>JASPKZ010004579.1:0-465000 GCA_030220185.1 Diploptera punctata | reverse complement strand
GCCATCAACATAAATTCAAATAAAAAACAAACAAAAACACACACAATTTATTGTTACAGTTTGTGAATAATCACCTGAGAAAAATATGTAAGTATTTTGATTTTCCCCAAAAAACGTGAGAAATACCTTAAAATAAAGTGAGAAGTTAAGTTCAAAGTAACCTAAAATCAGCATATATGCAATGTAAAATACGTGTTAGTCATTGCTCTGAAAGTGTAGCCAACTTATAAAATAACCGTCAGCAAACAAGTGAACGTTAAACTAATCTGGTGTAATTTGCCCAAACTAACACTAACTCGCCCATCTTAACGCTAACTTGCCCACTAATGTAGGTGGACTCTCGGGATAGAATCCTTTTATATGTAAGCAAACATGTTGGCAATTGGCTCTAGCGGCAACATGTGTTATCACATTGGCCAACACGACACTAAAAGTCACTTTTCCTCCGATCGAATATTTACTGGTGACGAGCGATGAGATTGTTATCTACAGTTAGCTTAGAGTAGGTTACGTCTGAAATGAAAATACTTAATTTAGCCTGAATATATTTTATATCTATGTGCACAGGGTTAAATGTGCTCAGCTTTGAAGTATTCAGCCCCTACTGTGCACAGTGAAATTCTCTTTCACTGAAAATCGTATACGTCTATTTCAGAATTGTTAAACAGCTACCTGTAAAACATAGCAAGACAATGTGTCCACTAAGTAAAAAAGAAAAAAAAACGGATGCCGTCCACCTACTGGTGCGGGTTATGACTGCAGCGGATTTTGAAGCACCAAGGATTGGATTGGTAATCGTGTGTACCGAAACGTGGTACGGAGGTCCTGTATCTGTGTTGATGTAGGTAGTCATCACATCAAGCCATTTTTGTGGGCCCAGACGACAAGCAGCAGGCGTCAGAGGGAGCAACGTGTAATGTGATATTTTGTGTGTAGTGGGAGAAAACGGTATATTTCCGGAAGTGAGTTCCTATGCTAAACGTAATAGCCTTGATATACACTACATGTTCTCAAAGTCTGTATTGGGAATTTAGTTACATTCTGAAAAAACAATGCGTATGTATTATGACTATTCCATAATTTAATCTTAGATTAATTGTTTAATTTGTAATGTTTCAATGTTTCCTATTGTTTTGGTTTATTTTATAATAATAGTAATAATAATAATAATAATCCATAGTAATTCTGCCCGAGGCCAGGTCTTTCACTATAATCATAGCATTTTGATACTATGCTTTGCAGCTTTACAGGGAATTATAGGTGTGGTAGCTTCCCGTTGTTTTCCACACGTGTGAAGGATGATGATAATGATGGATGGATGATTTTCGGGGACCGTTGGGCCCTACGCTTCCTGACATTTGTCTTATAGGTGAGGAAAAACCCAGAAAAAAACCTAACGTAGGAGCCTGTCCCGACCGGGAATCGAACCCGGGCCCGCTACGTGACTAGGCAGCACGCTACCTCGAGACCATAGCGGTGGACTATAATAATAAGAATAATATTATTATAATAAAAATAATAATGTTATCAATATATTATTATTATTATTATTATTATTATTATTATTATTATTATTATTATTATTAGTACATAGGAAGTATCGATACGAACGCCAAAAGCACGTCCAAGCATTTGTAAATTCTTATTTTTTGTATCATATTATTAACTCGATTTAAGTTTCTATTACTATTACTGTTAAAATATTCATGTAACTAAAATTATCATCCCTTTTTAAGAAAAAAGTTAAAAAGATTATAAAAAAACAAGTGGACACACCATGTTTGAACGAATAGAAGTATACTGCCATACCTAATCATGAAATATAGACCGTCAGGAAATCGAAGCGCAAGTCATACAATGAAGAGGCCTCTAGACGATTTCAATGAGACCGAAATAGGTCAATATATCTAAAACCTTGCCTAGATTCTAATGATGATGATTAAGGCCCAAATGTTATGCATTAAAGTTATGCATGTGCTAAAATATGTGCTAAAACAAAAATATTTACAAAATATTAAAACAAAAATATGATAAAACACGTAAATTATTATTAGAAACGTTATTATTTATTCTCACTAATATTTGTAGCTAAACACATTTTACTTAATTGCTGCAGTGATCTTATATTCCAAGTGACGACCCGATGATAATAATATTCTAATTATTTAAAACCTACAACTTTCATTTTTTGTGAATTCAGATAGAATTAAGCTAGTAGAGATTGTATTAATGAACATTTTTCTTTTTACAATTCATCAATTCTACTTAGTAGACACTGAAAATCCCCATGAAAGAACAAATAAATATACATAATGTATTTCACATCATCAGATTCATTATATCATTTAGAAATGTATCTCCTCCTTCAAATAGTTTTTTTTTATCAGACTTGAGTATGGTCCAGATTTCCGTTATCACCAGAGCATCATGACTTTGGTGTTTCCATATATTACTGAGACCTAAAAAACAAACTTCCTAAAACCAGCAAAATATTTAATCCCAGCCATAATGCGCTTCTGAACCTCAACACTAATATTATTCTTGCAATTTACTTCAGATCCCAAATATGTAATATTGTGTACTGTTTCGAAAAATAAATTATATATATCCATCCATTCATAGTAATTCTGCCCGAGGGCAGGTCTTTCACTGCTATCATAGCATTCTCATGCTACGCTTTGCAGCGTTACTGGGGTGCAGCGTTACTAGGGAATTATAAGGTGTGGTAGCTTCCCGTTGCTTTCCACGCCGGTAAAGGATAATGATAAGGATGATGATGATGGCCGGATGATTTTCGGGGACTGTTGGGCCCTAAGCTTCCTGACATTTGTCTTACAGGTGAAGAAAAACCCCGAAAAAACCTCACCCAGGAGCTTGTCAGGACCGGGAATCGAGCCTGGGCCCGCTGCGTGACAAGGCAGCACGCTAACTCGAGACCACAGCGATGGACATTATATATATATATATATATATATATATATATATATATGTATGTGTGTGTGTGTGTGTGTATGTGTGTGTGTGTGTGTGTATTGCATATAGCAATCAATTAAGAAACGAGAAGTCGAATATCGTTAACCAGTAAAATCACATCAATAGGAGGAGGGAATTTCCCTAAGCAAATAAGTTAGAATCGCTGCAGCAGCGCACATTTTCGATTTTTCCCAAAACAAGCTCGTCATATGTCATTGAAATGAAACGGAAATAATTCCTGCAAACATAAGCCAAACCCAACCATCAGAAATGAGAGTTTTCCTGAAAAGCGCATGTTTGTTTTCTACCAACGAAACTCGCATGAAACATTTGAATAAGAAACGTAATATCGAGTTTTTTAATCACAAAAATCGGACCATTAAGAGTAGTGATTAACCTGAGACCAGGAATTTTAGTGGGAAGTTTTTCAACAATCTACCGAGTGCAATTATTGTTCTACCGTAATGATAGTTTGAATATACGACTTGATTATGAAAATAAATATATATTCCTTAAACTATTAACACTGGAACAAAAATTGTATTTACTTTGAAATTCGCTTAGTTTACACAGCTCTTGCGCGATTAAATGTTTGATATGCCTAAGATTTCTATTTTTGGAATAGAATATGCTTTAAAAGTAATTTTAAGGCAAGTTTTGTACTATGTTATGAGAAAAGTACTTACGACGAAAATTATTAAAACATTCAGTCACATACCCTGTTTAAAAGTAAATTTGAAATATAATTTTGAATATAGGCCTAAACTTAATCGGGATATTAAACTTTCTTTTAGGAATGTACATATCAGGAAAATAAAATAAAATATATTTACATTATATCCCTAATATTTACATAGATAGATCATAAACCATTACTGTCCATAAAAAATTCTACTTATACTGCTTTACATGACATTTTATGTAATGAATAAATATAGGGGTATAGCTTAATTATACACGTCAACTGTGCATTAATTAGGATCCATAAATTTGATGTATTTCCAGGCTCCATAAGTATATTTTATTTTAAGAAATCATAGACGAATCCTTAAATAACTTACTCGACACATGCAACATTATGGTAACAATGAAAATGTCAATGTGCAATATCCTTATGACACTGAATATATATGAAAGTAACACTGGTCAACATGATGTTTGCCTCATGAATACCAATAGTTGTACGTAATGCAGTTTTTTTATCGTGTTTTCAATTATGTATTCGGAATTTCTCCATCACCCAGAGTTTTTTTATTTCAATTTCGATTAATGGATTTAACTATTGTTTTTTTAATAAGCGTTTTCGTCCATTTATTATCCTGGTGCAGTGAGCGATCAGCACGGGGAACACATTCATCAGGAGACTTCAGCTATGGAAAAGATATGTCAAGGCAAATGAAATCCTAATATGCTGGCCGGTTATTGTTGGGCCATCAAAAGGGATGCTCCACAGGCGAACTATAGCAGAAAATTGTCATTTCTTACTTTCTAGGTGAGTCCGAATGTTCGAATATTGCGTAGTTACGAATGTAGAAAATATTAAAGTGTTTGAAATTATAAATGCCTGTCTCTCGGAAACCTTGCGTGATAGAGAAACACCGATATCATATTTGAATTCAGGAGAAAAAATACTATCAGAATCACATATTTTTCTTTCGAGACAAAAAACAAGTTTATTTTTTGTTGCTCATAGTTATGTTTCTCTTTCTTAATTAGGTAGATTCGTAAAACTAGGTTTAATATCCCGTGGAGGCACAGCAAATGAATATTCAAAGATTTCACGTAACATTTTTTCTCAAATCTGAAAGTATATATGAATAAATATTTTTTGACATTTCCCCTATCAACACATTTATTTTGGTAATTTTCGCTCGTTATATAAAATATATTTTCGATAATTTATCTAAAGTATATACTTTAATACCTTACTCATATTATATTGCAACATTTTATCTCAATAGGTTTGTTACTTGATGATTCAGCGGCACGTGTCGTGGAAGTATAAGATGCATCATACATTGATATCTTCGTATAAGTGACTTAACACACTGACTGAAAATTTATATTTCTTGTTTGTTTTATTGTAGGTCAGAATCAGAATAAGAGGGGAAATATCGTATGTAGCGTCAATTTTAGTATTTTCTATTAGACCAGAGTTATACTTTTTCTCATGTTTTTGTTTCAATATTTTTATTTTTTTTTATTTTAGCCATTTACAATTGCAGAATCAGTTTACAGCTCAATCTTTTTTGTAGCGACAGGCTTCCTTGGACATTGTTATAATTTTTTCACTTACAAATATATATATATATATATATATATCCATCCATCCGTAATAATTCTGCCCGAAGGCAGGTCCTTCACTGCAATCATAGCATTTTCATGCTATGCTTGCAGCTTTACTAGAAAAATGTAGGTGTGGTAGCTTCCCGTTGCTTTCCACACCGGTGAAGGATGATGATGATGCTAATGATAAGGATGATGATGATGATGGCCATATGATTTCGGGGACTGTTTGGGCCTTAAAGTTTTCCTGACATTTGTCTTACAGGTGAGGAAAAACCCCGATTAAAACCTCGCCCAGAAAAACTGCCCCGACCGGGGATCGAACCCGGGCCCGCTGCGTGACAAGGCAGCACGCTACCTCGAGACCACAGCGGTGGACATTATATATATATATATATATATATATACATACATACATAAGTTTTTTAATTCATAAAAGTCCGGATTTAAGTACTGTTACTCAAATATAACAGGAACATAATAAAAACACTCAACTAACAATCAGGAAAAAAAAAACTCTAAAATCTCTGAAAACGTACCTGTAGTATGTCCATTATGAATAAGGTGATAGGTCGAAAGTGGTCTTCCAGCAACCAATCACATAACCTCTTTGACATGTCTACATATTAACTAGGGAATGGAAATCTGTAAACATTTGTATAGTGCTATGTAGCACATGCAGAGCTAGCGTAGTATGAAAACCATGCAAACAGTGCCTTACATATTGATCACTTCACGGTATGTTAGCCACTGGCTATTTCAAGACCAAAATTTTGGGATGAGAAAGCTTTTAGCTTTCAATTGATAAGCTGTGATTTAAAAATCCTGCTTCTCTCCCTTACACCGGAGATGAGGTCCATTTCAGGATGTACCGTACGTGCTCAATTGAGCAAACGAATCGGACCATGCCGAAGTAGCTGAACCATTTTTCCATCTCCACTAGTACACGAGTCAGTGCCCTTCCTCAAGGAGCTTCACTTTGCGCTTATCGGTTCTTTGTATGTAATTTTATTTACTTCTGTGATCGAGAAAACACATTTCAGAAATTGTAGAGATAGTTCCAAAAACAAAAGAAAAATAATAAATAATATTAAATAATGAAGATTAATAATAATTCATACTGGGAGACTAAGATTACGTTCCGCTCAACCACTAACAATTAATAATATAAAGTACATAAAATTAAATATTTACTAATTATATTTAAAGAGTCCACCGCTGTGGTCTCGAGGTAGCGTGCTGCCTTGTCACGCAGCGGACCCTGGTTCGATCCCCGGTCGGGGCAATTATTTGGGCGGGGTTTTTTCTCACCTGTAAGACAAATGTCAGGAGAACTTTAAGGCCCAAACAGTTCCCGAAATCATATGGCTATTATCATAAGTAATGCCACGAGTGATTTCCAAATTATCGATAAATTCACGACTCACGAAGTGAGGAGTGAATTTATCTAGAGAATTTGGAAATCAAGAGTGGCATTTGTTAGGACTATTTAACGAATAAAATTAAGCTGTTTACTCACAAATCATTATTTAACTATAGTTATTTTAAAATATTTATAGCCTATATTTAATGTAAACGGCGATGTTTGAAAACAAATGAGAAACGATAGGTACGCTTCTACTGCTTCATTTGTTTATCACTGCAACCAGATCATACTATTTATTGCCAAAGGAACGCAATATTGTAAGGAGGAGCTTTCTTTAATATGGTAATCATAACACTGATAAATATTTGGTGAAACACGATTCTGATTGGTTGTAAAACAGAAATCATTGAAACGTGATTGGTCATTGACTCCCATTTGGGGCATGAGTTAAATAGTCATCATCATCCTTCACCGGTGTGGAAAGCAACTGGAAGCTACCACATCTACAATTCCCTAGTAAAGCTGCAAGCATAGCATGAGAATGCTATGATTGCAGTGAAGGACCTGCCTTCGGGCAGAATTACTATGGATGGATATTTAAAAATTGGTAACAATATTGAGATCTCAGTAGGATTTTATATTTTTTTAACATTTCAATATGACGATATTTACAATAATGGAAATAGTAGATAAAAATATAATTTTAAAGGAAATAGCAAATAGTCTACACACGGAGAAGACAGAGTATAAACAATGCTGAATTAAACATTGTTGGAAATTATATGAGCTAGTTACTGATCGAATACCTAAAAAGGTTTTAAACTCTAAATTGGATAGTAAGAGAAGAATTGGTAGACCTAGATTGAGATGGTTGGAAGAAATACAGGAAGTTCTAATTCAGGCTGGAATCAAGAATTGAAAATAAAAAACAAATTATTGAAGTGAATGGATGGCTGTTAAAAATGAGGCCAAGGTCAGACTACAAGGACCGTAGTACCATCGAGTGATTAGGCAAGATGCCTTGGCGCAAAGTAACGGGACTTGGGCTGGATCGAGTCTCGATGAGGAAAGACATTTTCTCATGGAATTTCGGCCAGTATGGGACCAGTACCCACCCAGCATCGTGAGTCATTTGAGTAGCAATAATAAGAAACGGCTTCAGGTTGAGAAATCCGACTATAACGGCTGGGGACCCGACAAGCTGACCACATGTCACACCTACACTGGCTGAATGATCGTCTACCTCTGTGATTAACACTTGTGGGTGTGAGGTCAGCTACCAGCTGGTATGCCAAAGGTCTGCTAGGCTTGTCGCGCCATGGAGTTAGTTATTATTACATCTAACAAACAAACAAACAATCGAACAAACGAACAAACTAACTAACTAACCAACTGGCTCTAACAAACCCATAGATTCATGGCCACGCGGAAATAAGCTCTCCATACTTCCCTGTCCTGAGATATTCTCCAATCATTCCCTGTATAATCTAGTTCCCTCAAATCATGGATAATTGTATTCTCCCACCTCATTCTCGGTCTACCAACTCTGCGTTTTCCCTCTGGTTTTCTTACCAGAAGCTTCCGTGCACCTCTTTCATCCCCAAACGTGCAACATGCCCTGCCCATCGTAGCCTACGAGACTTAACTGTTCTTATTATATCTGGCTTCCTATACATATCACGTAGCTCACTAGAATATAGATTTCTTCATTCACCTGTCTGTTCATCTCTTTTTTGGGCCAAACACTTTCATAAGAACTTGATTCTCAAATACTCACATAGAAAATTTTAACTTTCTTTTAAAAAACTTACTCCGGTAGACTCTAATTTCAGGAGGGAGGAATTCCAAGATTATAAGTATGACAGTATGTAAGACATAAAACAGGTGGCATTCTTGTGCAGTGGGTGTTAAATTTTAAGTTATTTTGTGATCTGTTATTTAAATGATGATTTGAGAACAAGAAATTAAAGTGAGAGGTCAGATAGTTACGGCTAGAATTCAGTGAATTTTGAAAAGCAGAAGAAGAGAGAGTGAATATCGGTGGTTAGTTAATCTGATTCAAGGAACATACTTTAAGATGGAGAAATTATTTCATAGCGTCGTATATTAGGCCTCATATATACCTCGTGCATATATTATTGACATGCTGTATTTTATCTGAGGAAATATGCTCAATGAGGAAAGGATGAGATAACGTTGTAGCTTAAAAAAGTGCAATAACACGTGTAAGAGTAAATTTAGTACTGTGCACATTTAAAAAATCATTACGTATTCAGAAATTATGGAAATATGGCAACGTTTAATTACTATTTCATTTTACGTCACAGTGCAATATGAGCTTACATTAATCAAAAAACATTCTTACTTTAAAAGCGCACTTATTTATTACCATATTTTACATACAATACAATAGTACAATGTATATATGATTCAGCAAAAATTCTATATCAGTTATTTTATGAACGCTTTAACATTTAACATTAGTCTAAAGGATAATTAGTCATATCCTAGTGAAGTATGAAGTCTTCTTTTTTAGGAATAAAAATTAACCAGTCAGGAATCAGTCCCGGAAGTTAGTCGGTGTAATTACAATTCACCCTGGATAAAGAAGTTTGGTTACGTGGCGGAAGTGAGGAAGGGAAAATTACAAGACTATTTAACTCATGCCCCAAACGGGAGTCAATGACCAATCACGTTTCAATGATTTTTTATTTAAAACCAATAACAGTCGTGTTTCGCCTAGAATTTACCAACTAAAGTTTAACATAATAAATAAAGCACCTCCTTTTTAACATTCTGAATAGGTCACACCTTTATTTTGCATTGACTGATTCTCTAAGAAATATAGCTACCAGATTGTATATATTGTGCATTAATGACCGGGAGTTATTATAAAAACATTTGTAGCAATTGATTATACCACAAAAAAAAAAGAAACCACTGTTTGCACTTTCTTAAATGTATTTTTTCCCAGGTAATAACATCCCAGAAAAATATAATTGTCATATATACATCATAGGACATCAGAAATGAATAATATACAGTTTGATGTGTTTCATTTTTTCTCCACTAGAGTGCATTCTTACAATATTGCGTTCCTTTGTCAATAAATAATATTATCTGGTTACAGTGTTGAACAAAAGAATCAAACGAAGCGTACCAATCGTTTCTCATTTGTTTTCAAATATCGCCGTTTGCATTAAATCAATGTATATATTTTTGTTTTCTCATAATTATGGACAATGACTTCTGTCAAGTCCCCTGCATTTGTATAAATAAATAAACATTACATAAATAAATATTTTAAAATAACTATATTTAAATAACGATGTGTGAGTAAACAGCTTAATTTCATTCGTTAAATAGTCTTAACAAACGCCACGCTTGATATCCAAATTCTCTAGATAAATTTGGAAATCACTCGTGGCATTACTTATGATTAACTGTATCACTGGCACACTCTATTCCAGAGATCCATAGCTGCGTGGACACAAGTTCCACATACATTCGTATCCTGGAGCTAATACTGTGTTTTTAAGTATGTATATCCCATACATCCCGCATGGGGATACACCCGTATCCCTCCTCGGAGGGAATTTCTTAACCAAACTAATTTAGTTACGCTTATTTGCCTACAGGTGTCAAAGAGTGACATGTGGTTAGCACAAATTAGAATTATGATTTTATTTAGATAATCCCAGAACACAATCTGTCCATCATAATCATCTATAACTTCATATTTGTGTCACAATAAAACACACATAATAATGGTGACATTAAAAGATCTTATAAGAAGCTATATGACGATGTTGTTAGAGCATCTACAATATAAAGAAAATTGCAAAAATATAATATAATACTAAGTTATGGATTACATTTGTATTTGAGGAAAATCTTCAATTGTTTAATAAATAAAAGTATGTAGGAATAATCGAATTTCGAAAAAATAAATATAAAAATTGGCACTCAATGCGTAAAACTATTTTTTATGCGAGAGTGCGTTTTGTCGTAATTACAGCAAGGGCGATCATGATTGAAAGCTCAACTTCCTACATTTCGGGGTTGCCAACCTAAATAACGATACTGTCATAAAATAACTATACTGCAATATTAAATATTACACACCACGTGTGGGAAGTAAAACCACAAACTTTTAGGTATCCTACTTAGGCCTATAATGTACATACAAAAAATATCTAAACGGTAATTTCAATATACATTATACGAAACAAATCACTGCATTTTAAATGAACTGAACTTTATTTAAAACAATATAAAACAATAAATACGTACTTTCCGCCATTTTATCACTAGATTGGTGTCACGGCATCCTGTAATTTCGTCTAATAAACATTGCCCATACTGTGAACGTTAGTCAGTTGTTTATAATCACTGCAAATATTTCCAACAAATGTGTTATTATTTTACTATTATTTATTATTTTGAAAACACCATCGCACAAAATTCAATGTACAACGCACATTTGTGAGGAATTTTACAGAATCTCGGGAATTAAAAACTTCGCTATCGCTCGGTTTTTAAACATTTTTCTCGCTTCTGTAAAAACCACATCCCAACCTCGCATCGTAATATAGGCTACTATTTAATACAGGTGTGTAAAATTATATATCCAAAACATGCAATAAACGTATGCAGATCATATTTCTTCTCAGTGTGTAGCACTCTAAGGAACAAAAGCTTCACGCTGTGAAACTTCTCTCTTATATTTCTTTGAGAGTTTCCCCATTTTGTGGAAACTGTCGGAAAACTGACTTGAATATAAAAAAAGAAAAAAAAACTTTTTAAACCCAGAGACCCGCAGAATACAAAATTGTGCCATCAACTGTCTTCTCATGACTCCGCTTCAAACACAATGTAAGGTTTCATTTCAACTCAGAATTGGAATTCAGCACTGCAACTAACATAGGTTTACCGCATATAACATTACATTACTATACATCATCATCATAGTACATTCACGAATTTAGGTCATTTTTTGACCTGCTTCGGCCTCAAGAGAAAAAAAAAACATTCAAAAGTCTTTTGAGTGGACGTCCTGGTCTTCTTCTTCCTACAGATTCATATCTTAACACTGTTTGGGTATCCTGTGATCTTTCATTCGATGAACATGTTGCATCCATCTTGACTTATAATCAGAAATTTTGTTTTCTAAAGGATCCATGCGTAATTCTTCTAAGATGTCTTCATTTTTTTATGATCTAGTAGTGTGTATCCTGCAGTCCTCCGAAGGTATCTCATTTCAACAGATCTAAGTGTCTGTATATCCTTCTGTTTCAATGCCCATACTTCGCTAGCATACAAAAGAATTGGAAGAGCCAGGTGTTTTGTACACTTTTAGTCTTCAGTGTTTTTGGACTAAATGTGGCTTGAAGATAGAATTTATTACCCCTAAAACCCTTTATGAGATATTTCATCCTAGATATGTAAAATTATTCACCTGCTCCAAAATTTGATTTTCAAGTACAATTTTACTTTTGACAGGATCCACACCTTGAAATGGTAACGTGATATTACAGTTACAGGCATATCTGTATACAGACTCACAAAATGGAACTATGCGATATAATTATTTTTATTCTCTTCAGTTCTCAAGCGGGATTTATAACAAATTTATTTTTATCTTTTGATTGAAGAGGACTTGATTTTAAAATGTAACTCATAACCCAAAATGTATATATGAACTAACTAACTCACTGGCACTATCGAACTCGTCGATTCATGGCCGCACGGACATAAGCTCTCCACACATCCCTATCCTACGTTAATGGTTTCAAAATATCCCCTGAATAATCTACTTCCCTCAAATCAACATTAATATTATTCTCCCACCTCATTCTTGGTCTACCAACTGGGCGTTTTCCCTCAGGTTTTTTTACAAGAAGCTTCCATATATATTTCTGTTTCTATTTACCTCACATGACAATTTTTGTGTTAATGAACTGTTCATTTCTGTTAAAATATACATGTATTTTTAGATATCTTAACCATTCCGTCTGATTTAATATTTCATTAAATGAAGTTTGGCATCGCATACCTAAACTCAGGTACTTGTTTTCTTATCTCCTATAATAAATAAAAAGCCAACATTTAAGTAAGGCTTGCTATTATATATAAAAGTCTAGCTGTTATACCTGTAACGTTTGTAATGCAGGATATGATCGAATTTTAACACTGAAAATTTATTCCCGTATAAATATTTATACAGTCTATATTTTTAAAAGTGATGAGATAAGGATGCAGTGGAATAGTAGGGAAATGGTTGAACATATACAAAATTATCAGATTAAATGGTTCCAACACGTCCAGAGAATGTCAAATTCCCGTTTACCAAAGATGATTTACCACCTCAACCCTAAAGGCAAAAGAGACCTCGGAAGACCCTTTAACCGATGGAAAGATCAGTTTTTGTAGTCGCAGAACGGGCATCATCACCCAATACTGCATTCGGAAGAAGAAGAAGAAGATTTTTTTAAAAGACTACTTTTCTGAACCAACCAAGGATGCTTCAGCTTATAGTGACTGAAATTCCCTAAAGATATCAGAGGCCTGCCTTAAATATCCCTTAGAAAAATGTAACAATAATTTGAAAAATGTGATTTTTTCTTTAATAATTTAAAAATTGATATAGATTTATAGGTACGATGTCTAAAATTACAAACATGTGTTTATGAAGCTAAAATGTATCCATAATTAATACAAACATATTTAATAATATTAAATAACTATAATTAAATATATAACTTCTCTTTAATACAATCTACCTATTACCACTCTTCACGTATGACTCATCTTAACAGTAAGGAAAATAAAAGTATATTAAGTTTTTATTCTTGAATCGCGGTACCATATAAAATTAGCAGTTGTAAATAAAGCAAAAATACAAGCAAGTAGTTTAGTTATGTAACACCATTCATTATAGAATCAATCAAAACTATTTTGCATTGTTCATAGTGTCAGAAAAAATTAATCTCTCGTGTATTATATAAAATACAACAAAAAATAGAAGATACGAAATTCGCAAAATTTCTAATGGAACAAGTATTGTCTAAAAATACATATCCGTACTTACATACTAAGATTATAAATAAGTTTAAAAAAATTAAAAAATTAAAGCAAGCTATGAATAAGCTAATCTCCGACAGTACCTTGCAGCTTTACTAGGGAATTATGTTTGGCAGCTTCCCGTTGCTTTCCACACTGGTGAAGGATGATGATGATGATGATGATGATGGCCGGATAATTTTCGGGGACCGCTGGACCCTAAGCTTCCTGACATTTGTCTTACAGGTGAGGAAAAACCCCGATAAAACCTCACACAGGACTCTGTCCCGACCGGAAATCGAACCCGGGCCCGCTACGTGACAGAGCAGTACGCTACCCCTCGAGACCACAGCGGTGGACCTAATCTCTTATAGTAGAGTCTGTACTGAATGGCAGATGAGTTGCAATCGAAAACGTTCGCGCTATTGCCAGACTTTTTCCGCTCCTTATCTCTACGTTTAACATTTAGACTTAATCATGATAATATGCAGACATACATGTATTAAAATACAGTTGAATTTTGCAGCTAATTTATATGATATTTTCTTCATATAATCACTCTCATACTGTATAACATTGAAAACGCCTTTAGCAAAACCACTGTCTTTAACTTTAAGAAAGATAAAATAATTGGGAAATATATCACCTAACACATGGGATTTTCACAGTTATGAAGGTAAAAATATGCTTTTATCTATAACATATCCCTGATAATCAATATTGACGAGTCTCTCCGGGCGCAAATGAACAAATGTACAGTGGCGTTTTACGAAATCTAAATTAGCCACGTCGCGGGGCGGAGAAACCAGCTGTTGATGAAGTGCTTCTTGAACATACCTTATTTATCTGCCATGAAGTAATCCATTCACTTTAGCATTGTATATGGTGCACAGGGATGTCAAGTAGCACATTCTGACTTTCAACTTGATATTGGATGATAGAAAATAAGATACTTGATGTAGAAGTATGTACAATGAAACTTCGTGTTTATATATGGCATAGCTTTACATTTTAAACTACGTATTTGACCTTTAAAGTATGTACCTGTTACTGTCCTTTCACATGCCTGCCTTCACCCAATCAGATATTTTTAATAAACATTAATACAATATTTATTTTACATTAGAACTAAATCAATTCTTTAAACTGTTACTGTCTTACTAATAAAAATCTCTTATACAGGCTTTCATCAGTTGTTTAGTTATACAATGTATACGTCTTATGTAGATCATGTATAATTTCCTTACTAATAAACGTTATGCCGTAGCTATATAACGATACAAACGTTATATACAATACGTTACATATTCGTCATCACTATGACGTCAGAACAATATTACGCGCAGTTTGAAACAGAAATAAAAAACAATATCAACTAGTGATTAATTCTCTAAGAAACGAGTATGGATAAGAATTAATAGAGATTCCCTATTTGGGGAAGTACGGAAAAAATAAATGTGTTTTAATGTATTTACATTTTCCTTTATACAATGTCAAATATATCGTAGAATTAATTTCACAGATAATGTGCTGCCATCTAACGTCAAGAATTTCGAAAAATTCTTGGAAACTAATAAATGTTTTTCCCATTACTTATGAATTATATGCAGTGTTTTAAGATGCCTTTAGAAACGTTCTAAATAGTAGAAAATGTTACCGACAATGGAATAACGCTTTAGGCGAAAAACAATTCATTGCTGTTTGATCGGGAAACGAACCTAGAACCTCACGGACTGTAGTCAGAAGCTCTAACCACAAGACTATCCTATCAAGCTAATAAGTGGTTTGCTGCGATAATAGCACCTCTATAAGTAAATACATTTTTATACCGGTATGTGTATTATGCTGTAATGATGTAAGAGACTTTTGTTAAAATAATATTATGAAGTATTTAAACTACATTCAAGTTAAATCTTGTCTAGAGCAATTATTGTAGAACATATTTTGTGAATCGATGTTCAATTTAAAAATATTATTAGGCCTAATCGAGAATGAGTGTAACAAAAGGCATTTTATGATGCCTTTATTTTCCTACCCAGAGCTTTATTAATATTACTTATGTCCTGTGCATCCATCAAACAGTCGTTAAAGTGTTGCATTTTGCGTTACATTTAAGGAAACGTTCATTAATATCATAAGAAATTGAAGTCCGACATTTTGTGTAGTTAAATAATCCTTAAACAAGGCTGGAGGCATGTATAACGATTCCCATGTAAAGTTGTACACCTCTTATACACTGAACAGCTAATACAGTGTTTATTATTATTATTAGTAGTAGTAGTAGGACTTTATTAGACAAAAAGTAAGATATTTACAATATTATTTACAAATATGGGTCGCACGGGCAGTAAGCCGTACGTGCTGTTGACAGTCCGTTACAATAAAGTAATAATTGCTACTAGTGTGAAGAAAAATAAACAAAAAAAAAGCAATAACATTTCAATTACATAAAGAAAACGCAATAATATTACAATTAAATAATAACACAATAGCATTATACACTAAAAAAAAGCAATAACATTACAATTACATAAAGAAAATACAGTAATATTACAATTAAATAATAGCACAATAGCATTATACACTAAAAAAAACATAATATTACAATTACATAATAAAACACAGTAATATTACAATTAAATAATAACACAATAACATTATACATTAATTAATTTACATATAATTATTAAGAATGAATGTTATTGCATTTTTATAACATATATTTATTCATGAATGAGTGTTGTTCTTATTTTCCGCGTTTTGTCCGGAAATGTACCCACGTTTATCCAATTTTCTGGATTTACCAATAACTCGTAGCATGCCAATCTTTCCCGATTTGAATTTAGAAATCTTTCCGGTAATAACTGACGTCTCCAATATTCTAAATCATTACATTGTCCTAATACACTGCTCAAAACAATTAGGGGAACACTATGAAATATGCAAATATTTTTTCATTGGATAAAGGTACACACATGAAATTAATAAAGTACATTATTTGTGGTTATTTATTTATTTATTGCCCATGTAAGTAAAAAAACAAATGAATAACACTGACAATTAACTTTTCAAATAATTCCGCTATGTAAGCAATTTAATCTTGTGCTTATTTTTTAAAGTTAAACACTCGTTATATAGAGTTAGTATCGTGTATGACCTCCACGACATTCGATGACACTTTGGCACCTTCGTGGAATGCTCCCAATAGGATTCTGGATTTCCACTTGCGGGATATTCTCCCATTCCTCCTTCAGAGCATCTCCAAGTTGCTGCAGAGTTTGTGAAGCTTGATATCGGTTCCTGACCTTCCTGTCTAGAAGATCCCACTGTTCAATAGGGTTGAGGTCTGGGCTGACCGCTGGCCACTCCATTACCTCAATTTCATTCCTCCTCAGGAAATCCCTGGTGACAGCCGCAGAATGTGCCCTGGCATTATCCTGCATAAACACAAATCCAGGGCTTACTCCAATGGCAGCAGGTAATACATGTTCTTCCAGAACGTGCTTGATATACCGGACAGCATTCAGTCGCTGGGGAACAAGTACAAGGTCCGTACGATTGTTGTACATAACTCCGGCCCACACCATTATGGAACCTCCTCCGAATCTATCAATTTCCTGTACAGCCTCTGCAGAAAATCTTTCTCCTGGCCGTCCCCACACCCTCAATCGACCATCGCAACGTGTAAGACGATACCTGGATTCGTCCGAGAAGAGCACAGACTCCCACTGGTTCAGGTTCCAATCACCATGGTTTTCAGCATACATACGTCTTGCTGCCTTATGCCCATTTGTTAAGCGTGGTTTTTTAACGGGCCTTTTTGGACGAATATTCTCTTTCCTTAATCTGTTCCTTATGGTTTGGTCTGAAACCCGGATTCCGGAAGCCATATGAAGGTCATTCTGCAGGTCTTTTGCAGTTTTTGTACGCTGTCGAAGAGCAGAAAGAACAACGTATCTGTCATCCTGGGGGCTTGTATTAAATTTACGGCCCTGGCCACGTCTTCTACAATACTGACCTGTCTCTCTGTGCCTGTTGCGTAACCTGGAACCACGGAAGGAGAAACCCCAAGTTCTCTAGCCACTTGTCGCAGAGATTGACCTTGTCGTAAAAGATGTAGAGCATGATACACTTCAAACTCATTTAAATGCCTCATTTTGTCAGAGACTTCAATAAACAAGGCAATAATCAACATTCGTCACTATAGCAACATCAGGAAGCTTACCAATTAGAAGTGGCCAGTGCCTTCCAAAATTAAAAATGTCTTTATATTTGTTATTTGAGGTAATGTCTCTGTATTTAGGTGGATCTTTAAAATTTGTATCCAATGATAAAATTAATAATTCAATTTACATATTGTCCAACTTTCAGCATCACAGCTTTAAAAAACAATTACTTATTCAATTTATTACAAGTGTTCCTCTAATTGTTTTGAGCAATGTATATGTATCTCATCTTCAAATTTCCCGCACATAGGACATATATCGCATCTCGTGATCGTCGCTAATTTTTTGAAATTTCCATGCCCCTAGCCTAAACCAAGCAAGCCCTGATCTCTCTTTAAATCCTAGGTTGAGTATATACGATTCTTTTTCCCAGACCTGTTTAAGGTCTCTTTGTAAACACAGTGAGCGTTTTCCTGTACATTCGGCGAAAGTATCTTGTTGGTTTATATCTAAGTACCTCCTCCTTATTTTTCTCCACACGTTCTTGCGATTTTCAGTCCCTTTTTCCCATATCCAGCCCATCCCAATCTTTTGGAGTTCTCTCCTAACCACGTCTGCCCAAAATTTAACATCTATGTTTTTAATTTGGTGGTCGTAACAAATTGCTCTAAGCATTGTTTGTTCACCTTGGATTAAGAATGTTCAACTGAGATGTGTATAAACCTTGTATAAAAGTTATATATTAATTATTAGTAAGAGGATTAATATTGATGTTATACTGGCTAATACCGGCGTGCGCTACTACCGCCTAAATAAATGAAAATTAATGTGCTTTTATGCTTAGTTGAATGAGTAAGAGGAAACATTTATATCGTAATTATTTTTAGATACCCCATGATGTTTACCCGGCGTTGTTCGGGAATCTACTTATCCCGATCTTCTTGGCATAAATAAGCTGAAAGACAAAAATTAACGTACTTCTTATGATTGATTGGTTGAATAAGTAAAATAAAAAATAATTATAAATGTATGTCGTAATTATTTTAAGTTTCCCGTGCTGATTACCCTGTGTTGCCCGGAAATGTACTTATCTCGATCTTCTTGGCACAAATGAGCTAAAAGACAAAATTCGTTATTGTGAGTTATCCGTAAAAGAATGCCCGTCATGTGCTGCTATGCTTACACAGGAATCTACGTACTTGTCTCGATCTTCTTGGCATCAATGAAAGACAAAAATGGTTATTGTGCGTTATCCGTAAGTGAAAGACATGTGCTGTCGGGGACTTTTTTGTAGAGGTTTTCAAGGTATTCAATTCTGTGTACATTAATTTTGTGCATTTATCATGGTTCAGGTAGCGTAAGCCATTTAATCGTCCAAAGAGTCAGTTTTTTTCATGTTTTGCACTACAAAGGGCGATTTTTAAGGGTGTAGGAGTTGAGTATAACAACTCTCTTATAGCTTATGTTCATACCGGGAATTGCCTGAACATTTTGCAAAAAGCCCCATCACAATCGAATCGACGGTATGGCCATATTTAAAATATGGGTAGGCGTACTTATATATTGATTCCAACGTGTCTGTAGATATTAATACACCGTGTCCCATTCAAACCTCCCACACTTTAATTAACCATAACTCTCAAAGTATGCGGTATTGTGTAATGAGGTTGGTATTAAAAGAAATAGAAACTAAAACAATTTTTGTTTTCATTGTTGCAGTTAATTCAACTGTCGCATGTTGGAAATAATGACATAAAACAAAATGGCGAGCACAAACTGGTTTCTGGTACGCAGAGAATAAGTCAATAATTACAGTGCAAAGAAACTATAGGAGAGGATATGGAGGAAATGCACCTGATGGGAAGACCATTAAGGCATGGCCTGAGAAGTTTGTGGCGACTGGAAGCGTTAAAAAATAATCATGAGTTGCTCGTACACGTGTTTCAGAAGAAACGATTGAAGAAATGGTGCACATGTAGACGTGTTTTAATGTGTGGCAATGGAAATTATTTGAGTTTCTGTTACGTTTAATACCGGCCTCATATCATAATTCCGCATACTTTGTTAGTTACGATCAGGGCTGGGTTTTCCCCCACCGGTGGAGTCAAGGCGCGCGCACACGAACCGTACTCAGTGCGGGAAGAAACAAGTACTCACGTATATAGCAAAATAACCTACACAGACGTAATTCTTAACCGGGCAAAATAAGGGTCACGTTATCATGACTGACGTGTGATTTAAAATGCAAGCGAACTTGTAATATATTAATACTGCTAATAATATAACATACATATCAGTTGATTGTCTATTACAGTTACATACAAGTAGTAGACATGTAAGACATACATATGATGGTTTCTATTGCGTTATCTGTTGCAGTGTATGACCATATACATGTGCAGCGTCTCGAAAACAAAACTTCTGCGAGTTGGTGATAAACACCATTTAGATTCAGAAAATGTATTCTCCACGTCACAAGAGGTGGTGGAGGCTAATCAAAAATATTTATCGTCACTAGTGTCTAAATTGAACATGGTATTCTGTTCATCGCCTGCCAACATGAATTTTACAGTATACATGACAGAGTAACCTGGATTTTTCGCAAGCACACTAACTGCTATCACAGCTGCATCGGTAGATTGTGCCATGTGTATGGACAACTCGTCCACAAGGGTAAGGGCTTGTGGCATGTCAATTGTCACAGATTCCAAAGCAGTTATTGTTTTCGGAACTATCGACAAGTTTGTTTTAATTAGCCTATGGTCAAATCATGACGTACCTGCTCTGTGACCAGATATGTTGCCTCTCTAATACATGCTCACTCTCTTTCATCAAGCTCATTTAAAACGTCCACAACTATTTTGAATTGTATGGCATAGCACGTTGCCACCTCTAACCATGCTCCCCAAAAGTGTTCACACATCGGCCTTGGAGGAATAGGTGTACCTGGAGCAATCTCTCGAAATTTCCGCAACCTTGAAGAGGTTTTAAGGAACATTTTCTTTACTTTGGATATGAAACCATTGACATTGATATACAAAGACCTTATTGTTTCAGCCACTCGATGGATTCAATAAGCGGGACATTTGATGCATTAATGTACGATAATGTTGTTTAAGTTTTTTTCCGTAATTTCACCATATAAAATGCACCATAAGTCACGAAGAGGAAAACGTTGACTCGTTTTATTCCATCAGGATATACAATAGAAAGGGATGTCTCAAAAAGATTAAACAAGGTCGAATGATTGACAACAGGCAGTTCCTCACACGATAAAAATAATTTCTTCCCTGGTTCTACAGGAGACAGTATCCCGATCACAACGTTTCCAACAGATCTACCAGCAGAATCCGTGGTTTCATCAATGGGTATCCAGATGTTTTTGTCTGCGACTGATTTTCGTATAACGTCTATCACGCTGTCGAAACATTTATGCATAAAATCGCGCATTCGTGTGCGAAACGGAAGTTGTCTGCGGGTTATTTTTTCATGTAGTTACGGAAATGTCGATTTTCGAGTTTATAGAATGGTATATCTGCATGCACCATCATCTCACAAAACTCTTGAAAAATACGTTATTATTATCAAAATTTGTTCGAGAAGAGGATGGTATGTCTTCATTCTCTTTACGTTAAAAAATATAACATTTGTCTTATGTTTCTTGGTGTTACAGTGTTCAGTTATCTCTCTTCGTCGTTTACCTCGTGGTATTGAATGACATACTTTACAAGCAATTGTGTCTCCATTTACAGACAAATACATACAGTTTAATTCCTGTACAATGTTATATAAATTGGACACACGAGACGTCTCCATGTTTGACAAATTACCTTGTATACATAGGAATAACACATTCATGTACAAACGTAATGTTAATGTAGGTATAAGAATGGACCAGTTTAAAATATTAAATGCTTTAATGTATGCTGACAATGTGGTTATTATTCTAGGAAATGAAAATAATTTTCAGTACTCTTTACATTAATTAAATCAGTTATGCCAAGAATATAATTTTAAAATATCAAAGGAAAAACGAAAATAATGGCATTTTGGGGAAGTGAGCATATAAGATAAAAAATCATAATAGACAACAAACCTCTGGAACAAGTAACAAATTTTAATTATTTGGGTTGTAATTTTACTATTAACACAAAAACTGAAAGAGACGTAAATGTGAAACTGTCAAGATTTCAAATGATATGTGGAACTATACATAAAACATTAAAGAACAAAACAAGAAGAGATACTAGATTGAAGTTTTATAAAATATTGGCATTTCCTGCATTACTTTATGTGAGTGAAACTTGGGTAATGACCAAAAAATTACAAAGTAGAATACAAAGTGTAGAAATGAACTTCATTAGAAGATTAAAAGGCTGCATAAGAATGGATCGGTTAAAGAATGAAGATATAAGAACAGAGTTAAATATATATCCATCAAATGATAAAATCAAAGGATATAGAAAAAAATGGTTTAGACATGTAGAAAGAATGGTCGTAACAAGAGTACCAAAAGCAGCATTTAACTACAAGCCAAGATGTTCAAGGCATGTAGGAATGCCAGTGAAAAGATGGACATAACAACTGTGAGGCGGAACAGACATTTTGCCTAGCCCGTGAAGTGAAGAAGAAGAAGAAGATATATAAACGGTCTGGTATCGTTTCATTGTTTAATGCGCACAGCACAACTTGCTATCAGACACCGAGTGTCCCAGGTTTATACTCCGCGACCTGTGTGACGTAGCAGCTATGTTCCATGCGCAGTGAACACAATATTGCGTCTTGGTGTGAAATCTGTGGGTAAACAGCCAGCCCTAGTTATGATTAATAAAAATCTGGGATGTTTGAATGGGACATCCTGTATAATGGTCCAATTGTATCAAAACTTAATATTAGCGTAGCTTATTACATTCCACATTATTACAATCTATAAACTGTCATAGAACATTTCGGATATCTTCAAATTTGAATAATGCAGAATCATACAAGCTATCATTTTGTAATAAATAATTTCATTATACATAACATATGGCTAATTTTTGTATTGAATAAAATTTGGCAAACTGTCTAAGAGTATTGATGATAAATGACTAAGGTTGTAAAAATCCATGTTCATGGAAAAATATATCAGTTGCTACTAATGACTTCTTCAAGGTCTCTTTAAGACACCGTGTTTCCTACTATTGCCACACTAATGTATGTGCAATAACATAACTTATTTATACGAGAAATTTCAAGGTTTAATTTTATTGGGCGAAAGAAACTGAACTAAAAACTCTAGTAAACATATTTTAAATCCCGAATACCGAGGAATATACAGTAATGCAATTTATTAAAGTCGAATAAATTCTCAATTTTCTTAACTATAAAGTGGTTTTATATAATTCTTAAATTGCTTCGGTCATTTTCAAAAGAGATCATTCATCATTTTTTCCCAGATGAAAGTTTTGACTATTTTTCAGTTCTTTACTACTGACTCGTGATTCCACAAGAAAAAAAAATCATATTTAATTCGTTAAAGGAGTTGTATACAGAGTGATGGAATTTCAGCCAGTGTAGAGGACAGTGAATATAGCTACCGAAACTTAATAATTACAAAGGTCATGATTATCGCGGGAAGAAAATTTCAATGCATAATATGTAATTACGACTGCGGAAAAAAAAAGCATTCAAGGGCTCCTGTAATTTTCACTTGATCGGAATATGGACACGAGCTGCATAATGTTATCGTTTAATATAAACCGTGAAATACAATAACCTGGGTTGTAAGGGGTAGTGACGTGTGTATAACCTCTCCTACCCAATTCTCATCCTTACCTTCTCGTGGTACAACCCGTTTTCACAAACGAGGCTCTGAGGACCGAGTCACGGCGGTATAACCGTTCCATCGGGTACTGAGTAAATGCAGTATCCTAATGTCTGTCCAGAGACTAAAAGATAGCAGCCCTACCACTGGACTACTTAGCGTCGGGCCAGTAACCTGTCCTAAGGAACTTCAAAACTACTTTCAAGTCTCAACACGAAAAAATCCAGACGAAATTGAAATATGACGACCCACAGCAAAGTTAAGCATTCTAGACTGAAAGTATATAAAACACTGGCTCTTCCAACTCTTTTGTATGGTAGCGGAGTATGGAAGTTGAAACAGAAGGATATACAGAGACTTAGATCTGCTGAAATGAGATATCTTCGGAGGACTGCAGGATACACACTACTAGATCACAAAAAAAATGAAGACATCTTGGAAGAATTACACATGGAATCTTTAGAAAACAAAATTTCTGATTATAAGTCAAGATGGAAGCAACATGTTCATCGAATGGAAGATCACAGAATACCCAAACAAATGTTAAGATATCAACCTGCAGGAAGAAGAAGACCAGGACATCCACTCAAAAGACTTTTGGATGGTGTTTCTCTTGAGGCCGAAACAGGTCAACAAATGGCCTAAATTCGCGAATGTACTATGATGATGATGATGATGATGATGATGATGAAATATAATAACCACGTTTATGTTCAAAGCTTTTGGCAATATATACTTGTTAGATACCAAACAAAAATCGCTGTTTAATTTCAAGACGAAGATCGCATAACTAGCGAAATTATTATTCTTCATGGTGATCGCGAGAAGAAAACAGCAACCCATAATTTAGGATTACGAGCGAGGAAAAAAAAACATACAAGGGCGCTTGTAACTTTCACTAGATCAGAATTTAAATCCGAATGGGTTCTAATAATAGCCTCATAACGCTACCGTCTAATACAATAAGTGAAATACAGGGTGTCTCTAAAGTCACTATCCATCTCAATGAAGGAAGGCAGTGATTGAAAAATCAATGTTATTGTGAAGTTTTACACAAATTCTGGTGCCTTTCTACATGACCGCCATCTGGGTCAAAACACATACTGCATCTTTCAGTAGTGAACCGTAATAAGACCTCCTGCTCCTATGATACGATTACGTAAATGAGGCAGACCAATCACTTTACTAGTTTATAGTTTGGACTTGAAGTATCCGCATGGAAAAAAGTCTAAGTGGTCAGGTCCGGTGAATAGGAAGCCTACAGCCGAGGTGGCACTCTAACTGTCCATCTTCCAGGAAACGTTCTATACAGTAGTCACGGACCATGTGTGCACAAAGTGGAGGAGCACCATCTTGCCGAAGCACAACTGTATCCAGTATGCTATCATCTTGAAGCTGCAGTTCCATGAAAAGTTCTAACGTGTCGATGTATTATTAATTTCTCGACAAAGAAAAATGACAATGCAGTTTGATTTTGCCATGCCCAACCAAACATTACCTTCGGTGCATCACGTTCCCACTCTGATACCTCGTGTGATTCTTGATATACCCATACTTGGCTGTTGTGTCTTTCACTTTCCCACAAACACAAAAAATGACTTCGTTGCAAAATAAAATATCACCAATTAAATTCTCGTTTCCACAGCCTCCAGGAGGTCGTAACACATTGAATTCAACAACATTTTGCCCGACTACATACAAAATCCTCGTCCTTAAGATGGTATAGAACTTGGATGTTTTCATAGAATGAAGTATTGAAGTTTTCACACTGTGTTCCAACTGAGGCGTCGAATTGATGCCTTCGGACTCCTATCGCTTGCAATTTGAACCTACTGCACGGTTTCTGCCGATATGCGTGATCGTCCATGATGTGCCACATCACGAAAACTACCGGTATGTTTAAATTTGTTTACAAGCAGACTAATATGTGATCTTGTTGGAACTGGTTTACGAAATGTATGGGTAAATTCCACTCTGGCGTCCTCATATGACAATCCGCGTAGCCATGCACAAACAATAGTAATCCGTCCTTCCGTGCTACATACCTTGCACTAAGCTAATATTATCTGCAAAGAAAAGAAAATATAGTAGTGTTTTCATAGAAATTAATAATGATTTTAGAGAAACCCTATATAATAACCACTTTACGTTCAAAGTTTTTAGTAATATGTATGTCCGTTAGGTAGGTACCAAATAGTTATCGCTATTCAGTTTCAAGGCTAATCAAGTGAGTTGATGTAAGAAAAAATAAATAAAAAATGATCCCGATAGACAAACCGTCAATAACGCCTGTCTTCTAAGCGTCATTCCTTACGACATTATCGATTTTAAGGGGGAAGGCAATAGCGTGTTTTTGATGAGTTTACTTTGGCCGCAAAAGAAGCGAAGGCTGCAGATTTTGTCATCGATAAAGTCAGACTCACTGCAAATTTTCATAGAATGGACATGAAATCAATATATATATATATATCTCCTCGGCTACTAGTGATTGTGTTCTATATCAGGATAAACGATTTATTCAATCGCCATATTTTTCAGAACAACTTACACGAAGTATTTTCAGTGTTGTCACTTTTGGCTACAGGAAAAAAGTACTATGTCATTGAATTGTGTAATTTATCTCTCTTTACATTAGAATAATCTCATTACATTTGTAGGTACTTTTGTGTGTCCCATTTTGCGCACACCTTACCTGGTTTTTCAACGATTGTCTGAAAGAAATTTCAAGGTAGGTTTCACCCTACAATGTTTGACAGTTCCCTTGTCAGCATAAAGCGTAAGTGTCTTTAATTCATTCTGCAAACCTTCAATACGTCTAGAATAATGTTATTAAATATATTAAATTAAATTAATACTAAGATAGACCAATGGACGGGAGAAGAACAAGAGGAAGACCAACCAAGAGATGGATAGACAGTGAATGCACATCCAATACGTCTTCCTCCGAAGAGTGATTTTGGAAATAAGCAGGATGATAATCCTACAAATTATGATTAAGGATAAGAAGAAGAAATTAATATTAATGATGGTACACTGAACTAGACATTCTAAAATGAAAAAAGTCAGAAACACAATCATCAGAAAACAAATTAAAGTCCAAAATTCAATATTACATTTTGTGAGATACAGCCAACTAGAATAGTGTGGTCATATGTGTAGAATGCCAGAAACAAGATTACCGAAACAAGCTTTGGAATGGATTCCACCTGGGAAAGGAAAGAGAGATCGATCTAAATTTAAATGGACGGATGCTATAAGAAGAGGTATGAGGGATGTAGGTCTGGAAGAATTGGAATTGGAAGATAGAGAAGAATGGAGAAAGAAGATACAATTTTAGAAAGCTTTGGACACTGCAAGATGTTTTATTACATTGTAAACCTATTTATAAACATTAGTCGTATAAAGTTAATGTAGCTCTATATAACCACAATTAATTGAAATTTATTCAAGCACATATTTTCATTATCCCCCTCTTTTCCTTAGTTTAACCTCCCAATTTGTATGTACTTCTATCCGCCCACATCTCCCAGGCCTTAAAGGAAGACGATTGTCAATAGATAATTTTAATCTCTGGATCACATAAATACTTTTCTGACCTCACAAGAACATGGAGAATCCCCCTGGATGAGCGATCACCTCCGACGCAACACACAATTCACCCATACATAATAACCGAACAAGGAGATAATTATATGAATTCATATGATGAGAAGATGTTGTTCGGGACTTTTTGGGCCTTAACGCTGCTTAACAATTGTCTTACAGATTAGGAAAAAACCGCGAAAAAATCTTCACTCAGGAAATATGTCCCAACACGTGACCCAATCCGCAGATATGTTACCTCTAGGTCGCAAAGGGTGGTCAAAATTTTAATATTCTTCTTCACTACAATGTTCAGGCGATTCGCCTGTTCCGAATTCACAACTACTTCCAGCTCTTCCTAGGTCCCTTAATCATTTTAGTTTATAATGATATGCTTTCTTGGGCAATCTTGTTTCTTCCATTCTCAAAACATGCTGTTCCCAGCCAACGCGGTATTGTTGAATTCTATCATTTATATAATATATTTCTGATTCACTTCTTACTTCTTCATTTCTTATGTGGTCCAATTTTGTGCACTCTTTGGTGTCATTTCGGCACTTTGTATTCTTACGAACTCCTCTTATTTGTTACCCAGGACTTACTACCGTATAAATATACCGGTACCGCCATTGTATGGTAGAACTCCAATCTTGTATCCTTCCTTGTCTTATGTTTTAGTGTTCTATGAATGATGCCACATATGTTTGAAATTTTGACAATTTATTGTCTATATAATTTCTTGTTCCATATCCACAAGACAACTCACAACCTAGATAATTAAAATTTAACACTTGTGATAGAGGTTTATTTTCTATTATTATTTTTCGAACTTATGGGCGACTTTCTTAAAAATGCCATTATTTTTGTCTTCTATATAGATATTATGAAATCGTACTCTTTACTTATTTCATGTAAACAGTGGCGAGAGAATTTTAAATCTTTTCTGTATTTTGAATTATAACAACATCGTCAGCATTAGTAAAATATTAAAAATTTGTTGTATTATTTATTCTTATACCTTTCTTAACTTTTTTTTCCAGCTTTGTACTATGTCATTAATATGCATTGTGTCCCATTCAAACATCCCACATTGTAATTAATCATAACTCTCAAACTATGCGGAATTATGAAATGAGGTTGGTATTAAAAGAAAGAGAAACTCAACGAATTTTTGTTTTCATTGTTGCAGTTATTTCATCTGTCGCATGTTGGACAATAATGACATAAAACTAAATGGCGACTCCTCAGCGATGAGCATAAACTGTTTCCTGGTATGCAGAGACGAAGTCAATTATTACAGTGCAAAGAAATTATCGGAGAGAATATGGAGGAAATGCATTTGATGGGAATACCATTAAGGCATGGCTTGAGACTGGAAGCATTAAAAAAAGAATTAGGAGAATCCGAAGAAAATATTGAAGAAATCAGAGCAGGATTTCAGAGAAGTCCACAAAAATCAGTGTATGGCAATGTGCGGCAATGAAAATTCTTTGAGTTTCTGTTTCGTTTAATACCGGCCTTATTTCATAATTTCGCATACTTTGTTAGTTATGATTAATTAAAATGTGAGAGGTTTGAATGGGACACCCTGTATAATTTTAATCTAAAATCAGAAAATAGTGCATGCAAAAGTATAATTGAAACTAACCTTGTGATGTAAGATTCATGAATTGCGTCTTCTGAAACTTGTGGTAGTAGATGTAGTGAAATTCCTTCTATCAGTTTGCGTTATTAACTATGTACTATTCTTTAAACTAAACACACCACTAAAACACTGTCACTAGTTTACTTCTGTACTGAACATCACGAAAATACGCAAATTTGCACTGTTATTGTTGTCCCTGTTGCATTCACTTGAATGATTACATTTATTAGGCGATTTTAAGATGTTATTGCTGCAAAGTGAAGCTACAGCACCGTGTTAATTGATACCTAGAAAAAAGAGAAACATTGTTATTCATACAAAAATAATTTTCTGCTTTATTACTGTTAACAACAACAACAACAATAATAATAATAATAATAATAATAATAATAATAATAATAATAATAATAATAATAATAATAATAATAATAATAATAATAATAATAATAATAATAAATATAATGGTATTAAATTATTATTATTATTATTATTATTATTATTATTATTATTATTATTATTATTATTATTATTATTATTATTATTCAACAAATTCTTAGAACGAAAAATTATATCGATGGAAGTAGATTTCTTGAGGAGAGAAGTAAGATGTTCAAAATTAAAAACATTAAAATAAAGTTTTTTTTTTCTTTTTCATTTTGAGAATTTTCCTCATCATTGAGGGTTTTATCAAACAAATCTCAGTAATTAATATGCATTAGAAAATTAAAATAAATAAAAATGACTACGGATTTATAGACTATTAGTATGCAACAAACATTCAAAAATCTCCCTTAATTAAAATTCTCCATCATTCTCTATCCTCTGTGTCTTCATCTGTTACACCACATTTCCTCATTGAATTTTGAATGTTGTTCTTCCAGGTTGTTCTTGGTCTTCCTTTTCTGTTCCTTCTTTCAATTTTCCATGCATAGACGGCCTTTGGTAGTCTTCCACCCTGCATTCTTCTTACGTGTACATACCATTTTAGCCTTCTGTGTTCAATCTCATTCATTATATTTCTTTCTGCATTCATCCATTTTCTAATTTCTGTATTTCTAATTTTTTTCGGTCGAGATTTTCTGGCAGCTCTTCTCCAAAAATTCACTTCAACTGAAGTTATTCTGTTGACATGTTGTTGTGTCATTGTCCAAACTTCCGATCCATACAACATTAAACTTTCTAGCATGGATTTATAAATAAAATCATATGAGAAAAAATGAATACTAAATATTCAATAATAGATTATGTAAACGAATTGTTATAGGCATTTACGACAAATGCAAGAAGAAAGATTATCCACAAAAAAAAATAACATTGGAATGGTGTTCACCTGGAAGGAGAAAGAAAGGAAGATCTCCAAACTCATGGATGGAAGAAATAATGACTGGAATGATAACAAGAGGACTGGAGGACATGGAGTGGATGCATAGGGACGTGTGTAGAAGGAAAATAAAATTTTAGGCACAGAAATATGTGTAAATACTGAAAATATGTACTACATAAATAATAATAATAATAATAGCCCTAATAATAATAATAATAATAATAATAATAATAAATAATAATAATAATAATAATAATAATAATAGGCATTTGAAAAAAGTTAACAGAAATAAATTGTGGAATATAATGAAAGAGAAGGGCGTACCTCAGCACCTAATAACTACAAGAAAAAGTCTATATGTAGAAAATAAAATAACAATAGAAACTGGAGGCAAAATTAAAAACAATATAACAGCAACAATAAATAGAGGTGTAAGAGAGGGATGTCCACTTTCATCCTCCCTTTTTAATATTTATATTGACGATATCATATATAATTGGCAGATAAATTTGGACTCACATTTCAAAATAAGAAATAAGATGTTAGATATCTTACTTTTTGCAGACGACCAAGTTCTAATATCTAGTTCAGAAGATGGTCCCCAGAAATCGCTCTTTCAGTTAAATAACATTATACAGAAATATAATTTCAAAATATCAATAATTAAAACGAAAATCCTAGCTTTTAAGGGATCAGATACCGTAAGAGCTAAAATAATTCTGGAGGGGAAACCCATTGAACAAGTGAACCATTTTAAATATCTGGGTTATGAAATCTCCTATTTTAAAAATGAAAATCTATTTAACAAACTTAATAAATGTAATTATATATGTGGAACAATCAAAAGGATATTTAAAAGCACAAGAAAAGAAACAAAACTAAAATTTTATAAAGTAGTGGCAGTCCCCTTACTATTGTATGGTAGTGAATTTTTGGTTTTAATTAAAAGAGAAGAGAAGATCATTGAAGCAGCTGAAATGAGATTTCTGAGAAGTGTGGCTGGTTGCAAACTTCTAGATAAGAGAAGAAGTGAAGATATTAGATATGAGCTAAATATCTTTAAATTCTTAGATATAATAAAATAATCTAGAAAAAACTGGAAAGAACATGTTCAAAGAATGGAAGATGATCGCATTCCCAAAATTCTACTTAAATACAAACCAAAAGGACGCAGGAATGTTGGTAGACCGAAGAAGAGATGGATCCAACTTTTGAATGAGAATCTATGAGACCGGAACAAGCCACATGGGCTTGTTGATGATGATGATAATAATAATAATTATATAATAATTATATAATAATAATAATTATTAATATTATTATTATTATTATTATTACAGTGATTATACGTGTTCCATGTGACCCAGTACACTTTTACATTATACAGTAATAATTACTAGAATATCTTCTTCTTCTTCACTTCCTGGTTTAGGAAAGAGTTGCCTGTTCCGTCTTCACTAATAGATCTAAGACCATTTCTTCCGAGGACGTCCGACATCTCTTCTTCCTCTTGGAAAATAATGGAAGATTTTATTTGGTAATCTGCTTTCTTCCATTCTTTGTACGTGTTCTTTCCACTGTAACTTGTTGTTACATATCTTTTCTTTTATGGAATAGATCTGCAGTTATTCACGGATATCCTCGTTTCTTATCTGGTCCATTCTAGTGCACCTTTTTACTCTTCTTAAAAATATAATCTTGGCTGCTTGGATTTTACTTTCTTGTTTGGTAGTGGTAATCCAAGATTCACTCCCATACAAAAGGACAGGGACATCATTGTTTTATAAAATTTTAATTTTGTTTGTTTATGGGCTTTATTATTCAATGTTCTATTTATTATACAACAAATAGCTTGAAACTGATGTGTTTTGTGTTCAATATCTTTATCATACCCATAGCTGATGTCACATCCTAAATATTTAAAGTGGGATACTTGTTCAATAATTTCGTCTCTCATTACTATTTTTGCACGTAGAATATTTATTCCACAAAATGCAATTACTCTTGTTTTACTTATTGAAATTTTAAAATTATAATCGCTACATATTGCATTTAGTTTGTAAGCAGCCAATTGTAACAGATCATCATCATGGTGTATTAAGACTAAATCATCGGCGAAAAGTAAGTTATTAATACTTGAGTTATTGTTCAATCTAAGGTCTTTGTCCATTATAATTTTCCATTGTTTCATAATGTCGTCGATATATATATTAAAAAAGAGTGGGCGATAGACTACACCCTTCTCTAACTCCTTGATTTATTAAAATTTCTTCAGACCTTTTTCCATCAGTTTTTATCACTACTTTAGTTTCTTCATATAAGCCTTGGACTGATTTTATTAGATGGTGTGGAAATTTCTGTATAGTTTCCAGAATCGAATCACACCACTTCCCAAACAAACTTATTTTTAAATATGAAAGGTATTAGTGAGACAGTTAATGATGAGGTGGCAACAATATTGCGGCCAATTACACGTTTCAGGTGGATCGAGGATCTGAGAGAAGAATTTATCAGGAGTTTGGAAACGCTAATACAGGATCTACAATTAAATGATCTTAGCGGGGAGGAAATTATTAAAACTTTGACAGAATGTTTTCAAAAAGCAGGGGAAAAATTCAAGGTTAAATACGCAATGAACCAGAAGGACAAAGGGTGGTACAATAATGCATGTAGAAAGAAGAAGACATTTGTCGAAAGTAGTCTTTTAAAGTTTAGAAAAGAAAGCACAGATGAAAGCAGAAAAAATTATGCGCAAGAGAGAAAGGAATAGGGATAGAATTATTGGCAGAAACAAAACTAGCATGGCAAAATAAGAAATCCGAAGAAATGAGAGTCGCGACTGAAAGTGGGAACATTGCGGACATATGGAAAGCGTTAAGGGAACTCAAAGTAAAGTCCATAAATCGGGACAAGAATAACGCCCAAGGAATGGAGAAGTTCCTTTGATAGGGTGCTGGGAAATGAGAGGTTAAGATATAATCAAGGAAATATAGTTGAGATCCCTGACCCAATTCATATTCAATTACTGGATCAGGATATTTCGAAAAATGAAGTGGTTTCTTCCATTAAATGTTTAAAGAATGGTAAAGCACCTGGAATTGATGGAATACCAGGGGAATTCTTGAAAAATATGATATCATCCAATAAATTATTAGACGTTTTGAAAACTGCGTTCAACAAACTTTTTAATGGAGGAGATTATCCGGAAGCCTGGACGACAGGTGTCATCCAACCGCTATACAAAGGGAAAGGTGGGGCACAGATACCAGAAAGTTACAGGGGAATTTGTCTCTTGTCAGTGTTCGGAAAAATATATTGTAAAGTACTTTACGAACGAATAAGACAATGGGCTAAAGAGAACAATAGGCTCTCAAAATATCAGGCAGGTTTTAGAGAAGGGTACTCCACGGTGGACAACGTATTTGTTCTGAGAACATTAATTGATGACAATCTGAAAATGAAGGGGGGTAAATTATTTTGTGCATTCATTGATTTTAAGATGGCATTTGATACTGTGGACCGAAGCGCACTTTGGGAAAAATTAAATCGGAAAGGATTGTCTCATAAAATGATACATGCTTTAATGTCAATTTATAAATATGTTAAATTTTGTATAAAAGTAGACCAAGGGCACATTACAGAGAGCAGTGAAGCCAATCGGGGAGTGAGACAAGGTTGCATTTTATCACCAATGCTATTTAATCTATTCGTTGATGATATTGTAGACGTAATGCTAGAAGGAGAAATTGAGGCTCCGGAGATAGGAAATGTTAGAATCCCAGTCCTGTTGTATGCAGATGATTTAATTATCTGTTCCAAGACAATCAAGGGATTGCAAAGAGGTCTTGACCTACTGGAAATATACTGTAGGAATTGGGGATTGACTGTAAATGTTAGTAAGACAAAAACAATGACCTTTAAAAATGGGACGGTTTATGGTAGAGCAGAGGAATGGAAATACAGAGATCAAGTACTTCAAAACGTGAAACATTTTGAATATCTTGGTACGACGTTGAAAATGAACGGAAAGTGGAAAAAACATATTGATATAGCATTATTTAAAGGGAGGGGACAACTTAACAGTGTACTCGGTATTCTGGGTCGAGTGCCTGATATTCCAGTCAGCACATTAGAAAAAATGTATGGAGCGATGGTCAGGCCAGTAATGCACTATGGTAGTGAGATTTGGGGTTTCCAAAGAACGGAAATACTAAATAAGGTATATACGCATTTTCTAAAGTATATTACAGGACTTAGTAAGGCCGTTTCTAACTGTGGAATTTTATATGAATTCGGGTCATTCCAGGACGACATTAACTGTAAAATTCGTGTACTCAAATACTGGTTGCGAGTAATCCAAGGTGAACAAACAATGCTTAGAGCAATTTGTTACGACCACCAAATTAAAAACATAGATGTTAAATTTTGGGCAGACGAGGTTAGGAGAGAACTCCAAAAGATTGGGATGGGCTGGATATGGGAAAAAGGGACTGAAAATCGCAAGAACGTGTGGAGAAAAATAAGGAGGAGGTACTTAGATATAAACCAACAAGATACTTTCGCCGAATGTACAGGAAAACGCTCACTGTGTTTACAAAGAGACCTAAAACACGTCTGGGGAAAAGAATCGTATATACTCAACCTAGGATTTAAGGAGAGATCAGGGCTTGCTTGGTTTAGGCTAGGGGCATGGAAATTTCTAAAAATTAGCGACGATCACGATATGCGAATATGTCCAATGTGCGGGAACTTTGAAGATGAGATACATATATTAGGAAAATGTAATGATTTAGAATATTGGAGACGTCAGTTATTACCGGAAAGATTTCTAAATTCAAATCGGGAAAGATTGGCATGCTACGAGTTATTGGTAAATCCAGAAAATTGGATAAACCTCGGTAAATTTCTGGACAAAACGCGAAAAATAAGGACAACACTCATTCATGAATAAATATATGTTATCAAAATGCAATACCATTAATTATTAACAATTATATATAAATTAATTAGTGTATAATGCTATTGTGTTATTATTTAATTGTAATATTAATGTGTTTTCTTTATGTAATTGTAATGTTAATGTTTTTAGTGTATAATGCTATTGTGTTATTATTTAATTGTAATATTATTATTGTGTTTTCTTTATGTAATTGTAATGTTATTGCTGTTTTTGTTGTTTATTTTTCTTTACACTAGTAACTATTATTACTTTATTGTAACGGACTGTCAACAGCACGTACGGCTTACTGCCCGTGCGACCCATATTTGTAAATAATATTGTAAATATCTTACTTTTTGTCTAATAAAGTCCTACTACTACTATTTCCCATAGTATAGATCTACTTACTCTGTCGAAGGCCTTTTCAAAATCGATGAACAACAAATATGTTGGCAGGTTAAATTCTCTTCTCTTTTCAATTAGTCTCTTTATAGCAAACACAAGGATCTTCCTTTTCTGAACCCTGTTTTTTCTTCTTCTAAGAGTGTGTCAGATATCTTCTTCAATCTATCATTTATTATTTTTGCATATAATTTATAAGTGGAGTTCAATAAGCTGATACCTCTATAATTTTTACTATTTAATCTATTTCCTTTTTTGAAGAGGGATATGACTTCACGTATCTTCCAATTTTCAGGTATTTTACATGTCTTCCAACATTCGTTTATTAAGTTTAATAATCTTATTTCTGCAAATAAACCTGCATACTTTATCAGTTCATTGTTTATACCATTTATACTTGGTGCTTTTCTATTTTTCATTTCTTTCAATGCCCCTCTCATTTCGCTTAGAGTAATTCTGTCTATTTCTGATTTATTTTCACTTTAAGAAGGGCGTTTTATAACTAATTCTTCTTCGTTACACCATAATTCTCTGTAGTGATTCTCCCACGTCTTCAGATCAATGGTATTTAGTTTTGCAGTATATTTTTCTGTTATATTTAATTGTTTCATTACTTTGAATGCTAATGATTGTCTGCCATGTACATCGTGCTCTATTTTGGAAATAAATCTTTCCCAGGAATCTTTATGAGCTGTTCGAGTTATTTGTTTTGCTCGATTTCTTTTTTGTTTATATATAGTTCTAGATTCTTCAATTTTCTTTTGTAAGTACTCTAAATAAGCTAATTTTTTGTCTCGCCCAGCCTCCTCTATTTCATCATTCCATATCCTTAATCCTCTTTGGTTGCGAATCGTTTTCTTCTTTCCTATAGCTTCATTTGCAGCATTTATAATACATGTTTTCATATTTTCCCACTCTTCATTTAGATTGTTATTAATTGTTTGTCTTTCTAAGCGTTCTTGTAGTCTTTTTTGGTATAATGTCTTATACTTTCTTCTTCTAGAAGATATACTTTAAAAACATCTTCTTTTATTCTTTCTTGAGTTTTCGGTTTTCTCCATTTGGCTATTATAAGTATCGTGGCTACCAATAGATAGTGGCCTGTATATATGTCACATCACCTGTATACTCTTACATCCTGTATTTGATTCCTGAGTCTATCATTAATCAGTATGTAATCTATTAAATATCTTTGGTTTCTAGCGCACCATGTATACTTGTGTATGTCCTTTTTCCTATAGAAAGTATTCGTGATTTTTAGTTTATTATAGGTAGTAAACTGTCGAAGTCTTCCCCGTTTCTATTTACTACATCTTCTCCAAACATACCTACTATTCCTGGGGTTGGGAGATTACCAACTCTGGCGTTTAAGTCACCTCCTAAGATGATACTTTCTGTGTTTTTAATACCATTTATTTCTTTTTGTAATTTATCATAGAAAATAACAGTGTCTTCAAATTTCCCTTCTTCTGGTGCATACACTCCTACAATGTTTAAGTAATTCCGATCTATTCTCAATCTTACTGTTATTATCCTCTCATTCACATATTTGTAGCTTATTATTTTTTATCTCCTTTTGCTATTAATTAGCAAGCTCTTCTATCTTGAGGTAATCCACTGTATATTAGTATATAATTACCAATATCTTTTGTTCCTTTCAACTTGTTTTTTGTTTCAGTAGGTATTGCTCCTACGGTGCAGAAGGAGTCCTTCATCACGGCGGATCTGGCGGAAGTGACAACCCTCTAGATGGGGTTAGTACATCCAGAAGCTGGACCTAAAGCTTCGAGGTGGTAGCCCCACCAATGGTCTACTCTGCATACCGTTGGTACCGCGATCAGAGGAAAACACATTACTCGTATTCTTCACAATGGAAACTCGGACGGACTAGAATATCTTATAACTAAAATTACTCTAAATATGTGGGTTGCATGCTGATGCTTCGGGAGCTGCATTCAACGCGTAGAATGTGGTTATGTGATGTATTTTAAATAACATACTGTTGATAAAAAAACCATATTAAGCATAAGATGTTTACTTGCTTTTCGAATATACATATTTTGAGATGAGTGTTTGTGTGGTGTAATTGCAATGTGTGAATAATGGTTTTCTTACAATACATTTCCATGTCCCTCTTTCATTACCTATTCGTGCCCCATGTCCACGAGATCTACGAGACATAACTCTTTTTAATACACCTGGTTTCCCATAAATATTATGTAGTTCCCTGTTGTACCAGTTTTCTCCATTCACCTGTCCATTTCTCTCTTTTTTGTTCAAAATTTTTCCTAAGCACTTTATTCACAGATATTCAGAATTTTATCCTCTTATAAAGTAGGAGACTATATTTCCCTTTAAATTATAACATATTTTAAAATAAAATTGAGATTGCAAGAGTTTTTATTATTAACACACACACACACACACACACACATATATATATATATATATATATATATATATATATATATGACACGAAAAGAAAAATAAATGTCTGAGCAGGATTTGAACCGAGGACCTCTAACATGATACGATAGTGAGCAATTGCCTGCGCTATTCAGGCATCCTGGCACAAACATTTACTTTTCCTTTTTATCACTAACATGTCCAGGGATCAAATCCCGGTTCCTGCATTAATTTTTTTTTTCTTGTCATATTTGGCCTTCATTGCTAAATGTCAAAATGTAATTATAACATCAAAATATATGTATATACACAAGACTACAAAGCACAGAACCTCCCGTATATTGTATATAAAATCGTATTCAGCCTAACATATTTAAATTAGTAAAATTGTAACATCGTTAGCTCAGTCCTGTGTAGTTTTTTTTAAATAGATAAATAACAAAATACATTTTCTAATTTTAAATTCGTCTCACTTTAGTGGCTAAATTTAAAATAGAAATGCCGAACTTTTATGTGTAACCGATCATTAAACCCTTTGAATACAAGGGTTGTTAAGTGACGAGTGAAATACGATACGCACTATCACTCGCCGTGGTGGAAAATAAAGCCAGCTCAACTTGAAAATTGTTACGGATGTGTGTTGTATATATTTATAAAGGAAGGTTAAAATTGTAATTATCTAACCTCGAAAAATGCTGTAATTGAATTTGTAACGTAAGTCCAGTATTTACCACCATGATTCGTTTCACTAACTTTGTATCCCCGCTAAAGACAAAAATAAAGGTTTTGTCAATATATGTTTTAACAAGAATAAAAACGAAGGTAAAATCATACACCCAACATATTATTTTGATTTCTCCACTTGAAGTTTAACAAGAATAAAAGTGGGGTGAAATTCCTTCAGATTCCTCTAACACATAACCGAAGGAGATGAATAAAAAATAATGAATAAGCCTACATATATTAGAAAACAATACCGTATGTTCAAGAAAAAGACATCTTCAAAATTTCTGTGAAACTTATTCTTTTTGGTCCGAGAGTTACCTTAAGATTTTTTTGAAAGTGGTGAAGAGCATATAAAAAAATAGAAATGTCATTAGAATCAGAAATTGAAAGTATTATAACAAAATACTCAGTCGCCATGTTACAGAATTCTGCGTAAGGTCAATGTGATATTTAATTTTTCATCTAAATGTTTTTGGTAAATATATTGTTATTTTACATTAAGTTAAAATGTAGTTTTTTTTTTAATTTTTACGCTTTTATATTCAACCAGCCTCATGGGCTAGGTCACCGTTCCTGGATACTGTTCATGAGATCCCGGGTTCGATTCCCGGTCAAACCATAAGTATTTTTCCTTAAAGGGAATTATTCCTGTGGTGTCCATGGTCTGTAATTTAGGCTAAGTTTAAGTTAAAAACTCTCCTGGCGCTTCGTTATCATTTATCACCCATCATACCATCGAGGTAACGTAATTCCGCCTTCCAGGTGCCCGAACCTAAGAAATGGATTACAATGCTGCCAATGCTAGGGGAGAAAGCCAGAAATGCCATAAATGACAACCCGGTGGCATTAGACAAAAAACATATTCTGTATCTTTAGGCAAATCCTAAATGGATTACATAAAATAAATAAAAATTATAATAACATCTTCAGTCCCTTTGTATACTTTATTATACATATATTTCTCACTCTCTAAACAGATAGCTCTAATTGATTTTATAATAATGTTACGTAATTGTACTTCAAGTTTATATTTTAAATTTCATTTTTATTAAATTTAGGTTGTAGCTCTGAATAAAATATTACAATAAATCAACTGTCAAATTTCTCCTCCAATTTTCTAAAAATGGAAATCATTTTGCTGCTTGAAAACTCATGTAACACAAAACAAAACTATATCTCTACAAATATGTTTACGACTTCCATGATAAATTGAAAATATACAGCCAACAATAAATTTGGCTTTCAAAATATATATTACACATAAAAACCCACATTCAAATGTAATGAACGATAATTTTCTTGCACATTCTTTTCATGTTGAAATACTGAGAATAGTTTTTTATATTCATTTTGGAAAAATAGGTAAGCACTGATAACCTCTTTATTCTTGAGGTGGGATTATAAAAAAAATTGTTAAATGTTTTTTTAAGCGGAAAAAATACTAATTTTGAAAGCAAGTGTTCTTTCACTCCAGATGTTTTTTTATTGAGCCTAAAACTGATTTCGTGAGTTATGACTTTTTTTACACGCTTTATATTAGCTTGACCTGTATCTATGTAACTGAATCTTTTAACCCGATTTTCACCCACTTAAAATCATTGGGTTGACTTGAAACTTTGCATACTTGTAAAAGACCCCTGACAATATAACAATTTTATATTTTGTTTCTAAACTCATGGCCAGAATCATCAGAAAATAAAAAAAGTAACTTTGTATCTATGTAACGGAATTTTTGAACACGATTTTCACCCACTTAGAAACATTGGATCGACTTGAAACTTTGACCAGAATCATCAGAAAATCAAAAAAAATGAAAACTGGTATAATAGGTTGCGGACTTGTCGACTTTTTAGTCAATCGTTGTAAGAGCTTAGTTGGTAGAGCGGTACACTCTAGTGGTATATAATTTCTGTAATCCATAGGTCGCTGGTTCAAATCCGGCTGGGAGGTTTTTTTAGAAGAGTATTACTTTCAGCTCATACTACAATAGAATCGAATTTAAAGATTTTTATCTTATTCTGTAAAATATTAAAACTAAAAAATAGAAAATAAATAATAGTTTTAAAAAACTAAAAAAACACGCTTTATTAGAAAACAGAACTAAAAAAATTGAAAAATAATTTTAATTTCCAACATGCTTGGGATAAATAATTTTACCATGAAAAGCGTGGAGTGCTTTTTATGATTTTTACATTTTCTTCTTAGAGACTTTACTTTTACCAATATCTGTTTATTATTAAATATATTAATTGATAAAGAGCACCCCACGCTTTTGATGGTAAAATTATTTATCCCAAGCATGTTGGAAATTAAAATTATTTTTCATTTTTTTAGTTCGGTTTTCTGATAAAGCGTGTTGTTTTAGTTTTTAAAACTGTTATTTAATATGTTACCCTAGTTATCAAAGTAGCATAACGATATAGGCCTATATTCCTATTTTCACCCCAACAAATTAAAAGGCAATTTAATGTGGCTTATCGAACTAGAGGTGTTCACAGAATCGCAAAACACTAAACATCATCAATATTATCATCAGCTTCACGGTATGAGCCATGTGGCCTATTCTGCTCCCAGAAATCTTGCCTGGTCATTCCATATTAGACATGGTGTACTGGTGTTTCTTCTTCTTGCAGGTTGGGTATTTGAATATAATATATGAAATTCTTTCGCTTGCATTCCTTGGTACGTTTTCCAATTTTATCTAGTGTTCTGTAATTTAGATGCTTTTAATTCTGTTCTTATACTCTCACTAATAGAATAACGCCTGATACGGTTCTTACACCTTTAATTGGCAAAACGAGAGCAAAATACTGATTTTCTTGTGCCAGTTATTTAAATATGGCGGGCCGCACTGAAAAAATCAACATGATTGTTATTATTAGATTAATTGTGTAATTCGACACACATTTAAGTTATTACTATTCGTTCGTTTCTTCTGTTTCATTAATAATACTATAAGAATTGAATCAACTGATGTATCATATAGCCCCTATAGGATACGTTGTCAATTAATGGGTTAATAACATTTCAATTTCCCTTCCTCAAGTTTCTTCTTTTCTTGTTGTACTCATCTCCATATTCTTATAAAGGCAACGTCCTGTCAGTGAAATTATTTATACCTTCTTTCAGCTATCCTTTGAATTAATTGTTAATCCTAGCATCCTATAATATCTGCTATATCTTCCAAAACAGTCATCCCTGGATTTAACTAATTTTTTCCCAAAATTGTTGTCTTAAATAATGTTTTAATGAAATTATTGTTACAGTATGTGGCCAAGACGAACATTTTTTAACCATTAACTTTCAATATTAATAATGTATATATTTGTATTTCATATAATGTATACATTTCTAAATTAATAATGTATATATTTCTATTACAATCCACAAAATCTCTAATGTATCATTATGAATATACACCACTACTGCTCAACTTTTGAGTGGAACTTTATAAAGGAAGGGGAATGATGGAATAACCAATCATACAATGGCTACCTCAAGAAAGCACTCGTAAGTTACGGTGTATGTATTAAGTTAAGCTTGAAAAAAAGACCTTTTAAAGAACACTCCGGTTTTAGCAGCGATCATTAACTTGTCACCCTGGGAAAGAAATACTGTATCTACACCACCCGCTCTAAATTCTGAACTGGCGCCCAGCGACTTCCTCTTCCTCTATGCTTCTAAGTACAAATGTCATTAGTCAATTCTTCCATTAGGGGTACACTCGGCTGTCCTCCTTTCCTTGAATTTCTGTCTACATAAACTTTCTTATAATCGTACTAATAATGATTTTTGTTTCACAGTATGTCTCATCTCAGTACTTGATGATTTTACAAAAATGTCGGAAAAAGAAACATTGCAGTATATTGCACTATAATATTCACAAGAACTGGCGAAACTTTACCAACATGAAATAGAAGAAAGCAAACTTCATTAATGATTCTATAAATTAATAAGAAAGAATAAACAGCATACAACTATTCACCACGAGGAAGACGAAGCTTGAGAAGAACAAATAAAATATGGAAACAGCAGCAACTGGGAGCTGGAACAGGCTAATAAAAACGCCTAAACTGTGACGAAAAGAAGGAAGGATGATGAATTGAAATTACCTGGATATCCATCCATAGTAATTCTGCCCGAAGGTAGGTTCTTTACTGCAATCATAGCATTTTCATGCTATGTTTGCAGCTTTACTAGAGAATTGTAGGTGTGTTAGCTTCCCGTTGCTTTCCACACCGGTGAAGGATGATGATGATAATGATAAGGATGATGATGATGGCCATATTATTTCGGGGACCGTTTGGGCCTTAAAGTTTTCCTGACATTTTGTTTTATAGGTGAAGAAAAACCCGATAAAAACCTCAGCCAGAAAAACTGTCCCGACCGGGGATTTAACCCGGGCCCGCTGCTAGACAAGGCAGCACGCTACCTCGAGACCACAGCAGTGGACACATGGATATAAACAATAAATGAATTTAATCCTACTTATTTCATTATAAGGCTAGATAAAATAATCACTTTACAAAAAATATTTTAACAATTATGCATGTACCATATCCGGGAGATATAAAACATCATCCCTTGGAACAGAGCTACGGGTCGTGAGATAAGAAATGTTCTTACGAAATTTGGACCAGCATGGGACAAGTGCCGAACCAAGATCGTGGTAATTTGGGTAGACAAAAATGAATAAGATTTGTAAACAGGTATTTATGTCGGATATTAAATGTGAGATGGCTTGATATAATCTCAAACCAAGAACTATGGCGCAAAACTGAGCAAGCGCCTATCGAAAAACAAATAAAAGCAAAAAATGACATGGGTTCGGATATACTATGCAACCTCAAACTGCAATAAAAATATGTGCATTTGGACTGGATTCCTCAAGGTTCAAAGAGGAGAGGAAGACCAAAAATGATTTGGAAGAGGACTGTTGAAGGAGAAATACGTGAAATGGCGAAAAGTAGGTTGGAGGTGAAGAGGTTGGCTGAAGATAGAACTCCGATTGAGGGTCTTTCCACTTTTCAGCGGTTGCCCTTTTACCAGCCAGCTGCTGGCCCTTCACATCCACATGTGTCAATCACAGAGGTAGATGATCAACAGCCAGTGTAGGGGTGACATGTGGTTAGCATGTCGAGTCCCCCAGCCGTTATAGCTGGTTCCTCAACCTGGATCCGCTACTTATTGTAGCTACCCAATTGCCTCACGATGCTGGGTGGGCACCGGTCCCATACTGGCCGAAATACCATGAGAAAATTTCTTCCCCCATGGAGACTCGAACCAGCGCAAGTCCCGTAGCTCTGCGCCAAGGCTTCCTACCTTAACCGCTCGGGACTGAAGATAGAACTAAATGGAGAAATTTCTTTATGGCCTCATGGTGCAGCTAGGAGCGGAATGAAATTATGGTTAACTAACCAACTCACTGGCACTATCGAACCAGTAGGTTCATGGCCGCGCGGACATAAGCTCTCCATACATCCCTATCCTGAGCTAATGTTTTCCAATCATTCCCTGTATAATCTACCTCCCTCAAATCATAGTTAATGTTTCTTACAAGAAGCTTCCATGCACGTCTTTCATTCTCCATTCGTGCCACATATCGTGCCCATCGTAGTCTACGAGACTTAACTGTTATTATAGCTGGCTTCCTATGAAGACTGTGTAGTTCTCTGTTTTACAGTCTTCTCCATTCATCTGTCTGTTCATCTTTCTTTGGACCAAAAATTTCCCTAAGAACTTTATTCTCAAATACTCGTAATCTCCCTTCCTCCCTTAAAGTAAGAGTACATGTTTCGCATCCATATAATATAACTGGCAGAATAATAGTTTTATATATTTTCATTTTTACGTTTTTTGAAAGGAGTTGGGAGTTGTTCTGACGATGAAAATAAGTAAGAGCTCCAGTGTGAGAAAACCAGCTATAACGGCACGGAGACCCTACATCCAGACCAGATGTCACTCCTATTCAGGCGGCTGGATGATCATACAACTCTGTAAATGGGCATATCAATGCGAGGCCAGCGGCCGAATTATAAAGTAGTCATATTCCATATGAATCACATAAAAGTATTTCTCTCTCTCTCTCTCTCTCTCTCTCTCTCTCTCTCTCTCTCTCTCTCTCTCTCTCTCTCTCTCTCTCTCTCTCTCTCTCTCTTTCAGGTGCCTCTGACCCTTCATGGGACAGAATGGCTTAATCATTCATTCATTTCCTCTGTCGCATTACAGATCCCATCGGGTGAGCCTAATTTTATCAAGGTTTCGATTAGTTTCAGCTTAACAAGAGGTAGATCATACTAAACCCAAAGACATAGTCAAACAGACAAATTATAAATAAGCTTGAAATATATTAAATTATTCAATCATATGTAATTGCAGTTCTTAGAACCTTGTATTCTAGTGAAGTAAATTAATAAATGACAAGACACAGAAATCATCCGTTCCATTTAGTTGACAAAAGACCTTGGCCTTTAACAGGGGCGATTGGAGCTTTAATTAAGGCAGGAATGAAAGGTGGGACGAAATAAATACTGTCTTATTTTAATAAAATTTAATTTAATTAGTGATCATAAGCAAGGTGCACCATAAGTTAGTTGAGAACCATAAACTGTAGACTATCAACTAGAGATTGTATAAACATTTACGAAAACAGAATGAAAAAAATATGACAATCAAATACGAGAATCATATTTCATGTGAAATTTTTATATTGTTCTGCTGAAATAGTTTTTAGGCCTAGTATGAATGCTCCCAGCGCAATGTTTGATGTGCAGAATTTAATTTGAAACATAGAGTAGAGGAGTTTTATGTTATCGAATTTAAATCCCATGTGTAATACATATCATGTTGAACACACAGAGAATATTTCACAGTATTCTATCAGGCGTAACATTTCATGCTACTATCTCTCTCCCTCCTCAAAACAATCTGTCTAAATAAAATTGAAATTACATTTCACTGTTTTCCCGGTTGCGCCTCACTTAATTTTGTACACATGTGCCCAAAGTTTAAGTACACTCTTCATAAATATATCCATTGTATGTAAAAAAAAAGAGATCTTCAGTTATATATTAGTACTAGAAGTCCCGGCTACGCGTTGCTGTGGCTAAGGTATACGTTAAAATATACATTAAGTTGCTGTCTTTCAGCCAGATTACTTAAAACTCATACTTACATACGAAATTAATAAGATTGAAAATAAAATAAACACTGAACACACTTCAATTATGAAATAATCAATATTTGTAATTCAATTGAAATTCGCGGTTGCAACAAAAAGCACAGCCATCTGGATCTCTCTTTGTTAAATAATAAACCAATAACTTTATCAAATTACCTTTCACCGCCATCTGTTAGAATCGTATGGAACTCACAGATAATTACACCGCCATCTGTTAGAATCGTATGGAACTCACAGATAATTATAACTTTGTTAAATAATAAACAAATAATAAAGAAATAATTTGCAATACAAAATAATGCGACTATAAATTTAGTTATAAACTACCCTAAGTCTCAAGTTGGATCAAACTGCACACAGTGTGCAAAATTTTATTAAAATCGATTCAGTACTTTAGGATTCCATCGCGGACAAACAACGTGATACGAAATTTTTATATATTAAGATTTTATGGGCAGTCGGCTCTGAAGAGGGCTAAAAAGCAATTCATAATAACTATTTAACTCACGCCCCTAATGGTATTCAATAACTAATCACATTTCAACGATTTCTTAATTACAACCAATCACAGTCGTGTTCACCTCGAATTTATCAAAGAAGTTTATCATATTGAAGAAAATCCTCCCTTGTTAACATTTTAACATTCTGAATAGGTCATAGCATTATTTTGCAGTGACCGACTCTCCAAAAAATACGACTACCAGATTGTATATATAGTGCACGAATGTCAGCTGATGGTGCTTGCGGGAGATAATATAATAATATTTGTAGCAATTGATTATACCACAAGAAAAAAGAAACCACTATTTGCACTTTCTTAAACGAATTATTTCCCAGGAAATAACGTTGCAGAAAAATATAATAGACATATTTATATCATAGGACATCAGAAATTAATTAATACTTATAATGTTGGTTATAAATTTCTCCACTAGGATGCATTCTTATAATATTGTGATCCTTTGGCAATAAATGATATGATCTGGTTGCAGTGATGAACAAGCGTAACAATCGTTTCTCATTTGTTTTCAAACATCGCCGTTTACATTAAATAAATAAACATTTAAAAATAACTATATTTAAATAATGATTTGTGAGTAAACAGCTTAATTTTATTCGTTAAATAGTCCTAACAAATGCCACTCTTGATTTTCAAATTCTCTAGATAAATTGGAAATCACTCGTGGCATTACTTATGATAAATATACATTTCTTATTCTAATTACTCGATATATTAAAATGATTTTTATTAATTAGGAATATATTTAGCATTAAAATGTACATATTTGTTTAATCTGAAACCATTGAGTTTGTTTTAAATACGTGGACTTTGGTGTTCGAAAACCTATGCAAAGTGTAACTAAATTCTCATTACAGACTTTGATAATGTGTAGTGGGGACCAAGATGGTCATGTAACTTTTAGCATAGGAACTCATGTCTGGAAACGTACTGTTTTCCCGCTACACACAAAATATCACAACACACATTGCCCTCTCTGACGCCTGCTGCTTATCGTCTACGAACCCAAGAAGGGCTCGATGCGACGACCTATGTCAATATTGATATGGTACCTCCATACCATGTTCTGGTACACATGATCACCAACCCTTGGTCCTGCAACATCCGCCGCAGCCATAACCCGCACCAGTAGGTTTTCCTCGGATGCCACACCTCTCGTAAAACAGAGATTTCATGTGACCACACAGGTAGTAGTCTAGCGGGGTCAAGTCGGGAGAACGTGCAGGGTCTTTGGCGCCAAAAATTCTGGAGATTTGAACGTGTGTTGTGGTATTTTACGTGCGTGTAGCGGGATATCGGTACGTTTTCGGACACAAGTTCCTATGTTAAACGTAACCGCCTTAGGGTCGGTTTCACCAACAGAGGTAACTGTATTACGCCAGTTTAAGCTATGCATTATACATGGGGAAAACTGGCATAATACAGTTACCTCTGTTGGTGAAACCGGCCCTTAGTCCTTAATACATGTCCTCAAAGTCTGTGATGTAAATTTGTTACACTCTGTATAGGGGTACAGTTTTTCCATCCTATATATTAAATAACAAAGTAATATTTTAAATTCATGTATTCGTTTTTATAAAAACCAATCCTAGTCGTTTCCTCGTTGTACCTATCATATTTTGAATACAGAATACGTATGATTGAATTTTATCTTCGAAATATGAAAGAAAGAAATCCTAATTTCAAATAAAAAATTACTATAAATCAAACAAAATTATATACTTGTTTCATATAAACTAATAACTCAATGTCTCTATCTAACCCGGTGGTTCAAGGTCGCACGGATATAAGCTCTCCATACATCCGTAAGCTGAATTATTTGTTTCCAATCATCCCCTATATAATTTACATCCCTCAAATCATGATTAATGTTATTCTCCCATCTCATTCTTGGTCTACGTACTTCGAGTGATCCCCTCCGGTTTTCCTACAAGAAGTTACTACTCTTTAATTCCCCATCGTGCAACATAAACTATGATAAAAATGAGGATTTTGAAGAATTATTTTCTTATATTTGATACAGCTTTTCCCCGCATAGTTCGCAAGATTTCTCAAGATTTTCTTACTTATTGGCTTTACGGTTTTCTGAGTCTAGCCATAGCCTCTCCTTTGTTAGAGGTTTCCATACCAAACTAGTTCAGTTCCGATTATTTCCGTACAAATTTAATGTGTAGCATGTGATCAGGATACCGAATTGATGAGATTCTAGGAGGCAATTAGGGTATCACTTGGATGATGAAGGTCCGTAAATTTTGCTTAAATGACTTTTTCTGACTTAAGGTTCTTTTAGGAGTCTAAAATGTTTCACACTCCTGATCCACCATTTAAAGTCTCTCCAGAAGAACTTGTTCCTTTGATTTTTCCAACCTAATAAAATTCATCGACCCCGGCCTTGTTTGAACCTGCGACCCTCGGGACTAAGGCAAGGTACATAACCACTGGGCCACTGCGGCAGATATTTTTTCAATATTATTTGTAAATTCAGACAAATGATAGATACCTAATATAGGCCCCTATACATATAACATTTTAAAGCGAAAAAATAATGTCAATTGAAACAGATATATTTTTTATCACAAGTTACTTTTTACCCCTCTTTAAAACCGACTACCTTTGAATGAGTGAATGGATAAGCCACTGTGTCCCATGAAGGGCTTAGGGACTACTACAAGAGGGATGACTCAAATACCATGTGGGTCATGTGGGGAGCAACTCCTCATGAACGGATAAGACTATTCTGTTTTCTCTTATGATTTAAAGTACATTTCAGGTTGGTAATATTATGCAGTTTGTGATTGGACTCTATGATTTTTATTTTCCAATTATGAACTTTTGTCTTTCTTTCTCGCAACTTATGAATTGGATTTGCTAGTATGGTTAGTACATTGGTTGTACTTATGTTTAGGCACTGATAGTTCACACATTTTTGATGTTGCGCACTGCCTCCTTCCACACACTTCTATTGCGGGCGATGGTGGACCATTGGACTCCTAGTCCTTGCTTGAAATCGTCTCCCTATCTGCGTCTGGGTCTGTCTAGTGACTTCTGCCTGTGTAGGGGTCCCACATGGTGGTTTATTGTGCCCATCTGCCGTGTTGCTGTCTCGCTACGTGGCCAGACCATTTCCATTTTGCCACTGTAGCGCACTGTGCGACATGTTCTGAAGTAGTGAGGTTTTGTAGTCTTTGATTTGAGATTTTAGTCTCTCAGTGATATGCCAAGGTTTTTTCACTTCATTTGTATCTGACATATTGCAATGGGTTTACGTTGTCCTTCCGTAAGGATCCATGTTTGGCATCCATATAGCAATACTGGACATATACAAGTGCTTAGTGCTTCTAGTCTCAGTTTCTGGTTTAAGGTTTCGTTGAGTAATATGAATTTGAGAGACCAGAAAGCTCTCCAAGATTGGTAATTCTCCTTTTGATTTCTTCCTCCATTCTTTTGGTGAAGACTCAGTAACTGGCTCTATCTAACGTGGACTTTTTTTTTCGTGAGGAAAAATGAACTCCATAGGCCTATTCTCTATTAATATTTTACATCCCTGTATAATATAACTCCCTCAGATTATGGTTAATATCATATTCTCGGTTCCTCTCAACTTTCGGCAACAATGCTGGTACTTACCGGATTGAACTATTTAAATGTACAGAAATGCAAATTATAACATCAGAGTATACTATTTATTTCCATCCAATTAAAATTAAAATCGAAACAAACATTTACAATGTTCAAATGATAATTATTATTAAAGTACCACAAGAAGTTTCGTGAAGTAAATTTCTAGGAACCCCGGATGTTTTAGTCAATAGTTTAGGTTTATCATTGTGTTAAAAAAAGGGCCATACCTTTAAAAGGGTGGAATGGAAATAGTAGGTTAAGTGTGAATTACGTGTGGCCAGTATATTCATAATGTGGTGTGGGTCACCAAATGTTCAGTTTATTTCAGAAAAAAAATAGTTTTGTGAAGAAATATATCACTGTATTACTTTGTAATTATGGCGAGTATGTATTGATCTTATCATAGGAGCCCTACGGAGGGAAGTGGAAAAGGGATAACTTTCTCTGAAATTATGTTGCCCATAAAAGTTGTCAATTAGCTGTGTGCGTTAATATTAATAAAAAATGTTATTTCATTCCCTTCATTTTAATTTAATTTGAGCGAGAACAGATCCCGGTTTCAAAAAAATACCACAAAGGAAAAAGTTTCCCATTCTACCTGAATCTATGTTTAACTTTGAAGTTAATATATGACAGTTCTTAGGGCTAGGATCTCTTTCCCGCTAAACGGGATCTCTGAGTAAAAACCATAAGTAAATGAATACAGACCAGAATTATTGTTGTTTTGAAATTTCCAGATCCAATAGGTATAGTCGCCACCATTTAAAATTAATGCCTAAACCAAATTTCTGTATATATGTGGACTCTATAATAAAACAATAGATACATTTTTATCACAACCACGAATAAAGATATTTGTGTCGTTGTTATTGAAACACCTAAGGAATTTTTTGTTATACCGTATTGTTTCCACCCTATATACATAAACCACTTTGTTTACTCTATGATTAAACTACTTTATATTGTTGAGATCAAAATATACTCCTTTAAGATATGTTGCTAATCTCAACATTTTATTCCCAATTTCCTAGTATGGTACTTTATGCTTCTATTTTATCCCATGGTTAAGCAAATGTCTAATGCTACGATAAAAAGCGATTAGTTGAGAACATGTAACACAGTGAACTAATCTGTAAATTGCAACGTTGGCTAAGGTGCACATCATTAAGCAGATGTCAGATAAAAGTTAAAAATAAACACTATTTTGGGAGAAGAACCAAGTTTCCTTTCAATGTGGTAGGTCTTACGTATGTTAACTTTATTTAGCAACTACAAAGCGATTTCATAAAATCATACACAGATTAATCTTAGAATACATTATCTTTATGGAAATCAGATGTAATAAAAACAAAAAAGTCTCATAAACTGTAATTGGGAGGACATGTGGCAGGAATGGGGAATAAAAAGAGGAACATGGAAACTCAATGCAGGAAAACCAGAGAGAAAGTGCCCAGAAGTTAGGCTCAAAATGAGATGGGGAAATAATATTAACCATGATTTAAGAGAAGTAAATTATACAGGGGATGACTGGAAAACATTAGCTCGGGATAGTGATGCATGGAGAGCTTATGTTCGTGTGGCCAAAATCCTAAGGTTTCGATAGTGCCAGTGAGTTAATTATAGTAAAATAAAGACTATACATTAATTAATTATTACATATTAGGTAAACCTACTTACAGTCAGAAGAAAACGACAATATGAAGTCATAATCAACTGGATTTATTTTATATCGCCACCTCTAATCTAGATCATTTTGGAATCAGTCACAGCAATATTATAAATGCAAGAGGTTTGCTATTTATATATGTGTCAATCAAACTTTAACGGCTGAACGGATTTGAATAAAACTTGGAGGATAAATAGACTAAATCTTAAATTAGTTCACAAACAACTTTATGATTAGTTACAGCTTAGTTACAACTCTGAATGCTTAGATTAATACAGACCCAATTAGGTAGGCCTACACATGTGACATACAATCTGGAAATTATATTGTGGGGGCTAAGAGATCCCTTGCTCCCCTATGTCTGTGATAGGTATTTACCTGTAAAAATAATGAACAACTGTTGTAACGTCGAATACCAAGTTCTCGAGGTCATTAAGTTCATTTCTAGTAGTATTATTACGTTTAAGCCCAAATTTGACTCATAGCGCCTCTATGAAGTGTGAAAGGTACATGAGAGGTGAATCATAAAATGTTCAAAATTATTATATTAGTGTCGAAACTATAATTTTGCTGAGAAGAGATCGATGACATTTACACTCATGTTTGAATCATAGAACCCATACAGTTTTGAGGGAATGAGAAGCGGTGAAAAATAAAATCTCCAAATGAACGAGATTAATATCGAGTACATAAAAAAAACACTTTTGCAGTACCAAGCTCTGAAAAAAGCTTGATGGTCTTAAAAAAGATATCAGTGGACTTCCATGATGTAACATTTTATTTCCAACGTTTCAGAGATATTTGAGGAGGTAAAATAAACATATATGGAATAAGGGTCTCAAAAACTGCGTCCTCCATTAGCCAACACAGACTGTAATATTTTGTTAAAACGTGCTCCAACACTATTATGTACTGTTCGTAATACTAGATCGGGAATGAGATGAGATGAACCTCTTATTATTGAAAATCTGTGATAAGTATGCAAATATATCAACTAACCAGGTCTGACTCTCTACAACAGAGGCAGATGAAATAAATTGAATGAAATTGATGACTTGAATATAGAGAAGTAGTAGGAGGAAGTTTTTGGCAGAGGAAAACGGGAGAAACTTCGACATAAACAATCCGTGGCTCCGATTTTCTACAACTAACACCACATGGAGTGGCCGAGATGCAAACTCGAGACCTAGAAGTGATGGGCGTATGCGTAACCACTTGGTCACGAAGCCGCCAGTATTATGTCTCAAGGATTTATGGAATCTATAAAACGAATAGCTTGATAAAAAGTCGTGTCTGTATGCAGTTCCATTCTCGGTATACGCATGGCTAGCGCGGATTCTGATGGTCCTAGAGGAGTATTGGCGGTGGATCTACCAAGAGTTTTCGATGTTTCTCGGGATTATCCCGTTTCCCGAATTTCATCCCACCAATATTCATTTCCCCTTCCCTCCTCTCCATGTCTCTTCATTTCATTTAATTTCACCCTTCACCTCATACCATGTTAGGAAAAAATAGCTTGATTGGCAATCCACAAGTGTTGAAAATGACCCACTGCGATGCTCTTATGACTCCGAGCCTGAGGAATAAAAATGGCAAAAGAAGCCAACGAGAGAGTTGTAACCCCCCTCTTGTTCACTGGCCAACACAACGATATGGGTCATGGGAGTACAAACTGGCGTGTCGGACCCTGGAAGACGATCTACAATTTACATAACACGTAGAGTATACGGTTAATTTTATTCTACCACCTCATTCTTGGCCTAACTTGACGCTTTCCCTCTATTTCTTAAGAACTAAGAGAAATATTTTTCTTTATTTTCATTGGTTTAATCTCATTTTTTGTAGACACTTTTACATACATCACATATCATTAACATCACACGAGCACGATCTGTCAAGAGATAATCTTAGACCACATAAGGATGAGGTGGGCTTCACCGGATAAGCGATCAGCTGAATGCCAGGATCTCCTCCAAAAAACATGAACGAAAAGGTGAATATACTAAATAAAAGAGTAAAATAAATAGGAGGAAAATACACAGTGACCGAGTTTGGGGATGAATAAATAATAGTCCACAGTTTAATAACAGAAATTATTTTTAATAATATTCTTATGACATAGAATACTGAAATTATCCAACATTATATTTTTTATAAAATAATTCCATGAATCTATACAAAAAAGCAAATAAATTAAAGAAAAATACACAAATAAATTGCATATTAATAAGAAATAAGCTGTATTACTACTCACGAGTATTCAAGGAATTATTTATTTGACAGAGGAATACATTTAAATATTTTGTGCAACATTTATTTTAAACCACAGATGGGCATCTGTGACTCAAAATACAGCAGTAATTGACACAGATGTATAGGCTATATGAGATGTTTCTGACCGTTCAGTGAACAATAACTCGATCAATATTAAGATACAGATTGAATCATGACACCGATTGCCCCTCTATGATTTAAACTGTATCAGAGAGGAACTTGTTTTCTTTAAATAAATAATAAATTTAATACATTTAGTTCGAGCACGGTGTACAAGAAGATACATTAAATATTATTTTCGAACAAATGCAAATGATCCTGAAAATAAAAATGGCATAGACGTCTGTTTAAAACATTAACACGTTTGGTTTTATAAATGTTATTACAATAATACAGTTGTAAATGAAATGGATATGAATGTCCTGTTTGTCAGCGGAAACATGGCGAATCTTATTCAAGGTTTTGGTAATAAACTACACCGTGAGACTAAAGTAGTTTACAATACGAGAAACAGGTATTAATTATCGTTATAACTATCATTATGGCTGAAGATTATTTTCTCTCTCCAATACTGGAACATATTACTTTACAGATAATTCCGGCTACTGAAAACAAAATTGCTCAAAAGTACTGGTACATTAAATGTATCCACTAACATGAAGAGATTAGATTACATTAGTTTCATCCACCGCTGTGGTCTCGAGGTAGTGTGCTTCCTTGTCACGCAGCGGGCACGGGTTCGATCCCGCTCGGGACAAGTTTCATGGGTGAGTTTTTCGAGGTTTTTCCTCACATGTAAGACAAATGTAAGGTACTTTAAGGCCCAAACGGTCCGCGAACATCATCTGGCAATCAATATCATATTCACCTCATTAGATTAAGTTTAGGTTTAATGTCTGTCCTGACACATCATTACCCATCGTCATCACCCATCATACCATTGGGACAGCGTAACCCCGCCATCACTTCTGAAGTGAGTTACAATATGCCAATGCCAGGAGAGAATACCTGAAATGTCGAATGTCAAACAGGTGGCATTGAAAATAATTACATTAGTAGCGAGGGGTTCAGGTTAAGACCCTAACACGGGAATCGTAATTTTAGGTTCATTGTATTTATCCATATTTACTTTATGGAATGAATGAGATGAACTCTACTCTTTAGTGATATGCAGCATGTTATGGCGTTCCTGGTTCCACATATGTCAAACATTCAAACATATGACTTATCTCATTTATTTTGGTTGAGCCCAAGGACTCGAGGAGGGGTTACAACCTTCCCTTTTGTCCTACTCTGCACTAACTTGACACACAGGCTCGGAATCATGGGGAAGTATAAGTTTGCTCCCCATAAGATCACCACAACCACATACTAATTTGAACACCTGTGGTTTGCTAAACTAGACTCTTTTTTTTACATAATATGTGATGAGGTAAAAGTGACGTGACATGAATGGATGGAGACTAAATGACATGATGGGGGATGTTAAAATTAGTGGAGAGTGTTGGAGGGATGAACAATATGTAAAAGTTAGTGTATTCTATTTTACGGATGTGTTTGTACCATATGAGAGATTTTTAAAAGCTGATTTTTTTATCTACTCTCCTTAATTGATGTTAAAACTTCCGGTGTCCTGCTATCCCTTCAGGATTTGAGAGAATGAATTTCACCATCTGCCATTCCCCACACAGGATGTCCATTAAATTGAAATAGATCGATTACCTTGTGGATTCGCAGTAATGTGACTGATGCTCCAGGTGTCTCTATTTTATGTAAATACGTATCTCCTTTTTATTTGATTTTGAAAATAATGGTCATGGAGCAGAGAAAAAACGTTTCATTGTATTTATTTGGGGGGGTAACTGAGAAATCTCCATGATATATTGAGATCAGTATGAAGACTTAATAACTATATATACCTATTATCGTTTTGAATGAATTTATAATTAAATACAAAACAGGAATTCATTTCACGTATAAGGAAATGCCGAAAAATACACAGATTAATCGGCAATGCAGTTTCTATCTGGAAAGTGGGAAACTCAAATCCATTTTCAAGGAGTTATGTTACTTTATTTTAATTTAATTTAAAATTAAACATAATTTACTTCCATCGTCGTAGTTTAAACTGCGAACGAGGAAGCGACGCTGTCAGCGAGACCACAGCGATGGATACAACTCGATAATATATTATTTTAATCAGGCTTAAGGAGAGGGATGAATTTTTTTAAACACATCCTACAACCTATGATTTACCCTGTGGGTATATCGCAGGGTATTTAGCCTACGAAATGTTACATGTGTTAAATATGAAAATTGGGCCATCATTGTAGAGAGATCTACATTGTGATTGAGTTAATGCTTTATAATTATTCTTCACTTTAGTCGCATTCACTTATAATATTTATACTAGTATTTTTGAAGTTTAATTTATGAAATGGATAGTTGTTTTGGTAGTTTTGATCAAAAAAAAAAAAAAAAACTTTTCGCAGCACTATGTTGGGTTCTTTTTCTCACGTGGCTAGTCTGTTTTATTTATTTTGTCTTGTAGTTTGCAGAAACGTAGAAGGTGGGATGACTTAAAACTGCGGTAAGGTTTGTCACGTGGTTAGACGTTTACTGTATAGGCCTATGTGACGTCATTGCATTCAAGTCTCTCCCACCGTAGTTGATAAAAACATCACGTAAGCAGTAAAAACTGTGCTCTTACAGGTAGAACACATAGCAGGGAATTAGTTTATTTATTTCGTACAAATTGTTTTGATAGTTATCAAACTGTAATATCGAAATGGTTTATTTAGATTCAAATTATGTTCTCATAGTTAGCTTCAAAGTCAGTGCATTTGTAAGATAATTTCTTAGTTAAATCATCCCAGTCCCTGTTCCTAATTAGGAGTCATAAATACGCTATAACTATACACTAGATTCGTTTTTATCTTAATATATAAAAATTACGTGTCACGTTGTTTGTCCGCGATGGAATCCTAAACTACTGAACCGATTTTAATAAAATGTTGCACACTGTGTGCTGTTTGATCCAACTTGAGACCTACGGTTGTTTATAACTAAATTTATAGTTGCATTATTTTTTATTGCAAATGATTTGTTTATTATTTAACAAAGAGTTATAATTATCTGTGAGTTCCATACGATTCTAACAGATGACGGTGTAAGGTAATTGGTTTATTATTTAACCAGGTGGCTGTGCTTTTTGTTGCAACCGCGAATTTCAATTGAATTACAAATATTGATTATTTCATAATTTAAGTGTGTTCAGTGTTTATTTTATTTTCAATATATTGATAATAATATTAATTTCGTGTGTAAGTATTAGTGTTAAGTAATCTGGCTGAAAGACAGCAACTTAATTTAAATCTAACTGGACCGAGAAGGAACATCGAACAATATGGCGAATCAGTTCTAGAGACCATGAATGATAAGATATCAAGTGAATTTCCGTAAATTGGCATAGGCCTATGTGACATAAATCTTACATTTAAGAAGAATGTAAATTTAAAGACATATGAAGGTCCTAAGGAACGGAATAACAAAACTGTAAGTAAGTCTGTTAGTTATAATAATATGTCTAATATTACAGAAACAATCTCCGTGCCTCAATTAAATGAAAAACAAGATGACTATAATATATCACAAGATTATATTACTATACAGAGACTTCTTGATGATGATGAGAATCCAAACTGCCAACAAGTTCGTAGAAAAAAACGAAAGTATAATGAAATCAGCAAGCCTCCTCAAAATATTCCATCAATAAATGTATATAATCCTTATGATACACTTATGGATGATACTGAGAATGCAGACAACATAAATTCATCTCAATCAACAAAACCACTTCCACATAAACCACCACCCATATTTATACCGGGTGTATTTAACGTACCAGAACTAAAAAAATAGTGTAAAACAAAACCTTTCTGATTTAGATTTCTCACTTAGTTTACTACAACATAATTTAACGTATATCTTAGCCACAGCAACGCGTGACCGGGACTTCTATATATATATATATATATATATACATATATATATATATGTGTAACAAAGTCGGATTAGTTACACTATTTATAACTCAAGAACGGCTGGATCGATTTTTATGATCTTTGATTTGTTGGATTTGTTTCCGCTCCGAATAGCAGATAACTATTAAGACATCGGAAAAATTAACGAAAAAATATTTAAAGGCGATACGACGTTCGCCGGGGCAGCTAGTTTACTATAGAATATGTACTACCAATGGCATCTAACTCATACTTTTCCTGGCTATAGATTTATGTGTTTATATTCTAACATAATCTCGAATAAGATCTCAAAAACCATAACCGTAGCATTAATAACTTCTAATATGTCACGTAGATATATACGGGAGAGAGGGGCAAAATATTCCCGCAGTTTGTTTTGATTTTGTAGTGTTGCTAAAATATAAATAAATACATTCGAAAAGACACAAAATATATAAGGCCTATGAAAATCGCTTACAGACCAACCAATAATAAATAATTCTAATTTAAATAACGACAGCATAAATTATAATAAAATAATTATAATAACAGTCTAATAATAAAAATAATACACTTAAACTTAGGCGTTATTTTCCACTCAACCAGTAATGAAATATTAAACAGAAAAAAAAATTAAATAAGATCATAATATATAGCAGTGTCCACCGGTGTGGTCTCGAGGCAGCGTACTGCCTTGTCACGCAGCAGGCCCGGGTTCGATCCCCGGTCGGGGCAGTTTTTCTGGGTGAGGTTTTTATCGGGGTTTTTCCTCACCCGTAAGACACATGTCAGGAAAACGTTAAGGCCCAAACGGTCCCCAAAATCATAAGGCCATCACCATCATCATCCTTATCATCATCATCCTTCACCGTTGTGGAAAGCAACGGGAAGCTATCACACCTACAATTCCCTAGTAAAGCTGCAAGCATAGCATGGAAATGCTATGATTGCAGTGAAGAACCTGCCTGTGGGCAGAATTACTATGGATGGATGTAACAGTCTAAACAATTGTAAGTAAATATTTGACTAATAAAACTGAAATTAAAGTGAATTAAGTTAATATCACCGATGTTAGACAAACGAAAAATCAGAAGGCATCTGTTAATCTACTCAGACAAATTACGAAAGAAGTATATCATCATCAGCATCAGGGATTAGGCGGAGGGAATGCTAACATGTTCCTATAGTATAGATGATAAGATTATAAAATTTGTTAATGTTCCAGTTATTTTCATTATCCCTGTAAAGTTTTAAGGTCTATTCCGATCTCATGCTAGAATTGGTCTGTCCATCTTTTACTGGGTCTTCCTACATTGCTTCGTTCTAGTGGTTGTAATGAAGAATCTGCTTTTAATTATATTTTTATCCATTATATCGATGTGGTCCATCTTTTAATTTCTGTATTGTTCAATTTTATCTAATAGTTTGAATATATTCAGTTCACTTCGTATATTTTCATTTATTTTTCTATCTGTTATTGTATAGCCAGCCACACTCCTCAGAAACCTCATTTCTGACGTTTCTAATCTTCGTTCCTGGTTTTTGGTTAAGACCCAGTGTTCAGATCCATACAGTAGTGTTGGAACCGCCATTGTTTTATAAAATTTTAAAGTGTCTCCTTTCTAGTTCCTTTGAGACTTCGATTTATGGTGCCACACATATAATTAAATTTATTTATTTTGTTTTCAATGCCTTCACTTTTTCCATATGACATATTTTTACTCTTAGTGGCTTACATACTCGAAAAGCTAAAATTTTCTTTTAGAGTAGATATTTTCAAGTTGTATGTTTCACACAGTTTTCTTAATTTATAAATTGCCCGTTGTAAGCCATCTTCTCTCTCAGATATCACAACCTGATCGTCTGAAATTAAGTATATTTAAATTTATTTTAAAAAACCTAATTTCCGGCACCCCCTATTCTCTTATGTTAGGGATTTCTAAGGTCGATATAGGAATACAGGAATTATATTGTGATAGGATCTATGTTGTGGACGTCAAGTAGTAGATTCTGAATTCAAATTGTAATTGAAAGGCCGGGAAATGAAAGTAAGAATGATGAGTAGATTGGTCTAGTTCAAATTATAATTTGGATCATTTATACTAAAATGGCTTCGTGGAGCAAGCGGTTAGACGCTTGCCTGTCACCACTGGGGCGTCGATATCGAATGTCGGTCACACCATGTGGATTTCGTGGTGGACAGAAAGGAACTTCGGCAGGTTTTTCTCGGGGTTTACCCCGTTTTCCTCTGCTACAAATTTTATTCCACCATTTATCCATACTCATTTCATCCATTTCGTTTCATTTCGTACATCCGCCACTATGATAGTGCGTCAGATATGGTCGTATGTCGCTCACAGACCTCTATAAAAATACGGGGTTCATTACATCCTCGACCCGATCCCGAGTTGGAAACGAGTTGGGGACATTATTATTATTATTATTATTATTAGTATTATTATTATTAGTATTATTATTATTATTATTATTATTATTATTATTATTATTATTATTATTATTATTATTATTATTATTATTATTATTATTATTATTATTATTATTATTAATACTAAAATGTTGCAAATCATAACAGATAGTTACCAAACTGGGGCAAAGCACTGTGTGAAAGTCAGTTTTTCACATATTAATGTTAAGATAATAGGAACTATAAGGAACGAGTGAATTTACTCTTCAGTTAAACATACATTTCTTTGCGTTTAGGGTAGTCGGTTATGAAGAATGTAAAAAGTAACACGTAATAATTTCTTGACGTTATTGAACATAATGGGCAAATTTAGGTTTAAAAAGGTACATATAGGACCTATTTTATACTTCACATCTTAAACGAATCAAAATTAATTTTTAAAAACCGATAATTGAAGTTTGCTTCTCACATACTTATGTTTAGTTAGTTTCCCTTCTTCTATAATAGATAAGTGAAATTTAACTACAAATACTCATTAGACAATACAAAATCTGCCCTAACAATTTTATCCTTGTATCTGTTATATTTTGAATGCAGGATGATATTTGATTTGTTATTCCTTTTCGTTGGTTTAACCTTTCCCTTTTTATGTACTTTCACATGCCTCATGCACGTCGGCCCATACGAGTGAAATAATTATTTAATTTTAATTCTAAAATTGTTTTCATACAAATTATTGAAGGAAATATAGTTTTACTACATCTGGTACAGAGCTCCGTCATATTACAGTAATTTAAGTATTCTCAAAATTTCATAGTTCTATCTCGAGTTGTTATTGAGAAAATTAACAACAGGTCGATTTTTCAGGAGTTATTTCTAAATTAATTCAGACGAATGGATTAATATATACTAGATACAATATATTTAAATGTATCCTTATTAAGACAAAAATTGTAATGATGCCAGGAATTTAGAACGAGATATATATATTTTTGGCTATTCTATGCCAGGAATGCTTGTGAATGTTCTAACAGAGAACAACTTATTGCTTGGAGTCATAATAGCCAACGTGATAATACTAATTTCTATACTTTTATAAATTCATTCTGAAACACCGTTGGGTTTATGTAAAAAGTTAATCCGAAATTTCAGTTATCCTCAACAAATTAAAATTCATTAAAAGCTTATAAGGCCTTCAGTACTTCATCCTCAGCAGTTATCAAATTGTGTTTTTATATATTTATTCACTTATTAGTAAGTCCTTATATCACATAATATTCCATACTCATTTAAATTCGTTGAGTGAAAATATGAACAAGTTGGTTAGCACCAGATTATTTTATTGGATAACTTAGCTCTCCACGATGTCTGAACAATGACTAATGCATGCTGTCCATTGGAAATGTAGCGAAGTTTGGATACAATTACCTCAACTTCTCATTTAATTCCTAAGGCATTTCTCGCACTTTTTGGGGGAAATTATCAATATACGGTATATATTTTCTTCAGTTAAGTGGCTGAATTAAAATAACTAGGAAAAATATATAGCCTACAAATAGAATGATATGTATAAATAAATTAAACATAGGCCCAATACTTGAAATGCATGCTATTATGCATTATAGGGACTCTTGTCGTCCCAACTTCTTTCAAAAACTTTAAACTGAAAATATACAAAACTATTATTCTCTCAGTTATTATATATGGATACGAAACATGGAATGGTACTTAAACAGAGGAGAAAGGATTACGAGTTTTTTTTTCAGAATAAAGTTCTTAAAAAAATATGGACCAAAAAGAAGTGAATAAATAGGTGAATGGAGAAGACTTACATAGCAGAGACCTACATGATCTTTATGGTGAAACAAATAATATAATAAGAAGAGTTAAATCAAGTAGACTGTGATGGACAGGGCACGTGGCACGAATGGGGAATGAAGGAGGAGCATACAACCTATTTGTAGGAAAACCAGGGGAAATGCGCCTAGTAGGCATGTCATGAATGAGATGGGAAAATAACATTAACCATGATTTGATGGAAGTAGATTATACAGGGATGATTGGAAAACATTAGGTCGGGATAGGGATGTATGGACAGCTTATGTCCGCGCGGCCATGAACATAAGGGTTCGATAGTAGCAGTGAGTTAGTTATACCGAGCTTCTGGCAAGAAAATGAAAATTGCAGCAGATTGATATATTTTCAATTTTTTTGTTTCAGGTTATCCTTCATTTCTAATTGCCCATTTTACTGATTAAGGATCTTATTCTTACTTCCTTCGAAGCAGGCCGTCGAGAAGAGCGGACGTGTTTCTGTTAGAGTGGTTGAAGTGTGCAGGGGACAAAGCATTATGGAAGAAGTTAGAAAGATGATTGAAACATTGTCAACTGAAGTGAAAGAGGGGTTTGAAAAGTGCAACGTGGGTGAAAAAATTCGTGGTATTGAGACGAACATGCATCGGATGGAGGACAGATTGAAATGGCTGGAATCTAAATTAGACTATCTCGAAAACCAGAGTCGCCGTAATAATATTGTGATATATGGAGTGCATGAAGAAGACAGGGAGAGCTGGGAGGAAACTAAACATATAGTTAAAAGAGTAGTGGCGCAAATCGGGATTGATTTGGTGGACAGTGATATTGAAAGAGCGCACAGAGTAGGTCGTTGGAATAGTGTAAAGAGACCGATTGCATGCAAATTATCACACTACAAAATAAAATGTTGGATCCTTAGAGACAGTAAATATCTTAAAGGGACCGGTATCAATATTGCCGAAGACTTTAGTGAGAAAGTGCGCCGCGAAAGGGACTTTCTTAAGCGACACATGCTCGAGGCGAGAAGGCAGGGCCGCCATGCAATCATGCAATTTAATAAATTGATTATAAATGGACGAATCTGGAGCAGGGAACAACTACAAAATATGGACAACTCTGAAAATGAATTTGAAGAGGTCATTGACAGCGAGTCCCGAGTCCCCAAAACCTACAGGGGACGCTTCAACAGCAGGTGGTCTCCTTACAGCAGAGGAGGGAGAAAATTCTACACGAGAGAAAGAGAGAGGGAGCACTACGATACTAACTCCGAGGAATCCAGTAAACACACAGCACAAAACGGCCGAACGCAAAAAGCATACCCCACCTCTAAGAGGTGAACGACCGGCGGACACAAGATCTCCAACAAGAAAATCACTAAGGGCCGCATGCAAATACATTAGTCTCTACACAAATTACTTCCAATCACTGGTGAGCTGACTCACCGTGAGCAATTGCTGAGATAGAATTAACGGCCGACTTACCGGTCATGCATGAAAGTTGACGTTTTCGTAATATTGGCAACGAATTACCCAGAATTCTCAGCGATAAAACCACTTCCGTTATTTTTGGTCTGCTATAGAGGAACGCATTTACGCTTGCGTCCCGCAAATAATACCGTATACAACGACGTCTGCGTCGCGCAATATTACGCCGATTCTCCTGTTCTTCCAGTTGAATTCTTTGGTAGACTCTATCAAATTCCTCTTCTCCGCGTATACCGAAAATATGATCGAAGTCTTCAAGGTCCGACATCTTGGATAAAGCTGCAAAGGTTTCAAACTACATCGGTTACCATCGGTTCCCATCGGTTCCCTTCGGGATTTTCACGATAAGTTTCTATCTTGAGCTATCATCTTAGGGTACCTCGTCAGGTAGCTTACAATTATTATCGCATGAATAGATTTCTGAGTAAGCAAAATGTATTTGGATAAAACTTTCTCAGCAGAGAACGCCCTTTACTGTCTAATGCGTTCAAACATTCGACCCTAAGACTTCTGAATTTACCCGCAGAAAAGGAACTATTGAGGGAGGGAAGTTCGAAAAATACAGATAAGACTAATGACAAGGGAACATAATAGGGTTTGTTGACAGTCGGTTCATGGAATATCGAAGGGTTAAAACAAAAACTTTCAATGGACAGATGTGTAGAGTTTATTGAGACTTTTGATATATTAGCTCTGGGAGAAACATGGTTAAAAGCTAATGAATGCGTAAATCTATGTAATATGAAAGGTTATTTTAAGAGTAATGAAAATAGCGGAAAGAGAGGTAGATATCCAGGCGGTGTTGCCATTTTATATAAACCTAACTTAGACCCACATATTAAAAAGGTAAATATTGCTTTAAAAGAGGCAATTTGTATATATTACCATACAGGAAGAGCAGAAATGTGTCTGTTGTCTATTTACCGCCAACCACTAAATTCCAGGTATGCCAATCCAATTTTTTTCGTTCAATTGTCTGACTCGTTGGCAGAAATAAAAGATAGGTTTCCGGAAGCGGGATTAATAATTTTAGGGGACTTTAACTGTAGGATTGGGGAGGAAAATATCACTATTAAATCGGATGATAATGAAACACGAGGTGAGGGTAGGAGAAGGAAAGATAAGATTTTAAATTCAGAAGGAAACCAATTGTTACCTTTTTGCGATGCATTTGAACTTGAAATTCTGAATGGGAAATATGGGGAAAATAAAAATGGAGAACTGACATTTATTAATAAAAATGGAGGTAGCGTAATCGATTATTCAATATGCACACAAGACATGATTCCAGTCCTAAGTAATTTCTGTATAGTTTCCAGAATCGAATCACACCACTTCCCAAACAAACTTATTTTAAATATGAAAGGTATTAGTGAGACAGTTAATGATGAGGTGACAACAATATTGCGGCCAATTACACGTTTCAGGTGGATCGAGGATCGGAGAGAAGAATTTATCAGGAGTTTGGAAACGCTAATACAGGATCTGCAATTAAATGATCTTAGCGGGGAGGAAATTATTAAAACTTTGACAGAATGTTTTCAAAAAGCAGGGGAAAAATTCAAGGTTAAATATGCAATGAACCAGAAGGACAAAGGGTGGTACAATAATGCATGTAGAAAGAAGAAGAAGTTTGTCGAAAGTAGTCTTTTAAAGTTTAGAAAAGAAAGCACAGATGAAAGCAGAAAAAATTATGCGCAAGAGAGAAAGGAATATAAAGAATTATTAGGAGAAACAAAACTAGCATGGCAAAATAAGAAATCCGAAGAAATGAGAGTCGCGACTGAAAGTGGGAACATTGCGGACATATGGAAAGCGATAAGGGAACTTAAAGTAAAGTCCATAAATCGGACAAGAATAACGCCCGGGGAATGGAGAAGTTACTTTGATAGGGTGCTGGGAAATGAGAGGTTAAGATATAATCAAGGAAATATAGTTGAGATCCCTGACCCAATTCATATTCAATTACTGGATCAGGATATTTCGAAAAATGAAGTGGTTTCTTCCATTAAATGTTTAAAGAATGGTAAAGCACCTGGAATTGATGGAATACCAGGGGAATTCTTGAAAAATATGATATCATCCAATAAATTATTAGACGTTTCGAAAACTGCGTCCAACAAACTTTTTAATGGTGGAGATTATCCGGAAGCCTGGGCAACAGGTGTCATCCAACCGCTATACAAAGGGAAAGGTGGGGCACAGATACCAGAAAGTTACAGGGGAATTTGTCTCTTGTCAGTGTTCGGGAAAATATATTGTAAAGTACTTTAAGTTTTTCAACCAAAGTGAAGTGCCTGAATTAAAGGGCTATTGTGATAGAATAGATAATGTAACCTCCGTTACCAACGAATAAGACAATGGGGTAAAGAAAACAATAGGCTCTCAAAATATCAGGCAGGTTTTAGAGAAGGGTACTCCACGGTGGACAACGTATTTGTTCTGAGAACATTAATTGATGACAATCTGAAAATGAAGGGGGGGTACATTATTTTGTGCATTCGTTGATTTTAAGATGGCATTTGATACTGTGGACCGAAGCGCACTTTGGGAAAAATTAAATCTGAAAGGATTGTCTCATAAAATGATACATGCTTTAATGTCAATTTATAAATATGTTAAATTTTGTATAAAAGTAGACCAAGGACACATTACAGAGAGCAGTGAAGCCAATCGGGGAGTGAGACAAGTTTGCATTTTATCACCAATGCTATTTAATCTATTCGTTGATGATATTGTAGACGTAACGCTAGAAGGAGAAATTGAGGCTCCGGAGATAAGAAATGTTAAAGTCCCAGTCCTGTTGTATGCAGATGATTTTAATTATCTGTTCCAAGACAATCAAGGGATTGCAAAGAGGTCTTGACCTACTGGAAATATACTGTAGGAATTGGGGATTGACTGTAAATGTTAGTAAGACAAAAACAATGACCTTTAAAAATGGGACGGTTTATGGTAGAGCAGAAGAATGGAAATACAGAGATCAAGTACTTCAAAACGTGAAACATTTTGAATATCTTGGTACGACATTAAAAATGAACGGGAAGTGGAAAAAACATATTGATATAGCATTACAGGGCAAGTCAAAATGTTGTGCAGGTTTTCAGAAATTTATTATGTGAAATGTAATGAACATATAATATTGTGAGACATATTGTATGAAAGGTAAACTCTCAAAGTTTTTTTTTTAAATATTCACAGATGTTCTATGTGAGCGCCTTTTGTTACACGACAGATGTCAAGCCGATATTCAATCTCCTGCCAAACTTTCTGTAGCAGTCCGCGGTCGATATCAGCAATGGCTGCTGTGATGCGGGCACGCAGTTCATGCAGTGTTGTTGGAAGTGGTGGTAAGTAAACATGATCCTTTACAAGACCCCACATGAAGAAATCACACGGGGTTAGATCTGGTGAACGAGGTGGCCAATGAATGAGTTGTTGATCATCCTGAGATGCACGGCCTATCCAGCGTTGTGGTAAAGCCGTATTCAAATGGTCTCGAACACTGCCATGGTAATGTGGAGGGGCACCATCCAACTGCAGAATGAAATCTGGACTATCCGCTTCAAGTTGCGGAAGGAGCCATTGTTGTAGCATATCAAGGAAAACATGTCCGTTCACAGTACGTTCATGAAAGAAAAAGGGCCCATAAACCTTTGCATGCGAAATGGCACAAAAGACATTCACTTTCGGAGAATCGCGTTGATGTTCCAGAGTTGCATGGGGGTTACCAGTTCCCCAAATCCTTACATTGTGTCTATTCACTTTTCCTGAAAGGTGGAAAGTCGCTTCATCACTGTAAACTACCCTCTCATGGAACTCATTCTCTTCCATTAATGCGAGAAAATCAACACAGAAGGACGCTCGCAAAGCATAATCGGCGGGTTTTAAGGCTTGAACCAGTTGCAAGTGGTAGGGTTTCATCTGTAAACGTTTCCGGAGAATCCGCCATACAGTTTTTTGTGGTAGTTGAAGTTCTGTCGCTCCCCGGTAGGTGGATTTCTGTGGACTCCGCACGAAGCATGTGCGAACGCGTTCGACTGTCTCTTCACTCGTCGACGGACGGCCAGTCGATTTTCGTTTACAGATACAGCCTGAATCCCTAAATTGTGTGTACCACTTACGAATGGATCTCCCATCCGGCGGGTCTTTATCGTATCTGGTACGGAAATGTCGTTGAACACTAGTCACATAGTTGTTTACATGGTAATCAAGCACACAGAAAGACTTCTGATCCCCAGTCAACGCCATTTTCCTTTACTGCTCTGCTGTTGACATCTTGCGGGTGAACGCGGAACTTTAGAAGTGGACAACTAAACTTTGAGAGTTTACCTTTCATACAATATGTCTCACGATATTATATGTTCATTGCATTTCACATAATAAATTTCTGAAAACCTGCACAACATTTTGACTTGCCCTGTATTTAAAGGAGGGGACAACTTAACAGTGTACTCAATATTCTGGGTCGAGTGCCTGATATTCCAGTAAGCAGATTAGAAAAAATGTATGGAGCGATGGTCAGGCCAGTAATGCACTATGGTAGTGAGATTTGGGGTTTCCAAAGAACGGAAGTAAATTAGGTATATACGCATTTTCTAAAATATATTACAGGACTTAGTAAGGCCGTTTCTAACTGTGGAATTTTATATGAATTCGGGTCATTCCAGGACGACAATAACTGTAAAATTCGTGTACTCAAATACTGGTTGCGAGTAATCCAAGGTGAACAAACAATGCTTAGAGCAATTTGTTACGACCACCAAATTAAAAATATAGATGTTAAATTTTGGGCAGACGAGGTTAGGAGAGAACTCCAAAAGATTGGGATGGGCTGGATATGGAAAAAAGGGACTGAAAATCGCAAGAACGTGTGGAGAAAAATAAGGAGGAGGTACTTAGATATAAACCAACAAGATACTTTCGCCGAATGTACAGGAAAACGCTCACTGTGTTTACAAAGAGACCTAAAACACGTCTGGGGAAAAGAATCGTATATACTCAACCTAGGATTTAAGGAGAGATCAGGGCTTGCTTGGTTTAGGCTAGGGGCATGGAAATTTCTAAAAATTAGCGACGATCACGATATGCGAATATGTCCAATGTGCGGGAACTTTGAAGATGAGATACATATATTAGGAAAATGTAATGATTTAGAATATTGGATACGTCAGTTATTACCGGAAAGATTTCTAAATTCAAATCGGGAAAGATTGGCATGCTACGAGTTATTGGTAAATCCAGAAAATTGGATAAACCTCGGTAAATTTCTGGACAAAACGCGGAAAATAAGGACAACACTCATTCATGCATAAAGATATGTTATCAAAATGCAATACCATTAATTATTAACAATTATATATAAATTAATTAGTGTATAATGCTATTGTGTTATTATTTAATTGTAATATTATTGTGTTTTCTTTATGTAATTGTAATGTTAATGTTTTTTTAGTGTATAATGCTATTGTATTATTATTTATTTGTAATATTATTGTGTTTTCTTTATGTAATTGTAATGTTAATGTTTTTTAGTGTATAATGCTATTGTGTTATTATTTAATTGTAATATTATTGTGTTTTCTTTATGTAAGTGTAATGTTATTGCTTTTTTTTTGTTGTTTATTTTTCTTTACACTAGTACCAATTATTACTTTATTGTAACGGACTGTCAACAGCACGTACGGCTTACTGTCCGTGCGACCCATATTTGTAAATAATATTGTAAATATCTTAATTTTTGTCTAATAAAGTGCTACTACTACTACTACTACTTTCCTTCATTTATTGTAATATACTGAGTTTGGTACAAAAAAAGTTGTGACAGTTTGAGTGTTAATAGACACACTCACAGCACTATTTATATATATAAACCCAACCTTAATACCCTTCGCAATTCGCTAAATCGAGATTGAAAATTTAATCAAGATTGCTGTGACATTTTCTAAGGCATATATTTTTTAATTAATTAATCCAGCTCATGTACTATACATCATGCGTACAAAATTATATTTAAATTCGACCGCTTAGAGCAATTCATTTTATTTTTAATTTGAGAGAGTTATATGGTGAAGATGCAAGCACTTAATAAAATCCTGTCCTAGCCGCAACGTCTCTGAAATCTCATTAACCCTGGAAATGATTCTCTGGGACATATTGCATTCCTGCAGAATCTGGGACGTAATGGCGACTATCTCAACACGTCCGTCGCAGAATCCCTATTTTTTTAGAATGTAGTAGTCTGACAAGAGCACTAATATATAATTTTTACTTGTCATTCACAATAAAGTCTATTTATTTACTTATTTAATATTCTGCGAAATCATATTGTGCCTATTAAAAATTTAATATAACAGGAAAGCAGCTTAAAAGTTTAGAATTAAAAATGAGTAAAGAATTTAAAAATGAATATTAAAATATTATTATGATTATTAAAGCCTGTATTAAGCCTACTGTAGCCGGTACAATTAACATTATGTTACTCTTTAAAAGTAATTGTATTTCATCACTGTGGTTTCCGAATAGCGAGGCCGGTTCGATTGTCAGTCGGAACATTTTTTTCGGAGTTTTTGCTCACCCGTAAGACAAATATCAAGAATTGTTAAAATAGAAATTTTCCTCGAACATCATCTGATTATCAAAATCATTATTATATTCGCCATGTTAATATGGAAGTGTGAGTGAATGGTTTTAAAAGTGTTGTCTCGGATGAGGCCCTAAATTGATCTGATCGTTTCTTAGGTGAAGTCATCCATGTCCATGTGCTGATAAATAAAAATAAGCATGTGATCCAAAATTTAAAATACACCTACCGGCATATCGACAACGCATGCGACTGAAATAACCTGGTTTTATGGGACATGTAAATGGATCTATAACGTGAAGAAGATAGAGAAAAAGAAGAAAAAATTGGATATCTAATGATTTTTAATATAATTAAATGTTATTCATTAGATTGATATATTCTAAATATGCGTAAGTACAAAGACAATAAAGGTGAATATTGAAGACAGTAACAATAAAACTTTAAGCCATGGGTCCTAAATCTTAAAATTTTCAGGCTCGTAAAAGATACTTAAGCCTGAATGAAAAAACCTCTAAGGGAAATTTACCGAATTTCCTATCCTAGCACTTCCTTGGTTTCCTAGATATCACCATGTGGTGGGACTCAATGGCATCTATCCGAAAACAAGTGTAACTACAGGGGAAGAATGCCTAAGTCCCGTTGAAAGACAAGGGCTTATAAGAAGATATAGATATATAAATTTCTGTGTATCTGTATGTGCCTGCATGTGTGTGTGTGTGTGTGTTAACGCTCTAGTGGTTTTGCGTTTTAAACAAAACTAGGTACTTAATATCAATTGAAAAAGTAAAAACGAGAAAACATTAATAAGCAAAATCGGACAACTAGCAGGTGAGTTAACCTGAAGACAATACTTAAAAATTGCTCTAGGGGGTCACTTTTTTTTGCAACGAAACTCGGCATATACCAGTTACCTAAGCAAAGTAAGAACGATTCTGTTAATCAGCAACATCGGACTACTAGGATTGGCAATTAATCTGAAAGCTGAAATTTTAGTTGGAATATTTTCAGCGCTGGGGGCTGAAAATCTGTTTTCTATTAATGACACTTTATATATACGATTTAATTAACATAAGTAATGCCACGAGTGATTTCCAAATTATCGATAAATTATCGATGTCACGAAGTGACGAGTGAATTTATCTAGAGAATATGGAAATCGTGAGTGGCATTTGTTAGGACTATTTAATGAATAAAATTAAGCTGTTTACTCACAAATCATTATTTAAATATTGTTATTTTAAAATATTTATATATTTATGTAAACGGCGACGTTTGAAAACAAATGAGAAACATTTATTATGTTTCATTTGTTCATCATTGCAACCAGATCGCATTATTTATTGCCAAATCGCAATGTTGTAAGAATACACCCTAGTGGAAAAAAAATTAAACATATCAAACTGTTTATAACCAACATTATTTTCTCTCTCTTTTCGTTTACACTGTTTTTCCTACTTGTTAACTTTCCTTTATTTTCACATATAGACACAAGGACAGAACACACACCCAGACCCAAGGTGAAGATTTAAAGTTCCCTACCCCGCCGGGATTTCGAACCCGGGTCGCCGGAGTGGACGGTAGGGACTCTATCTACTACGCCACGGCGACGAACATACATTATAAGCTACTAATTAATTTCTGATGTAAATATGTCAATTATATTTTTCTGGAACAAAAATCCTGGGAAATAATATGTTTAAGAAAGTGTAAACAGTGGTTTCTTTTTTATTGTGGTACAATGAATTGCTACAATTTTTTTTCTGTTATATCTCGCTAGCGTTATCTAGTTACATTCGTGCACTATTTATACAATCTGGGAGCTACGTGCATTCCATGATTCTTGCATCTTAATATATAAATTGCTATATTCAACATATTTCTTAGAGAGTCAGTCACTGTAAAATAATGCTATGACCTGTTCAGAATATTAAAAAGGAAGAGTTTTCTTTAATATAATAAACTTAATTGATAAATATCGGCTGAAACACGATTGCGATTGGTTATAAAACAGAATTCATTGAAACGTGATAGGTCATTGACTCCCATTTAGGGCACGAGTTAAATAGACAAAAGAAAGAAATTCCGTAAATCTACAAATTCAGACCATTAGATGTGTAGTTTTACTTAAAACTCAAATTTTAGAACTCACTTCAGTAGCCGCAATTTTACTTTCTTCACAACGAAACTGGACACACATGATTTAATTGACAAAGATAATTCGGTAATATATACAAATCGAACCTTAAATTTCGCTTAGTTCCCATGCTACGGAATTTGTCTCTTTAGCCTCGATGTTATAAAGAAGTAAGAGTTTCTGACTCCGGTCAACAGTGGATTTCTTTCCGTTTCTTGCATTGCGCTTTTCGCACATACATTATTCAGTAGACCATATGTGTTTCTTACTAGGCTAGGAAGTCAGAGGGTCTCATTTACTATGAGATTAATAATAATAATAATAATAATAATAATAATAATAATAATAATAATAATAATAATAGCTTTATTTTACCTGGCAGAGTTAAGGCCTTAAGGCCTTGTCTACCACTCAACCAGGTTTAAAAAAAAATACAAACAAAAAAAATAGTCAAATCTAAATTATAATATATATATATATATATATATATATATATATAAACGATTACAAGTTATGAATGCAATACAATTAATATTTATAATGTATTTTGATTTACTCTAAATTTAACGAATTAAATATATAATATGTACAATATATATAAAAAACGAGGAAAAGATTAATGACATAGTATAAAATTATATAAATAGAGAAAAATTAATTATTAGACAACAGGTAACTGTATAGGCGTGACTTAAAGGTTCCAAGTGTGCGGCAACCCCTGATATCTTGAGGAAGGAGATTCCAGGAGCGGGCAGAGGCTACTGTGAAGGAAGTAGAATAGGAGGAAGTGCTATGAAGAGGAATTGTTAGCAGACTGCTATCTTGTGATCTAGTGTCAATATTGTGGTAAGAGGATAACTTCTCAAATCTGGACGCCAGGTAAGTAGGGATGTAGGAATTCAGAAGCTTGAAAAGTAGTGAAAGGGAGTGCAATTTACGTCTGTCAGTAAGACGGAGCCAAGAGAGGTTATTAAAGTGTTCGGAAATATGGTCATAACGGCGGATATTGAAAATGAATCGAACGCAAGCATTATGAACACGCTGCAGTCTCTGCGACAAGTCATAGTTTAGATCATTATATATAATGTCACAATAATCGAAGTGTGGTAACACAAGATTCTGCACAAGGATTTGTAGTGTTGTTCTCACATTCCAAGATTGTTTAAAGGGCAATAAAATCCAGACAAGATGAAATGAAAGTTAAATTTGTTGTTTCCTTGGTAATGCAGGTTAGTACATAACACTGGTCAAAATGATTTTTGCCTCATGAGTACCAATATTTGTACTTAATGCAGCATCTTGTCGATGTTTTCAAATATGTATTCGGAATTTCTCCATCACCCATAGTTTTTTTTTCAATTTCAAATAATGGATCTAAATAATTATTTTTTAATAAATGTTTTTTCGTCCATTTATTATCTTGGCGCAGTGAGCGATGAGCACGAGGAACACTTTCATCAAGATATATCAGCTATGGAAAAAAGATATCAAGGCAAATAGAATCCTAATATGCTGGCCGATTATTGTTGGACCATCAAGAGGGATGCTCCACAGGCGAAATATAGCAGAAAATCGTCATTTCTTACTGTCTAGGTGAGTCCGAATGTTCGAATCTTGTGTAGTTACGAATGTAGTTTGTTTAAGTGTTTGAACTTGTAAATGCCTCTCTCTCGGAAACCTTGCGTGATGAAGAAGAACCGATATCATACTTGAATTCAGGAGAAAAATAGTATCAGAATCAGATATTTTTCTTTCTGAGACAAAAAAAAGTTTATTTTTTGTTGCTCAGTGTAAGCAATAAGATAGACTGTAACAATGAAATATTCAATTTCGTAGAGAAACATAGGATAATTCAAACCTCTCGCATTTTTCCATCCAGAATAAGATGTTATAAGAAATGACTTGGGCCAAAAGGAGATGTACAGACAGGTGAATGGAGAAAACTACATGGAGAAAACAGTGAGCTACATGGTCTTTATAGGAAGCCAGATAAAATAGGAACAGTTAAGTCTCAGACAGCGATGGACCGTAACTTAATGGTTATTAAGGCAATACGCTACAAACTGGAAGGTCGAGGGTTCGAGTCCCGGTGACGTCAGGATTTTTAAATTAACCCAAATCTTCTGGTGGCACCATGACCCTGGGGTCGACTCAGCCTGTAATATAAATGAGTACCAGACGCTTATTCTGAGGGTAAAGGCGGCCGTCACGCAAGACTTGACATCAATGGCATCAAGTGCCGATTGTCTAGGAAAAGTGGGAGACTTATTCTCCTACTACCCCAAGGGTCTCCTATGGGCTTGCGTGAGATAACTTTATCTTTTTACTTTTACCAATTATATTTATTTATATAATCATTAAAATCGATAATATGAATCGATGTGGAAAATGTTGAAAATGTTTATTCACATACTCTTGTTTAAAGATATGCGAATTTTTTATTTTGAAATTCATTTTCGCAAAAAAAAAAGCTCTTGTTGAAGTCAATAGGCTTGCTTTACTTCTCGAAGTCTGCCATCAACTCCCGGTTGCCGGTTAGCACAGTAGTCATATAATAATTCACACTGTCTGCAGCCTCAACTTTTTATTGATTTGATTGATGTATTAAACAAAAGGCGAATAACCATAGATTAAGTGGACTGAGCTTTAAGTATAAAAAAACTTGAATAAAATTTTCAATGTGTACTTGTTGGACTGGATTGGATATTAAAGCTTGTTTTAGGGGTTACATATTAGAAAACAAAATTATTTTTAGAAATTACTTTATCATTATTATTATCATTATTATTATTATCGTTATTATTATTATTATTATTATTATCATCATCATCATCATTATCATTATCATTATTATTATTATCATCATTATATTTTTAATCAATATTAGGGATGAAAAAATTGAGAATTTATGTTATAATTTTAGTATATTGTAATCAAACTAAAATTTAACTTACACGACATTAAGTAACTTCTTTTGAAATAATAATAATTCCGGCGCGACAGGCCTAGAAGGTCCTTAGCCTACCATCCGGCTGCTGATCTCACATCCGGCTGCTGTGTGTCCATCAGAGAGGTAGATGATCATCTAGCCACTGTAGGGGTGACATGTGATCAGCATATCGAGTCCTCTAGCCGTTATAGCTGGTTTTCTCAATCTGAAACCGCTACTTATTGTAGCTACCCAAATGCCTCACTATGCTGGGGGACACCGGTCCCATACTGGCCGAAATACCATGAGAAAATTTCTTCCTTCATGGAGACTCGAACTAGCGCAAGTCCCGTAGCTCTGCGCCAAGGCTTCCTGACTCAACCACTCGCTACAGCGAGGGACAACTTCTCTTGAAATACACTATAATAACACTGGTCAACATGATTTTTTGTCTCATAAGTACCAATAGTTGTACTTAATAATACTTTTATCGTGTTTTCAAATATGTATTCGGAATTTCTCCATCACCCACAGTTTTTTTTAATTTCAATTTAAAATAATGGATTTAAATAATTTTTAATAAACGTTTTTTCGTCCATTTGTCCATTGTAAAATAAAACCAAATGAGCTAACTCAAATAATTTCAGCTATGGTAAAGAGATATCAAGTCAAATGGAATCCTAATATGCTGGCCGATTATTGTTGAACAATCAAGAGCGATGCTCCACAGGCAAAAGATAGCAGAAAATTGTCATTTCTTACTTTCTAGGTGAGTCCTAATGTTCGAATATTGTGTAGTTACGAATGTAGAAAATATTAAAGTGTTCGAAATTATAAATTTCTGTCTCTCGGAAACCTTGCGTGATGGAGAAAACCCGATATCATATTTGAATTCAGGAGAAAAAATACTATCAGAATCACATATTTTTCTTTCTGAGACAAAAAAGTTTATTTTTTGTTGCTCAGTGTAATTAGTAAAGGCGATATTTCCGGTTTACATAGAACATATTACATAATAGTATGTTTACGAATAAATTAATATGTTATGTAAGTTAAGTACTATAATGTAATATTTCTGATGAATTCCCTCCGACATGGAAGAGATATATCACATATTGTTAATATATAGAAAAAGGTTGAATTCTTGTGATCTGACAGCATGGTTACGTCATAATAATCGTGAAGGTTGCAGTTGCTACTGCTCAGAAGAAGTGATGCATTACCAATAGTATATTATTAAATAAGTACAAAAAAGAACAATACTTACTCAATAAAAACAAGTATTTCAAACTATTATATTTATACGCCGTCATAAGGACATTAGCAATAATAAGAAATGATATTCCAGTTTTACAGACCAGTCTTCAAAACCTTGAATTACTTAATTCATAATTAAAACAAAAAAATACCTTAACTTATAAATGACATACTTTGTTGTCAACAAGGTCATTAATCATTGTGTTGCCATAGTATGTATTATTTCTTTATTTCAGTCAGGTTCTCGACTATGAAATTCAATTTTTGTATTGTAAGCCCATGTTTTCCCTTTACAGAGATTTAGGTGCTCTCCCCCCTACAGGGAAGAATTTGAACCATACTAATTTAGTTACACTTGTTTTCGTATAGATGTCATTTTGAGTGGTCCGTGGTCAGCGTTCCGCCTCATACTGACATCTAGGAAACCAAGGTAGTACTAGGACGGGAAAATTCGGTAAATTTTGCTTAGAGGCTTTTTCATTCAGGCTTAAGGACTTTTTACGAGCCTGAAAATCTTCAGATTTGGGACCCACGGCTTAAAGTCTCTTCCAGAGGACTTGCTCCTTGGATTTTTCCGTCCTAAAAAATCCATCGACCCCGGCCGGGTTTGAACCCGCGACCCTCGGGACCAGAGGCAAGGAGCATATGAAATTCAATACAGGATGGAAATCAATTAGTGATTAGGTTTTAAGTATAAGTTCCGTGTGGTAAATGTGATAAAATGTCATCTAGTCTAATGGTCACAAATGCTTGCAAAATAGGTACCAGAGATCTCACCATCATTATAATGCAAATGCACAAATATCTACTTAAAAACTTTTTTTTTCTCAGGGAAGCGTAGACATTTGTCAATTATTTTACAATGCATTAAGGAACACCGCTGAGGTCACCATATAACATTAAAAATGTAAAATAGGAACTTAAGATCTCAGTCGTCCTCAATTTTATAATGTTATAAAATATCAAAAAGGCCTTTCGGAACATTGTTGCAATCTTCTGCTTGTATATTGGTATATGCAGAAGATGTTTACATGCTGACCTCAACGGTGTTTCGTAATGAATTTTAAAAGTATAGACAAATTTTTATGCTTCCCTGAGAAAAAAATTGTTTTTATTGGTGCATTACATTATAATGATGGTGAATATTGGATTGATTTTCAGAGAGTTCATAGCGGACGTGAAATGAAACAACTTTTTCCTTTAGAATGTTTCAATAAATTTCACAATTCGCATCTCCAATGATCCGTTCCTCTTGTGTAATATCACTGTATTTCATTTAATTTGTGCTAAAATAGGCAATGAAATCTAAAAACACCAAAAGGAAGAAGTTTTTCTATTTCACGTCTCCTATGTACATATACTCGTAAAACTCAGAGCAATTTTTCCCATTATTTTAAAATAATTTACTATTAAATGTCTTAACTCTTTTCTCAGAAAACAAATACATTCGCGACTCAAAATGTGTAATATATATTTATTCTATTTACCACGAAGAAATCATACATAAAAAATCGCTGCCCTTTTATTACCTTCACTCTGTATTATAAGACATTTTTCTTTAAGGCAATGAGCATTTAAAAGAGGAAAACGTGATGCTTAGAGCAAATTATATTTGTGAACATTGCAAGGGAAATAACTGGAACGCAGTAAATGAAACACCTTAATTTAACAATTACTGCATTCCCTTGTTTTACAACTACAATTCATTTCACATAATTATTACTGTTATTACATACTTGATAATTACTTCTTAGAAAATAACAGTGTTCGTTTTTTTTTCTTGCATTTTTTACATTGGCTCACTCATAAACTCGAAAGTAAATGTCTATCTTGTTTCATTCATTTATATGATCCTGGATACTGCATGCCTCCTACATAAGCCTATTAGAATACCATGCGATTATAGTGTTTTTTTTTTCGTTACAAGGAGTATTATTATTATTGATTTCTTACATCTCAATGATGGATAAATCATATTTGAAGAGAAAAATTATACGCTCAGACCGGGACTTGAACCCGGGACCCTTGGTTCTCTAGACCAAGTGCTCTACCAACTGAGCTACCTGAGCAAGTACCGATCTAAACGCAAATCTTTCTCTATATACATTGTAAATCCCGTCCACCAAATGCTATGAAGCCATGCTTCTATCTCGCAAATGCGAGAGAACCACCCAGGTCTAGAGAACCAAGGGTCCCGGGTTCAAGTCCCGGTCTGAGCGTATAATTTTTCTCTTCAAAAAGGAGTATTATGTTTTACGGATGATTTGAGATATTCACACTGAAGCTGGTATTTCAAAAAGAATTCGTAAAACATTTTAAACATATGCAATGTACATAAATCTAACATAATATATGCCGAATCACCTTATTGTTTTAATAAATAAACTTTAACATGTGTTGTAACATAACATATTCAGTAAGAACAGCAAACGACACCCCTAAATATGCTCACAATAAACTTGTCCTTATGTGATGTTACACTGAGCAATAAAAAAAGATTTTTTGTCTCAGAAAGAAAAATATATGATTCTGATAGTATTTTTTCTCCTCGATTCAAATATGATATCGGATTTTCTGCATCACGCAAGGTTTCCGAGTGACAGGCATTTACAATTTCAAACACTTTAATATTTTCTACATTCGTAACTAGACAATATTCGAACATTGGGACTCACCTAGACAGTAAGAAATGACGATTTCTGCTATATTTCGCCTGTGGAGCATCCCTCTTGATGGTCCAATAATAATCGGCCAGCATATTAGGATTCCATTTGCCTTGATATCTGTTTTCCATAGCTGAAATCTCTTGATGAAGGTGTTCCCCGTTTTATTTCACAATGGACAAATAGACGAAAAAAATCTATTAAAAAATAATTATTTAAATCCAAACCCGCCAAAGCCTGTCCCAAGCCAGGTTAGAAAAGGGTGAGGGGGAGGAGTAACAACCTCGTTAAAAAACCAGGGTTCAGTACGCCCGGCTGATAGTACCCTGTGAGAGCCCTTTATCTAGGGTACAGATACTGCTGCCTTGCAGTTCGTCATTGGTCTGGCAAAGGTTAGAGGAAGAAAATCTTGACCAAAAATTGTCTGGTCCTCCAGGTTGGGGGTTGATGCATCAGGCCAGGTCCCTATTCGTAAAAAAAACATAACAGTGCTAAAAAGCCATTAATTGAAACTGAAATAAAAAAAAAGCTGTGGGAGATGGAGACATTCCGAATACTTATTTGAAAACACGATACAATATCTGCATTAAGTACAACTATTGGTACTCATGAGGCAAAAATCATGTTGACCAGTGTTATTAGCGTCATTTCACGGTAAAGTATGAATAAAAGTAATATAAACAAATATGCGTCAACAAAAATTAATCACGATATAGACTTATAGTTATTAATGTGTAGACAGCCGTTTCTATTAATAGCCTACTTCAAACAAATAATACCAATCAATAGACCCAATGCCACTGATAAAATTAAATATTTTTTCACACTTCTAAGAAATATATTTTTGCATCGTTAAATTTACATTTAAAAAAGGAATTATGTAAGATAACATCACAGGAAGGGATCAGGAAGATGACAAAATATCGCAAATGGAAATTTATTTGACACACTCTCAGAAGAGAACTAGACAGTGCGCCAAAGAGAGCATTGGAATGGAATCCACAGGAATTGCCTAGAAAAAGAAGAAGTCCAAAAATTACATGGAGCACCAGTGTAGCAACAGAAATTGAACAACAAGAAAAAAGTTGGAATGAAGTAAATCATTTGGCAAAAAGCAGAGTCGTTGGCGTACTTTTACAAAGGCCCTATGCTTGGAAGAGGAGTGAAAGGAAATGCTACTTAAAATAAAATGAAAATTGTAAAGTAAAGTTTTCCCACTACAGGCCTCAGGAGGCCCTTGGTGTAGTAGGAGGTTAAGGCTCCCACTTTTTCTCGACAATCGGCACTTGATGTCAGCCGGGTTGTCAGACCTGAGTGACGGCCGCCTTTACCCCCAGAACAAGCGTCTGGTACTCGTTTCCGTTAGAGGCTGAAATTATGATATGGATTTATTATTTATAGTCATATAATTTATATTGATGACCCGTGCTTATATACTGATAGATATACTAAATAAGCTTGCCATGATTTATAACATGTTGGCGAAAGTTGCGTTCCTTTTTGTGAATATTACAGTACATGATTATTTAATATTGCATTTTTGATATTTTTTGTAAAATCTTCAAATACTGAAACGAGACATAGTATGGAATAAGACAACATTTGTAATTTTAGGAATTGCAGAATGTCTTGATTAAATAACCGGTGCTGTAACGGGTGGCAATTTTAGTAAATAACAAGAAATTTAATATAATTCCATGTTAGTTATTTCCACAGAGTTAACTACTGAATAAGCGTTTGTCTTAACATTTATAAAAATCAATATAAATTCAATTATAGCAAACAATATTAGCTGAAATTTTGTAATTTACACGATGTGAAATGAGCTGGAGTCAGTGGACGGTGCCACTGTGACCGAGTTGTGTGGAGAGGTCTCCTAAATTCCATTAGTTGGGATCGATCCTAGTTTGTCTCATTCAGCAGACAGCTAGGAAGGTACAAGCCAACTCTTCGGTTTAATCATGTTAATGCATTCTCTACGTGATTATTCCTAAATATTATTGGACATTCCAGTATCATATATTAACCTAATTAAATCTTAAACTTAAGAAAGATATAAACGAATGATATATGTAAATGTGCATGTTTTATTAGCACTCATTTCTAATAACAATAATAGAACTAACAATAATGGTAATCCATCCATAGTAATTCTGCCCGAAGGCAGGTCCTGCACTGCATTTCCATGTTATGCTTGCAGCTTTGCTAGGGAATTGTAAGTGTGGTAGCTTCCCGTTGCTTTCCACACCGGTGAAGGATGATGATGATGATGGCCATATGATTTCGGGGACCGTTTAGGCCTTAAAGTTTTCCTGACTTTTGTCTTACAGGTGAGGAAAAACCCGATAAAAACCTCACCCAGAAATACTGCCCCAACCGGGGATCGAACCCGGGCCCGCTGCGTGACAAAGCAGCACGCTATCTCGAGACCACAGCGGTGTACATAATAATAATAATAATAATAATAATAATAATAATAATAATAATAATAATAATAATAATAATAATAATAATAATAACAATAATAACAATAATAATAATAACAATAATAATAATAACAATAATAATAATAACAATAATAATAATAACAATAACAACAATAACAATAATCATCATAATCATAAAAATAATAATGGAAGGAAAAGATGTAACTACAAAAGTAGAGGAAGAAAAAAGACTATGATGAAATGTACATTTACACACATGAACAAGGAAAGTATTTATAAATTATTACATAAATGGGAAGTGAATGAAAAAACTCGACTTGGTAAATTAAAGTAATACTTGGCGAAACAATTAGAAAGAGGCCAGGCGTATTTCAACGTGTGCACCATTCACTACACCGCCGATGCACGCCCCGCAATGAGATGGGAGGTGGATATTTTGAAAATTTGATGTGATTGTAACAGTAACAGTGGAATGGAATGTATTACCTTTTTTCAAAAGAAAGGAATCACATATGCATTTACATTGCGTACGGGCCTGCTTGGCTGTACGTGTATTTTCCTTCCCTGAATAATACATAAAAATAAATATAAGGATATATAAACATATAAATTGTCAGGTATTGGGTATTGAAATCCAACTAACGGAACTCTTGAGAAGTTGCTACTCACTGTGTGAAAACGCATGATTTCCAGACATTAGTATGTACCTTATTGAAACATTATAAGTATATCTCAATATACAACCTCACCTCCGTTGTCGGTGTTTTTTTGCAACAACCTGTATATATATATATATATATATATATATATAGATATATAGTTTTTTTTGCTCGAAGGAAAAACATTTTATTACCGAAAAACTGTATTTAAGAAAATAACAATAATAATACTAATAACAATAATAATAATAATAATAATAATAATAATACTAATAATATGTTAATAATAGCAATAAGAATTTACTTTGCGATAAGATCATACACTTCAACTGTTTGTGTGTGTGTGTGTATTTTAATATTTATATCGTACAGCATGCTATATTACTATTGCAGGAGTAATGAACTTTGTCTCGAAATACATGTACATATCAGAGCTGTGTCAATAGAATATATTAATACGATATTGTTTCTACGCTTTATATTAAAAATTATCTTCAAATTTCCTGGAACAACTATTCACCTTTAACTGCGGGATTACATACAAGTTAGAACGCTAATGCAACTACTATATATAAATAGATGTCACAATCAATATTACAAATGTAGGCAAATATAATACATATAAACTCGTTATTATCAATAGTGTATAAACAAAATTTACTAACAATCGAAATATTCATAATATAGAAAAGTTAGAGATGCCCCTTCTGTTTATAAGATTTATGCCTATATTTAATCCTTCTTGCAATAGCATAATAATCTCGTCCCATTCCACTGCTTGAAGTATGCTTAAAACGGAGATGGAGAGCTTGCACGTTTTAGGGCGCAAACAAATCCATCCTTAGAATACTCATTCCTGAACCTGAACATTTGTTTACAAGATGATTGACAACAGGACGCTCCATCATGGCAACCGTAACAGACTATCTTTTCGTGAGGAATGGGAAATTAATTATTTTTATATTCAGAATTAAAAAAAAAAGTCGAGTTTGTACAGTATTCTAAACAGTTTTGCCACTTGATAACATCATACGACATTTTAATTCTTCATATGCTGATGAGTATGGAAAAGATAATATTTATAATATGTTTAAAAATGTGTGAGTTAACAATAACTATATGTCAAAATGCTTTACGTGACGTTAATTATAAGTATAATTAATTAAGAAGCATTTTAGGTAGAACGCTATTATTATTATTATTATTATTATTATTATTATTATTATTATTATTATTATTATTATTTTACACGGGCAACGGCGGAAAAGCAATTGAGATATTTTGCAGTCCGTATTGCTGCAATTTCTAGATCTACGTATTTTACACGGGGAATAATAGAAAGAACTTGAAATATTTTGCAGTCTGTATTATTGCATTGTCAAGTTCAAAATATACTACATGGAAGTAATCAATTGAATTGGCGTTTACTTGATGAAAATCCATAATATATTTAATTAAATAAAAATAAAACTTAAAGTTTTATGTGATTTTCATATTTATTAAAATATAAATTAGTAACAGCTGTTTCGGTACTTTGTACCTTCTTCAGACATGATTACAAATGAATGAATTTTGTTATTTTAGTACCTAACTGTAACTATGCAATGTTTTTTATAACAATCTCTATTATAATTATTTTTTGCAAATACCCCAGGTTGTCTTTCGACATTCCTGGTGTTCTCTCCTGGCATGGCGTATTTGTAACCCACTTCTGAGGTTGGGGCGCCTGGAAGACGGGGTTACGTTGCTCCGATAATATGACGGTTGACAATGATAGTGGTGCGCCAGGAGAGTCCTTAATCATAAGCTTAATCTAAGATGAATATGAATGATGATGATTGCGATGGCCATATGATTTCGGGGACCGTTTGGGCCTTAAAGTTTTTCTGACATTTGTCTTACAGATGAGGAAAAACTCCGATAAAAACCTCACCCAGAAAAACTGTCCCGACGGGGATCGAACCCGATCCTGCTGCGTGACAAGGCAGCACGCTACCTTGAGACCACAGCGGTAGGCTCTATTATAAATTTAAAAGAGGCGATTCATTCAAATCTAGTTGAGAATTTAAGAGCTTATTACCACTTTTCAATTTGTTTATTTCTACAACTTCTAAAAGATCCAACTCCTTTCCTTGGTCACAAACATGTAAAATTTTAAAATTTGAATCAAAACAATATTCTATCGGAGTAGGTGGTTAGCATACTTTGAATTATCTAAATTTCTGTTATATGCTCTCATATGTTCCTTTATATGAGAAATAAAATGTCTTCCAGTTTGTCCTATACAGACATTGTGGCATGTGCCACACTTAAATTTATATACATCTGATAACTGTTCATTTTTTACTTAGGTTTTATTGTATTTTGTAAAGTTTTATTAGTTTTAAACGCCACATTAATGTTCAACTTTTTTAAATATTTAGATATCTTATTGGAAAGTGGGTCTATGTATGACATTATGACATATTTAATTATGTCTTTATTGGGTAAAGGAAAAACTCTGTTAATTGCTTTTTTGTAATGCATTTTCGTAATTGAATTGTCTATAATTTTAGTATGTAACTATTTGTAAAATTGAAATGTAATAGAGATATATGGTCAAATTTAATTGATGATACCCTACTTTCCATACTGCGTCTCGCCGTCTCAGTGGACGCAAGGCTAGCGCGCGGCTGAACCTACTGGGATCTCACGTTCGAATCTTAAGCGTTCTTGAAGGGTACTGAAGGTGGGCCGCGCCAGAATTTATTGTTTTTCTCGGGTATCTCCCGTATCACGAATTTCATCCCATTCAGCACTCTCTACTCCTCATCCTTCCCCATCATGTCACTTCATATTATTCATTTTATATCACCTTTCACCTCATCTCATGTTAGGTACAAAAAGCATACTTGGCGAACCTTATGTGTTCAAAAAATGTGGATGTGGTGAACTAATGGAGATACACTCATGAACGTCCTCATGATTACGAGACTGTGTTTCAGCTTAGAGTAGAATAGGGCCAAACGGAGAGCAGTAGCCTCTCATCGAGGCCTTGGGCCCAACCCAAATAAATTTCGGTGTGAGTCATGTGTGAATGATAGATGTGTGTTAAACCAGAAATAGCATAACAGACTACATATAACAGTAGAGCAAACTTCATCCCATTCATTTCAAAAAGTAAAGTTGGATAACATATCCTAATGAATCAAAATTAAGGTTGCCTTGAAACATATTCTTAAAATATCGAACACATTTTTACAATCTAATCTAATATTGCATCTCACTTTCTTACAGTTAAGCCTATCATTCATAAATAGGTGTGAATAAATGGAATCATGTTGAACTATGTGCCGAAGGAAGGTTTGAAACATTAAATTGAAGGAAGACAGTCTCCAAGAAATTTAGCTCGACCTTTAGATTGAAGGGTTCCGCCACCATTAGACTATAATTTGCATGCCGAGAGACAGTCTTGATTGCAACTGCATATGGAACGGGGATGACATCATATGCTCTCTCCGCTTACCAGTTCGTCACCCCTGGTTTTAAAAATGATTCGTATTAAATAAATGCGTGTTGATGGGTACTGGATCCCATACAAGAACTGCACAACTATTCATCATCATCATCATCATCATCCAGGGATTAAGCCCGTTGGCTCGTTCCGGTTTCATGAAAGCTAGAATTGTTAAAATTGTTCAGATCATCTTCTGTGTGGGTGTCCAACATTTCTCCTTCCGTGCGGTTTATAATTTAGCAATAATTTTGGAAATCTTCCTTCTGGCATTCTATCAATATGTTCTTTCCAGTCGTTCCTATATTTAATTATTCGGTCTGTAAGTTTGAAAATATTTAGTTCCTTTCTTATATCTGCATTTCTTTTCTTATCCTGCTATATTTCTTAAAAAATCGCATCTCAGCTGCTTCCAATCTTTATTCTTGCCTTTTAGTGATCATCCAACATTCTTCTCCATACATCAATACAGGAACAGCCATTAATTTATAAAATTTAATTTTTGTTTCTTTTCTTGTGTTTTTAAGGGTTCTTTTAATAGTGCCACACATTCGATTAAATTTATTTATTATGTCATTAATATCTTCAATTTTAACATATGATAAATTGAAACCTAGATATTTAAAACTGTTCACTTGCTCTAAAATTTTATTATTAATACTATTTTTGCTCTTAAGGTATCATGTCCTTTAAATGCTAACATTTTCGCTTCATTCTATTAAATTTTAAAATTGTAATTGGCACTTACTTTTTCCATAGCTCTTTGTAGATCATCTTCTGAACTGGAAATCACTACTTGATCAACAGCAAACAATATTGTATCCAACAGTTTATTATTTATTTTTAAATGTTTATTTAAATGAATGTGCCACTTTTAACATAACTTCATCTATAGGCCCTATATATAAATTAAAAAGAGAAGGTGATAAAGGAAAACTATTATTATTTTAATATATTTGAAGTTTCTTTATCAGCTCTCTATTGGGTAAACTGTACGAAATTAAATAACAATCTCTATCTTGGAATTAGCAAAATAACAGTTTATCAAAACAGACTCTTCATTATAAACCTCAAGGCCCAAGAAATGTAGGAAGACCGAAACGACGTTGGAAGGACGACCTGTAGCATATTGTACATCGGGCAGCGCAACGGGCCAACAGACCCTTACCTTGAAGAATGATGATGATGATGATGATCTTAGAATTAATCCTTGCAATAAAGTAAAAAGGATAATTAAAATTTCGATATGTACATCTTCTGAATGGCTACGTTGCACCTATGTGCTAGTATTGTTTACCCGACTTTGGTAAAATATATTTTGCAAAATTAGACTAACTGCGGTAGCTCGGTTGGTGGAGCGCTTGGCCCGGAAGGCCAGGGGTCCCGGGTTCGAGTCCCGGTCTGGGCGAAGGTTTTTCTCTTCAAATATAACTTATTAATTATTTTGTTGTTACAAACTATTCACATAAAATACTAATAAATAATTATTTTGTAACAGTTGAAATGCTTGGCAAAAAAAAGGTAAATATTTCTAAAACTAGCCGTGAATCTATTGTTATGTTAAAATGTTTTTATTTAAGAATTTTCTTTGAAAACTTGGGTCATTAGTTTCACATTTTAAATGTGGATGTGAAACAGCTGAGAGACCTCTTAATTCAGGCATGAGCTTCTTTGATGTGATGGAAATGTATGACGTGAGACACGCGGTTTTACTTTACTTCTAAAGTGAGGTCTCGTTTGGATGGGACGAAAAATAAGTTTAAATGATCGAAGAGACAGGGTATGTTGTTGTGTAAATTTCTGTACCTGTTTTGTCAGTCTTGCTTTTCTTTCTGTTTTAAGCTACAGCAAACAAATGCTCCTTTGCAGATGTGAAATGACCAGTGCTTCCATCATGTGTGTATTAATTTACAGATTATGATATATTTATTTAAATTTGTTTCATTTTTTAAAATATGAGTTTGTAATAAATAAGGTTATGTCTGATCTTATAAAAGTTGATTTTTTTAGGACATTTTCAAAATAAAAGCCAATTTGAATTGTGATATTCTTACATCATATATCTGCATTTATTAACACAGAACCACGGTATCGAGAGCCATCACTCTTATCAGCTGCTGTCACGACTGTTGATTCTTCATCGTGCCATCTAGTGTTGATTTGAAGAACTTTGTAATCAAATTTTGTTCGTCCGGAAACTCACAAAGTTCTTCTAATCACCACTGGATGACAGTTTGGAAGACAACCGGCAGTCATGACAGCAGCTGATGGTGAGAGTGATATCTCTCGATGCCATGGTTTTGTGTTGAGAAACATAGATATGTGAGGAAAGAATGTCACAATTCAAATTGATTTATGTTATTCATAGTTAAATATGGGAAAACCCTCAGGGGTCCTCATCTAGGGGATATGTGGATGGCGACCACAAGGTGCCCAAGCTGTGCAAAACATTTCTTCCACTTACTTGTGTTTTACACTCTTTTAACTTTACTATCTAACCTCTCTTGGTTAACTCTTGTTTTTTCGACCCCGACGCTATTAGGGCATCCGAGGGCTAGGGAGTCCTTCCTTTCTTCCATTTCTTCTTTCCTTTATCTCTTTTCTTCTCCAGAAAGCCTGACCAGAGGCTATAAATGGCAGCCCCATCACTGGTCTTGCCTTCCTTTGGCCAGCAACCAATCGAAGGGACTATTATTATGCTTTCAAGTCTTATATGAGAATTTCCCATAAGGGAAAATTTTCTATAGGATCGTAACAGGCCTTGGCCTAATACTTGAAAGGAAGAAGAAGAAGACTAACTGCGATGAAGATATCGGTTACTAGACAGATTAAAGGGCATACTCGGGGACGATGTAGATATTTTTTAAAGGTTTTAAAGTTTACAAATTATAGTCCTTTTGGGGATAATATTTAATAGGATTTAAAGCAGTGATGTATTTTAACTTTTAGCAAATGTAATACAAAATTTTAGCCTCGTAAATTATAGGCCAAACTCGGCTTATTTCGTAACACGGATAATTTCGTTATATATTTTTTCTTTCGTTTGTAACGAAGTTGTACTGGCAAGAAAAGTAAATTATTTTTCTGTCTCGTAGATGACAGGAAGTCTACTTTTTAGCTCTGTTTTCATATTTGTGATAACAGCGTTCCTTGGGTGTATTTTATGTTAACTTGCAGAGGAAATATTTTCATTCATGTTAGAAATTGTGTGTTTGAAGAACGTTTTTGAGTAAATATTCTTCGACACTAAAGGTGAACGGATACAATGTCGAAAATGTGATCTGTGGTTCCATGTAAAGTGTCAAGGGTTGACTCTTTGTAAGTGGAACTTCAAATGCATTGGATGTAACATGGAGAGCGATTAAAAAGTTTGTCACGAATTTACTGTAATATTATCACGAGTTTTTCAAATCTCCAGAAAAACAATAAATTTAATAAGTAATTGTTTTTTAAAGCTGTGATGCTGAAAGTTGGACAATATGTAAATTGAATTATTAATTTTATTATTGGATACAAATTTTAAAGATCCATGGCATAAATACAGAGAAATTACCTCAAATAACAAATATAGAGATTTTTTTTTATTTTGGAAGACACTGGCCACTTCTGATTGGTAAGCTTCCTGATGTTGCTATAGTGACGAATGTTGATTATTACCTTGTTTATTGAAGTCTCTGACAAAATGAGGCATTTAAATGAGTTTGAAGTGTATCATGCTCTACATCTTTGACGACAAGGTCAATCTCTGCGACAAGTGGCTAGAGAGCTTAGGGTTTATCCTTCCGAGGTGTCCAGGTTACGCAACAGGCACAGAGAGACAGGTCAGTATTGTAGAAGACGTGGCCAGGGCCGTAAATTTATAACAATCCCCCAGGATGACAGATACGTTGTTCTTTCTGCTCTTCGACAGCGTACAAAAACTGCAAAAGACCTGCAGAATGACCTTCATATGGCTTCCGGAATCCGGGTTTCAAACCTAACCATAAGGAACAGATTAAGGAAAGAGAATATTCGTCTAAAAAGACCCGTTAAAAACCACGCTTAACAAATGGGCATAAGGCAGCAAGACGTACGTATGCTGAAAACCATGGTGATTGGAACCTGAACAAGTGGGAGTCTGTGCTCTTCTCGGACGAGTCCAGGTATCGTCTTATACGTTGTGATGGTCGATTGAGGGTGTGGGGACGGCCAGGAGAAAGATTTTCTGCAGAGGCTCTAGAGGAAATTAATAGATTCGGTGGAGGTTCCATAATGGTGTGGGCCGGAGTTATGTACAACAATCGTACGGACCTTGTACTAGTTCCCCAGCGACTGAATGCTGTCCGGTATATCAAGCACGTTGTGGAAGAGCATGTAGTACCTGCTGCCATTGGAGTAGGCCCTGGATTTCTGTTTATGCAGGATAATGCCAGGGCACATTCTGCGGCTGTCACCAGGAATTTCTTGAGGACGACTGAAATTAAGGTGATGGAGTGGCCAGCGGTCAGCCCAGACCTCAACCCTACTGAACACTTGTGGGATCTTCTAGACAGGAAGGTCAGGAACCAACATCAAGCTCCACAAACTCTGCAGTAACTTGGAGATGCTCTGAAGGAGGAATGGGAAAAAATCCCGCAAGAGGAAATCCAGAATCTTATTGGGAGCATGCCACGAAGGTGCCAAATTGTCATCGAATGTCGTTGAGGCCATATACGATACTAACTCTATATAATAGGTGTTTAACTTTGAAAAATAAGCACAAGATTCAATTGCTTACATAGCGGAATTATTTGAAAAGTTAATTGTCAGCGTTATTAATTTGTTTTTACTGACATGAGCAATAGATAAATAAATAAATAAATACCCACAAATAATGTACTTTATTAATTTCATGTTTGTACCTTTATCCAATGAAAAAATATTTGCATATTTCATAGTGTTCCTCTAATTGTTTTGAGCAGTGGTATAATTTATGTCACATTGGTAAAAAATAAAATACACATTCGACAACTCAGCATATATTATATTTCATTCATATATCCTTAATTTTAACAGTCCTAGGACTCTAAGCAGAAAATTTCAAAATATTAAGGTCCATTATTCTAAAAGCTTAGTATCATAAAATTAACTGAGGTTGGTATATTTTATTACACTGAAAGAACGTTAGTGGCCTTTAATATTTAGATGCCTGAAAACACTAAACATGTACATAGAACATTCGGAAATTTCCATTACTAACCTCTAGAACTTGTAGTATGAACGTGCATAGATAAACGTTTTGAATAGAAACCTTTGTCCGTAAAGGTAGGCCTACTGTTTTTGTGCTGAAGGTACGACTTCGCATTAACAGTTTAAATCTCCCGCGTATTCTGGGTATAAATCGATAGTATTTTAATAATTTATGTCTCAACTAATTATATTTACACAACCCAAAGTTCACTGATTTCGTGACAATGATTATGTCCAGGGAAAGTAATTGCCTATAAACAATTATTCTTACAGTGACAAAGCGGTGTTTCTTTATTTTCCCCTTGACATTGGACATTATCTCGAAATAAATAAATGCAGGTTTTGTAAATATAATTAATTGCGTCATGAATAATTAAATTACTATAAATGTATCGCAGACGAAGGTAGATTTTAACGTTTAATATGAACTTGTACCGGTACTTGCACCACGAAATCGGTACGGATAAAAATTCCTACTCAGAACGTTATCTACTCAGTACCCTCCATAAGCCCTAAAAGTTTTTAAAGGAAATTTCTGAACACACTTTATATTTTATACAATGCTTTAAATTTTAACGTTAAATAATTCACAAATGTCAATGTATGTATAATTTAACCCTAGTGAAATGCAACTGTAATAACTTAACTTCATCAAGTAAATAAAATATTATATTGTTGTTTATTATTACTATAAATATTATATGAAAAAGCAGAGTCGGAATTGAAGAAACGCGTAAGCAGAATCGAGGTTAAGCAAGCAAGAAATTTCTGTGAGAAAATTGAATCATGAATCATCGGGCAGCGACTCCCGCTCCCGCTCTCGCTGAAGTACCTTCCATTAGGTATATTCTTATCAATCTATTATTGAAGAGGAAATTCTCTTCTAATTTATTCTAATTGTATAAATTTATGTAAAATAAAAAGTTTTCACACCAGCTAATCTGATATACCTGTTTCATTTCGTCAATTAAGAATAATATTAGGATGTCTTATGAGTAATGTTGGTTTTTAATGTAGGTGTAATGTTTTGTGTCTGGTGGAATTTTGAAGCTGTATTCACTGGAAGTTTGTTCCAAACAGGCGTGCAGTCATTGCGGATATTTATTTTCAACAAGTGGAACGAGTTAATGAAAGTTTGATGGTAGTGGGTTCAAACCGGACAGGACCCCATACTGCACGAACAACCATGACAAAAATTCAGGAATTTGGAGGAATAGAACAGCTACCACACCCAGCATATAGCCATATTTGTGAGTTTTCAGAGTATCATCTATTTCGATCCATTGCCCATTTCGTTCGTGAAATTTCGAAAACGTTGAAGCTGTGGAAGTGTTTCTCAATTAATTATTTATATAAAACCTACGTTTAGTATTTTGGCGGGATAATAAATCTTGCCGAAAGACTCAATGCCATAGAATTTGATGGTATCTACTTTGTAGGTAATTTATTGTCAGGAAACATTCCAACTAAAATTTGGTTAAAAAAATACATTACTTATGAGGCAATACCTGTACGTTAAAATGTTAAAAAATTGACAAGTTTGTAATCAAGTAAGTTTGTGTGCTCCAGTGTCATCTACTGCGCTTCTCGTGCTTCGGTTTCGCAATAGGGAGATATATGGGTCAATGTTTAATAAGTTACATGTTCAATTTACACACCACTTCGGCTGATTAGGTTACGTATTTGACATGCATTATTGCCCCATTTATTAAGTTAATGTTTAACTTGAAAAAAGTGTTATTTACGTTATTGATCACCGCCAATAAATAATCGACATTTAACGCCATATTTTGAAGGTACGACAAAAAATAATACTCGAGGAGTCCTCATGGTCCTAAACAACGATCAATCAAATTACTTACATTAATGGCGGCACAGCGCCTAGTGACAATACTCAAACTGTATGCTGACGTTAATCTAACCAATGGGGACTCTCTAGTTAATCAAGTCATAAACATGTTTAATCACATGAACTTTCAGATTAGTCTATAGTTCGCAATTTAGGACATATGCCACATATGCGTATTGTCCGCCGAAACACATTTACAAAATATAATCCCCACTGATGGACTCAATAGTCTGAAATGTGCGAGGTGTCCTTGCCTGGAATAGTGAGTGATATTCATTCTGTACCGTCGGCCTTCCGACTCTCGGCTACAGTCTGTGACGCCTGTTTCAAAATGGAATCATCCACATTTCACCCGTTTCATCGACTCGTCAGACAGAACACAACTTGTCGCCAAGTAGGCTAGGGTCAAGTACCACAACCCCATCTCGTTAGCCATAAACATATATGCTGGAAAGGAGCGTGAACGGCTTCAGTAAGCAGCACACCGGACGATGCCATTCATAATCGCAACAGCAGCAGCAGCAGCAGCAGCAGTAGTACAGTAAAAGCTCCTTATTCGCGATTTCGTTATTCGCGGGTTAAAAAATTGTGACACAGGTCGTGTATTCGCGACTAAAATTTTCTTTATTCGCGGATCCACTCGGTATATTAATCATCAAAATTTTTTCTACTGCAGGCTGGTCGAAAGGCGGCTTTTAAAAATAGTGATTCAAACGAAATTGACAAATAAATATCAACATAAAACAAACCTTATTGTCACTAACCCTAAAGTTAATTGTTAAAAGCTGTTGTATTTCACGTGCCGATATATACTTTGATAAATGCCTCCATCGCCACGATCGGTATATTACTGTTTCAACTTGTCATTCGTTGCAACAATTTTGATTGAATAACAGTGTCTCTCGTGCTTTGTTTCCAGTTTATAATGTCGAGTAAAAGGAAAGACAAATCAGTACCGAAAAAAAATTAGTGTTGCCGCTTAAAATAAAAATTGAAAAGCTTGACCGTTTATACGCGTTGGCGAGTCGTTTGCGTCTATATCATGATGTTTCAATGTTAATGAATCAAGACATCCGAAGACAAAATAAGGAATTCTATTGCAGAATTCATAGCTCAATATCAATCTTAATTGAAATACCTTATAAAAGCGGCAAACAGGAAATAATTACTAAGTTCTTTAAGTCCTTGCCTAAACCTGACAGTAATAATTAATATAAATTGTTCAGAATCTCTCATTAATTTGTTTTATTTCGATAATTTTTATTTTATTCTGTAACCTTGGAACATATCCCCTATATACCCATACAAATTACTATTCGATATGCGCGGTTTCTGTATTCTCGGCATATTTGTGAAACATATCCCCCGCGAATAAGGAGTTTTTTTCTGTAGTAATAGTAGTAGTAATACACTGCTCAAAAAAATTAGGGGATATTGTAGAATATAACCTATTAAGACTATGTTTTTAGGAATAGTATTAGATGCAATCACTTTCTATTACTCCAAAAGAATGTAAACAAGAGTTTGAAGTCATTACGTAACCTCTGTACCACACCAGATGTCAAAGAGATCCTGATTAGGAATATGGCAAACAAACAAAGCAACATTAACATGGGTAAAAATGTTTCTTTAGTATGGTGTATGGTCTCCTCGAACGGCCAGCACTACCTCACACCTGTGTGGTATTGATGCAATGAGGTTAGCAATGAGTTCTTGGGGGATATGTAGCCACTCTTCCATAAGAGCAATGTGCAGCTCTGGAACAGTTGTGGAAGGTGCTGGTCTGCCTGCAATGCGTCTGCCTAATGCATCCCACACATGCTCAATCGGATTTAAGTCCGGGGAGGAAGCTGGCCATTGCATACGCTCGATGCCATCCACTTCCAGCATGTCGTCCACCAAGTGGGGTCGTGCATTATCGTCCATAAAAAGAAAAGAATCACCTATGATACCAGCATAAGGCACGATAAAAGGACGGAGAATCTCATCTCTATACCTTACCGCAGTCAAAGTACCACCTTGGATGACGTAGAGGTCCGCACGTCCACCACTACTGACTCCTGCCCACACCATCAATCCACCGCCACCATATGGGGATATTTCACGTACAAAAGCTGGATTGTTTCGTGTCCCTTTTTCCCTCCAGATGAATACACGCCGACTATCACATTCCACGTTGAATCGCGACTCATCAGAAAAAAGAACTGATCTCCATTCAGCATGCCTCCACCCACGATGTTCCTCCGCCCAGTTTCTGCGATCTCTACGGTGTTGTGGAGTTAACCTGGTACACACCATGGGCCTACGGGCATAGATAACACTTCCATTCAGTCGATTAGGGACAGTTTGAGTTGACACCCTGCGTCCTGTTGCTGTTTGAGGTGTATTTCGCAGTTGAGTTGCATTCTGCTGTCTATTCCGACGGGCTGTTAACAAGAGGTAACGGTCATCCCTTGCTGTTGTTGCCCGTGGTCGACCTTGTCCGGCTCTTCTGTGAACAGTATCTGTTCTTTGAAAACGATTCCAAAGTCTGGAAATCACGCTTTGAGACACCCAATGGCTTGTGCCACCTCTTGTTGTGTCTGTCCAGCTTCCATCCTTCCTATGGCCCTCCAAGCCATTGGTTCAGGTAAATCACGTTGTCGAGGCATTACTGTCCCTAAGGCAAGTCATTCACTAACTGAAAACTGGACTGGATTTAAAAACAGCAACAAAACATTCACCGCCACACCACACTTTCACATCAACAGTACAGACACTGCCCTCTGGTGAGGTGCCGAGGTTACGTAACAACTTCAAACTCTTGTTTACATTATGTTGGAGTAACAGAAAGTGATTGCAGCGAAATACTATTCCAAAAAACATAGTCTTAATAGGTTATTCTACAATATCCCCTATTTTTTTTGAGCAGTGTAGTCACTAGTATTCTACTATGTATAGATTAGAATATTTTAAATTCTAATGTAGTTGAAGTGTTTATATGGGGGAACATCGTAGCGTAATTTGTAAAGGTAATAATCTACGATCTGGGGACGCAGGTTCAATTCCCGATCGGGACAGGCTTTGAGACAGGCCTAAACATTTAGGTCGCACTAGAGACCTGGGGTCAACTCACCCTCTAATGAAAATCAGTACCAGACATTTGTTGGGGCTGATAACCAGGCTAGCATCTAATGTCGCTTATCAAGAAAGCGGGTGCCTTAATCTTCTACCAACTCACTGACTCCTAAAGGCCTACAGATGGATTACCTAAGAAAAGTGAATTTGTTTGTAATAAATAAATATTATTTAAAGAAATATATATCGGTGAATTCGGAGCAGTGAGCAGTGAATGATTAGGTTAAGGAGAATTTTATATATTTTATATATATATATATATATATATATATATATATATATATATATATATATCATCATCATCATCATCTTCATGGTAGGCTCTCGGCCTGTTCCGCTCTCAGAATTCATCTTCCCAATCGTCTTCTAGGACGTCCCACATCTCTGTAGCCTTGAGGTTGGTACAACAGTGCTTATTTTGTTAGCGTACAAGAGTCCAGCCTTAAAATATATTCATGCCAAATTTGTTTATAGATTTGTATTTTTTGCATTGATTAAATATTTTGAATCCTTGCCTTATTGTTTCATTAGAGAAATGGTCTTTTAGAGTATATCTTGCAACGTGCCTGAGGAACTTCATCTCTAGGTAACCTTCTGTCTGATATAGGGTATATATATATATATATATATATATATATTTATTTATTTATTTATTTATTTATTTATTTATTTATTAGGTTGTCTCATATGTAATGTATTTTATAATGTAAGGTTGTGGTCTACTGGATATCTGAAGGAGTGGTTACTGAGTGTTTGTTCCAAACAGGCGTGCAGTAGTTGCGATTTATGTTCTCAATAACTGTAACGAGTTCATGAAATTTTGAGGGTCGCGGTTTCAAATCTGACCGGACCGGACCGGACCGGACCCCATACTGCATGAAGAACCATGACAAACATTCAGGAATTGGGAGGAATCTATTTGCTACCACATCCAGCATATAGTTCTGATATTTCGTCTTCTTATTGCCATCTTTTTAGATCCATGCCCATTTCGTGCGTGCAATTTCGAAAATACTGAAAACATTGAATCTGTGGAAGTGAGCCTCAACGAATTCTACGCATCAAAGACAGAGTCTATTACCATCGCGGGAGAAATAAACCTCGCTGAAAGGTGGCTCAAGACCATAGAAGCTGATGGTTTTTACTTTGAAGAGTAGTTTAATTTCTTATTAGAAAACATTTCAAATAAAATTTTGTTTAAACAAGCATGAACTGTGAGACAATATCTGTATAGGCCTATATATAAAGAACCAACTTTAATAAAGATAAAAAAAAATTGAGAAGATTGCATTGAGGCAGACTATGTGTTAAGATTGAAACGTTTAAAATCCTTAAAAGGGAAAAAGTATGCAAATAGGTCATTCTGTAAACCAAGGAAGAGATGGTTTGATAAGGGATATCCTGGATACCAGGAAGTTGGAAAGGGACGGTACAAATCTAGAAGAATGGATATAACACGTAAGAGAGAACATAAAAAGAGGCTTAACTCTTAAATTTGCAACACACTGACTGACTGAGTGATGGCAATGACTGGCATTGCCCAGTGTGCCGTTTTTCTGGGAACCTGTTGTGGTCCCTTGGCGGTCGAATTCCAATGAGCTGTTCATTATGCAGTTTAACCACTTAGCCTTCGCGTGTCTCGCGGCATAGATGTTTAGTTGCAACACTGTAGCAAGTATGGATGACATGAGGATGGTTCCTCACCAGAACAGGGCAACATAAACCGCACAGCCGGACAAGCAGAGAGTCCGAAAGCCGGCGGCGCGGTGTGAGCCACACTACTCTAGCTGGAAGCCAGCACTCGTACTATTGTGGTGGACCATCATCGGGGCTCTGGTAAATATGTTACGGTGTACAGAACGTCGCTGTAGCATATGCCCTATATTGCGAACAATTGGGTTATCATGATACATAATACCATTGAGCATTTTGGTTACTCTATGTTCAATTGTTTCACCAATATAGGGCATCTGTGCCAGATTGTGAAGCTCTGCGATCCTCGTGTATAGCGGGGCCGAAAATATAATTTTAAGACATTTGTTTTGAATTATCTGAACTTTCTTTTTGTTGCAATCAGCGAGGATACTCCAGGCTTCACATCCATACCGCAACATGCTGCGGATCACAGCTTGATATAAAGTTAGCTTGATCCTGGTAGAACAGTTCGCTTCATTCTTTTCCACATTTCTATAAAAGTGCAATAGCAGCATTAGCTTTGTGTTTTAAATGCCAAATATGAATTTTGAATGTAAGCTTGGAATCCAAATGGATTCCAAGATACTTGACTGAAGTCTAAGGACAGATTTGATGAGTTCCTAAGGTGAGTCGGGCTGGAGTACGCCTGTGGGTTTTAGTAAACACAACAAACTGTGTTTTATTTGCATTAAGTTTAATATTCCACAGGCGTAACCAGGATTGGACAATGTTAAGGGCTGACTGGACTACGCGAATGTGGAACGGTACAGATCGGAAACGTGTCTGATAATACAAACAAGTATCATCAGCAAATGATGCGATATTTGCTCTAGGAAAGGTAGGGAAGTCGGATACATAAAGGGTATATAGAATAGGTGAGAACTGCACCTTGTGGAACTCCTGCCAAGAGGGTCTTGCAGTCTGATTTATGCCCACAAACCGACACATAAAATTGTCGGTTAGGTAGGTATTTAGTTATTAATTTAATTAAATTTGCCGAAATGTTAAATTTGATAAGTTTGTAAAAAATGTCATTTATCTAAACCGTATCAAAAGCTTTCTCAATATCAAGAAACACCGCCACAGTACTTCTCTTGGAGTTGAAGCCCGTTACAACTTGGTCAATCAGTCGAGCAAGCTGCAGCGGAGTGCCTCAACATACAAGTTTCTTATGTAAGTTATTAAAAAGTGGCGGACCGCAGTGAAATCGGAATCTTGTATAACTTATTATTACGTATATTGTATTATTAGATATATATTTAAGTAGTTTATTTTTGTTCGTTTTCTTCTGTTTTATTTAAAATAATGAATTAATTAAACCAACAGATGTATCCTATAGGATACATTATGAAGTTAAGGATTAAAGCCATCACCCTGAGGAGGAATCGATTGAACAATAGTACCATATTGCTTTTTATACGTATGTACTGCGGAGTGATTTGGAATTTAATCCAGGCATCCAGTACATAATATAGCTATTACATTATACACTACATGCCTCTTAGCCCCTAGATTGAAAATGTACAGTTAAATGTCTAACCCCATCCGTAAATCGAACCCGATAGTCAGAAGGCAGGAATGTTACATCATGAGTGAGCCGGCGGACTTCCTATAATATTACATTCAATAGTTTTGTTTTTGCATTGTTTGCCTTCATGCTTTTACACAAGCACAAGATACACATATAGACACAAAGTGGATATTTAATATATCCTATCCCGCAAGGAATAAAACCCGGATCGCCGGTGTGCAAGGTAAGAACTCTACCTACTATGTCGCGGCGACGGACATTCTTAATGTGAAATAATACAGATACTATAGGTTGATCAGAGCATCGTCGAGGTAACACGAAGTGACACTTCCGACGTTATCTTAAAGCTTTACAGTGAATAAAAGATGAACAGGTTGATTCAGAAATTTGTATCCAAATACTTTATTGAATAATTTCTCCTTACGAATTCATACATGGGCTACTGTTCAACATATTTTATGTTATAGAAAATAATTTTGGACTATTTAGCGTACATAACAGTATATGAATCTTAGTACGGAAAACAAGTAACTACAATTCACGTATTTTCATTAGTCGGATCAAAGTCACTACTTAGCTGCCACATTCAGTCTAGTGATAAGCTGTATGGTATAAAAAGTTGCGTAAATTGAGATTGCCTCGCATTGAGTTTCAAGACATGAGGTGAAGTGGATTAGCACTCCAGTATGACCTTGATCTAACTGATGAAAATACGTGGACTATAATTATATCGATACTTCTCAATTGAATTCTGTTACAGCTCGTGCTACCGAGACGTTTACCAACATGTTTATTCGTATTTCCACCATATAGTACTACTCCACGTGATGATTCCCCTTGAAATTCTTAAAAACATTTATCAACAACATATTCTATACAAGTGGACAAATGTAACGATATAGCAAGTTATTTTGGTTATACAATGTATCCTTAATGAATAGGCTCTTATCTTCCAAAATTAGTCCCTACGCATAGTTAATAGAGTAGCATATTTTATGTAATTTGCATCTCAACATCTCATTCAATTTTGAGGCATTTTCCACATTTCTTTGGACAAACTCTCTCTCTCTCTCTCTCTCTCTCTCTCTCTCTCTCTTCTCTCTCTCTCTCTCTCTCTCTCTCTCTCTCTCTCTCGCACACACACTCACACACACACACATATTTTCGATGTTAGAATTAATCGTAATATCGAAATAAAAAAGTCTCAGTGCTGTAAAGTAAAAATAAGTGCTATCTCGTTATACAGTACAAGTTGTAAGATGGCAGGGCGGGCGCTTCCTTTACAAGATAGAGCGTCTCCTATTATAGAACAATTGATTTATTTTCACGATCATGCTGTTATGATTTGACAATTATACGTAAGGAAGGAAAATAATGTTTGCACTAGGATGCCTGGATAATGTAGCGAATAACGCACTAACATATAGAGTTAGAGTTCTCGAGTTCAAATCCAGGTTCAGGAATTACTTTTTCTATTCATGACACACACACATATATATATATATATATATATATATATATATATATATATACACACATATTGGCCGTCACACAGGACTGACGGTCCAACTAGTATTTAGTACCGATTGTCTAGAAAAGGTGGGAGTCTTAACCTCCTACTCTCCCTTGAGCCTCCTAAGATACTGATACAGTAACTTGTGCATTTTTTGCTACTTTTGTATTCGAATTACTGTGGATTGTAATCTGTGATAAAATCCACTTAGTTTATGCCTCATTTCAATAGCCTATTATACATTTTTACATAAGGCCAAATATTGGACAATACAATACCAATATTGCAATATTCGCGAAACAGAAACACTTTCGCCAACATATGAATAAATCATGACAAAATTAACTATTAGGACTAAACGAACAAAACATTATCTGTCTCTTAACTTTGGTTTAACCTCCCCCTCTATATATTATTTCACGTGCTACACACCATACGGGTCTTACAGGGAACGACATATAGGGAGAGATTTGGAACTTGGGCTTCCCTGTATGAGTGATGAGCTCAATGTCAGTGCCACCTTCGCGACAATATCATTCACTCGCACATTCATGCAAAACAAAATGAATATGCTATGGGATAATTGTGATGGTCAGATGATATTCGGGGAGCATTTGGGCGTTAATGTTTCCTGGCATAAAAGTTGTAATACAGGTGAGAACAAAAAACTAAAATCCTTTACCCAGGGACACCTAATATGTTTCCTGACATTACATTTTCATTACAGGTGAGGAAACATCCTTAAAATCTTTTCCCAGGGCTACCTTAGGTCGGCGTAAGGCGGACGTTCAACTTTTTTTTCTAGAAGAGCATCAAATCTGGATGTTCAGCATGGAAGATAGGAATGCAGCCGGTAGAATGCTTACCGAATTGATTATTTAATGGCACATGCGTCCCTGCCAATCGTAAACGTTGGCACTATTCTCAGATTTCTCCCGCTCCTTACCTATACAGTTTAACAATCAGACTTAATCATACTGATATTCATATTAAACTAATTTGAAATTTAATTTAATTTACAGCAAATTGATATGACATGTTTTTAATCTAATCACTCTTTTACTGCACTGTTAAAGCTTCTTATTCGCGGGGGATATGTTCCGCAAATATTCCGCGAATATGGAATGGTAATTTGTATAGGTATAGAGGGGACACGTTCCAAGGTTTCAAAATAAAATAAAAATTATCTAAATAAAATCAATTAATGAGAGATTTTGAACAATTTGTATCAATTATTACTGTCAGACTTAGGCAATGGCTTAAATAACTAGGTAAATGTTTCCTGTATTGCCACTTTTAAAAGGTTTTGAATTCAGATTGATATTCAGCTGTGAATTCAGCGATAGATTTCCTTATTTTGTCTTCGGGTTTCTTGATGAATCATACAGTTGATCCGTTAACATTGGATCACAGCGTAATAAAGAAGCAAAACGATTCACCAACGCGTAAACGGTCAAGCATTTCTGTTTTTACTTTAAGCGGCAACACTGTTTTTTTTTTTCCGTTTCGGAATTAATTTTTTCCTTTACAGGACATTATAAATTGAGAACAAAGTAGAGGAGACACGTGGTATTCATTCAAAATTATTTAAACGAATGACAAGTTCATACAATAAAACGCCGATTGTGGCGAGGGCGGCATTTATCAACGGACATAGCAGCACGTGAAATATGATAGCGGTGCTTTTAACCACTAATTTTAGGCTTAGTGACAATGAGGTTTGTTTTAATTTGATATAAATTTGTCCATTTGGTTTGAATCACTTGTAAAAGCCACCTTGGCACGTGCCTGCAGTAAATAAAAAGTTGCCGGTGCGTTAATAAAGTATACGAATTTTCAATTTTAATTTCAGAATTAATGTGAGTGAATTATTTCATTGCAGAGAAGGTGGAACTGTTGAAGAATTCTAATATACCGAATTCTAATATAATATATATATCGAATAAAGACATTTTTAAAGGGAATACAGGAACTGTGTCGCAATTTTTTAACCAGCGAATAATGAAAACGCGAATAAGGAGTTTTTACTGTATAATTAAAAAGCGCCTCTTGAAAAAATAATAAAACAATCCCGGAACTATATCATCTGCAAATAGGCCTATGTAATTTTCACAATTTAAAAGTAAAACTGAGCTTTTTTTTTTCTCGAAACATCCTCGACCATCAACATAGCATAGAAATTTCTAACGACAGAAATAAATGCACAGTGACTTGCCCAAGGTCCCAATTAATCAACTCCGTGAAGTTGAGAAATCAATCTATCGGTTTTTCTTCAGCAGTTCCACCTTCTCTGCAATGAAATAATTCTCTCACTTTAATTCTGAAATGAAAATTGAAAATTTGTATTTTCCTGAACTAAAGAGCATGCATGGATTCTCCCACTTCATTCTTGGTCTACCAGCTGTGCGTTTTCTCTCTAGTATTCCTGTAAGAAGCTTCCGTGCTACTCTTTCATTCCCCTTTCGTGCCTCATGCCTTGTCAATAGCAATCTACGCTGTTATGTAGTCTTTCCCATGACTTGAGGGAAGTAGATTTGATTATACAGGGGATGATTGGAAAGCATTAGCTCGGGATAGGGATGTCCGCGCGGCCATGAAGTTTCAGGTTCAATAATGCTAGTGAGCTATTTAGTTAGTTAAAGTACTGAGTTTTTTTTTTTGAGTAAATTCCATATTTAATTTTTATAGAATAACAAGAGTTCTTTTTTGTTTTTATACACAAATTCCATGACAGTTAAATATAACTGAAGGAAGCTGGTATGATGAATAAATATGTGGTGGATGTCCAGGGATAGGATATGAGGATGGAAAATATTTCAGATAAACGTCTGCGTAAAGGAAGAGGAAGAGAGCTTAATCTCAAATTTAGCAACACATAGTTCTATTTCAAGGTCACCCATGACCTCGGTCATTGCATACAATTCTGGCCACAGTACAACAACAGCAAACGAAAATTAGTTAATGTTAGTTCTCCTTTATTTTTACAATATATGTTTAAATAAACCCTCCAACTGATGTTAAGTTGCAGGAATATTTGTATTTCTATAAACACACACATACCTGTACATCTTTTTCTTTAATAAATTGCAATTGGGTCTATGAAAGATTAATTTAATCACAATAAGCAATATCTTAACATTTGTTTTCTTTATTTTCCTTAGTATCACTTATCCTTAAGTTATTTTGCATGTTCTTTTTTCTTGCAGGCACATGACCTTCCTGGATAAAATTTTAAATTCTGGTTCACATTCATAACTTTTTGATCACAAGGATGAGTGATCTGCTCAATGCCAGTGCCATCTCCAAAGACAACAAGAACATTTAAGTCAAGCGCGTCATTCACTCACACATTCATCTAAACGAGGCGATTGTGACAAGGACAAATAACGAATTTAGAAGTGTAAATGTGTCTTTGCTTACTCATTCGGTGATGCCTTTCGTGTCTTTACGTAGTCAAAAAGTATGTACGTGATCAAGAATTTAAGGGGAGTTAGCGTTGAAGAGGGATAAAATATCAGTATTATTAAAATGCCTCTGTCTCTAATACGTATATATATATAGATAGAGAGAGAGAGAGAGAGAGAGAGAGAGAGAGAGAGAGAACAAAGATTATAAACTTGTATGACACTTTACTCAGTACATGGTGAAGCTCTGCAGAAGATTTAGTAAAATATTCCTTCAAAATCATGTTTTCGTCAACTATTTATAAACATATTAATTTTAAAATGAAAATTCAATCATATCCTGCATTCACAATATCACATATACAGTATAACAATATATATATATATAACCAAAGAGGTTTATTGTTATACATATAATATTGTTAATGCAGGATATGATTGAATATCTTGTCCATCCACAGTAATTCTGCCGGAGGGCAGGTCTTTCACTGCTATCATTACATTTTCATGCTATGCTTTCCAGCTTTACTAGGGAATTATAGGTGTGGTAGCTTCCCGTTGCTTTCCACACCGTTGAAGAATGGTGATGATAAGGATGATGATGACCGGATGATTTTCGGGGACCGTTGGACCCTAAGCTTCCTGATATTTGTCTTACAGGTGAGGAAAAACCCCGAAAAAACCTCACCCAGGAGCCTGTCTCGACCGGGAATCGAACCAGGGATCGCTGCGTGACAAGGCAGCACGCTACCTCGAGACCACAGCGGTGGACGTATATATATATTATAATTGGACTGTAGTATTAATTTTCAAAGATGAGAACGGTGTATCTCAATGTGGGTAGTGAACTGTTTACAAACTATTTAAGCTGTGTGGTTTTAAGATAAATAGTTTCAAAGATAAATATAAATGTACATCCTTAATTAAAGGAACAATTCTTAATAATCAAGGTGATTAGAATCAGATATATATATATATGGTTACGTGTACTTTTACCCCTCTTTATAACCGACTCCCTTTATTATCCTATTTAGTTCCTATGAGCCCCCGGAAGTATAAGTATGTATAAGTACCTACAAGGGAGGTTAAAATAAGGAAACGTAAGAAATAAAAGTTTGTCATTCCTCATAGTTCAATGTTCTCACATTTCTCTCTAACATTATTAATAAGGACCCGATTTCTATGACATAAAATAAGAAAATACGGATGCATTTGTGACGTAAAAAGTATTTAAATATGATAAAAAAGACAAGAAACGATCTCGTATTTTAATTAATCAATCAAAGATTTTATACTAATTGTTCATTCATATATATTTTTAATCTTTCCACCGTACACTGAAAGTTGGGTAGCAACGGTTCGGTCTTTCAAGAAATGAGCAAAAGTAAAAAGCCATCTTCGTAAAAGTGACCATACAACTTAACTTGCGACTTCCATATATCATGTTCGTTATTTAAAATTGGCTGTTGACTTATAAAAGCTACAAAATATTATTATAATATAACTTTATAACAGAAATTAGAACAAATACGACGAAAAATCTAAAAATATGAGAATAATGACTTTTGAGATACAATACAAATCACTAAATTTTATTTAATTAAATAGAATTATAACTTAAAGTTTTATGTGATTTTCATATTTAATTTAAATCACAAGACATATACACGTTATTTACTTACTCGAAACTCAAAACAACGGTCAAAAACTGACATTCTCATAAAATCCGCACCCTAATTTATCAACAGTAATCTAAAAAGAGGTTGTGATTTTATCTAATAAAAAACTCAATGGCGCGTTGGATTTGGAGTGATTATTTAACAAATAATACAACATCAGAGGCTAAAAATAATTATGTTTAATATTTACCAAATGTGAGGTTATGTATTCCGATCTTACTTCCCGGCGATTTGTAAGCCGGCTGTATAGTTATAAATAGCATATGTTTACTGTTAAATCTCTTTCGGCTTGGAAAAATCAATAACAGATGATTGTATGAGAAATAACTTAACAATAATGCAGATTCATAATACAACATTTAATATTTGTTTGGAGCAACAGAACTTACCTTTTTTTATTAAAATTAATCGGAGAACATATTGTTTAAATAACTCAGCTCGTCGGAGTTATGGCTGATGATGAACATGACTATGTTTGAAATCCCGATATCATGGAAGCATGAATCTTATGAGGTGAGTTGTTTAAACAATATGTTCTCCGATGAATTTTAATGATCATATCTCATAATGTTTACTTCCCAACATTAATTAAATATAATTACTTTTTTTTGTTTGCAATTTTTTAAATTGTTTTCTTTTTGGCATTTCTTGCTGAACCATATCGATCGTGAATTGTTCAATCAATATCCTTGTCAAAGAAGTTAATTTGCGGAGATATCTCTCATTGCGTACAGGAAGTGGCACGATTGTCAACGGAAGAGGCACTATTATCGGTCTATGAGTTAAATAGTCACTGTAGTTATTAAATCAGAATGTTAAAGTTACATTCTGTATATTCTGTGTTGAATAAATACCTAAAAACACCTATGTACAATATAGCCAATACCAGCACCCTAATCTATAAAACGGATGTCCTGAGAATCCTTTATTGAATGAATAACTACCCCCGCGCACATAAATAATAGTGGCTTAAAAGCCATTAGGTGAAAACGTTAAAGCTAAGGAGATGTCCTGACCGTCGGAGAAAGTGAAAACAATTTATTATCGCCTCACCATGATGGTTGTCCGTTTATATAAAAGCGGGTACCGCGACAATGCTTGATAATGATTAACATTCACGCAGCGGTAATCGGTGGTAGTCAGAATCTTTGTATTTAATTACATTTAACAGCTGTGGGGAAACAAAGTGAGTCCCGCTGGACAACCATCGTAGTGAGGCGATAATACCACAAACTATGTGGAAAGCACGCAAGATAATGGCTAATCGTAAAATCCTAGTTGCCATTCCACAAAAAAATATTTGATGTTGATAATGAAATTAACAATTTACATTGTGGTAATTGACATTAAGCGTAAGGTAGCATCATGTCATATAAAACGCCTCAAGTTATACTGTGTGATACAAAGTAACTCTTCTCACGTTATCAAGTAAAACAAGTGTCCAAGGATATTTTGACTACACTCCGTTCTATTCACTTCCTGAAATAACTCCTACCATTACACTTTAGAAAGACACTCGCCATGCCAAAATTTGATTACTCTTTTTAAAATTTCATATATTTACTTTGTACGTGATCTCGTAGGAGACTGTTATTATTTCTCCGATAACATTAATTTGATTAATTTTAATATATTGTATATGTATTTATATTCACTTATAACTTTTGTCAAACTATGCATTTTTTGTAAATAGAGTAAGTCCTCTATTTGCGTTCGGCTTAATGCCAGGACTGAAGATGAGATGTATCCTCTAGTATTTAAGATTTGTGATGTACAGAGATTTCGACTTACCAGGCCTATTGCACCATCACAGGATCAGAAGAAATGAAATGAAATTTAATTAAATTAAATTAATGGGTGGATAAATGGTGGAATGAAGTTTTGGAAAGAAAAAACGGGCGAAACCCCGATCAAAATCTATCTTTGGCCACCACGAATGCTACTAGGATTGACCGATGCGCGAACTCGGGACCCAGAGGTAGAAACCGATTGACTAACTACTTGCATGACGGAGCCGCTTAAATTGTTTGTACATTTTTTTACTCTAATAACTATGATATTTGGCTAATACTCCTATTGACTTTTAGGCAAAAAGAAAATCTCAAACTACTTGCAACGCATTTATAACCTTTTCGTCAAACATCTTCATCATATTCGAATGTATGGACCACGTTTTTCATCGTCTATAGAATCACGGTCTTACTAATAAAAATCTCTAATACAGGCTTTCATCAGTTGTTTAGTTATACAATATATAAGCCTTATGTAGATCACGTATAATTTCCTTACTAATAAACGTTGTGCCGGAGCTATATAACAAAACAGCAGTTATACACAATACGTCACATATTCGTCATCATAGTGACGTCAGAACAACATTACTCGCAGTTTGTAACAGAAATAAAACAACATCAACTAGTGATTATTGTGTAAGAAATGAATATGGATAAGAATTAAAAGATTTAATACACAAGTGATCTTCTTGGTGATATAATATTAAAATATCATATATATTTTAGAATTAAAAGAGATTCCCTAATTGAGGAGGTACGGAAAAATAAGTGTGTTTTAATTTATTTACATTTTCCTTTACGCAATGTCAAATAAAACGTAGAATTGGTTTCACAGATAATGTGCTGCCATCTAACGTCAAGAATTTCGACCAATTCTTGGAAACTAATAAAAGCTTTGCCCATTACTTATGAATTATATGCAGTATTTTAAGATGCGTTAGAAAACGTTCAAAATAGAGGAAATGTTACCGACAACAAAATATCATTTCAAGCGAAAAAAAAAAAATCACTATAGCTCGACCGGGAATCGAACCTACGACCTCACGCATGGCAACCAGAAGCTCTAACCACAAGACTACCAAGTTAACATGTAGATTCTTGGAATAATAGTACCTCTATACTAAAATACATTTTTATATCGGTGTGTGTTATGTATTATAGATGCAAGAAAGTTTTCTTAAAATAATATTATGAAGCATTTAAACTACATTCAGGTTAAATCTTGTCTACAGCAATTATTGTAGAACATATCCTTTTGTGATTCAATGTTCAATTTTAAAATATTTTTAGGCCTAATCCAGAATGAGTTGTAACGAAAGGCATTTTATGATGCCTTTATTTTCCTACCCAGAGCTTTATTAATATTATTTATGCCCTGTGCATCCATCAAACAGTCATTAAAGTGTTGCATTTTGGGTTAAATTTAAGGAAACTTTCATCAAAATCATAAGAAAACAGTCAGTTGATCTTGATGTCCGACATTTTGTCTAGTTATAGAATCCTTAAACAAGGGTGGAGGCATGTATAACGATTCCCATGTAAAGTTGTACACCTCTTCTACACTGAACAGCTAATACAGTGTTTATTAGTAAGAATTTTCAACTGAGATGTGTATAAACCTTGTATAAAAGTTATATATGGATTATTAGTAAGAGGGTCACTGTCTAAGGCTGCGGCTGAAATAATGCTAAAAACATAAGGAAAAGTCGTGGCTCAGAAAAGGGGCGGTAACAGTGGAGGTAACCTTGAACACAAACCTCAATTTGCATGATCGATAAACAATATAAGTAGTCTGTTGGCACCTTAATTATACATTCACGTTCCGTAATGAAAGCAAGAAATGCATTGTGAACAGGAAATATGACAAGTCGGGAATTGCACAGAGAAATATTTCCACATTATACTTTATTACTATAAAGAGAAAAACACTAATCATCCCAAGAGTTATTTCGCAAACCATTCCATTTTTAGGTCCCCTAATTTAAGGGAGAAAGTACAATTACGTCTAGTTGATAAATTGGTGCGCTCAGTCCAGCTTACACACCGTTCCCTGGTTAATTTACTGTGTAAGGTTTATGCAGAACAGCACAGAAGTAAATACGAATGGCAGTAAATTTATGTCACTGTTTTTACACTGCGTGTTATTTTGCTCATATTCCAAATTCGTATGAAGATTGCTACAATGTCCGAACTTCTTTACACGTTAGTGTGGGTAAAGGTAGTATTTTTTCTAGTCAAAACTATGTCCTCTTCAAAATTCAATATCTAAATTTATATCCAAGATAGTTATATGAAATATCCTAACATTAATTAAACAAAGTTTTTACTCGTACAAATATGTGAATTAATCTTGTGCCTTTTTTATCGTGTATAATGTTCTACACATTTTAAAGCCGTTTGCCGAATGTAGGTACTGTACAGGTTTCTTAAAAAAAAGTAATAAAGCCGTATTCTTGAATTTTTTTTATTATACTCCAATACTTATTTGAAATAGCTACTGAAGAATTATTATTCTCACCTTTATTAAATGAAAAAATGAAGTAAAATACATCATTAATAACATTTAAAAAATACTTTTAATTCATTTAATTACTAAATAATTAACTGGCTCTCGAGTATTAGGATTTAACATCATTTTCAACAATACTGCTTTAGTTTTTTTTAATATACCTATAGGCCTATATGGTGAATCACATTTTTAAATCGTGAACCTCGTAGACGATAAACAGACACGCATAGAAGTATAATAATAATAATAATAATAATAATAATAATAATAATAATAATAATAATAATATAATTTGTGTATTAAAAATTGTCTATGCGTTCTTGCGGGACATGTGTAGAGACGATACCCTCTGTAGAGGTTTTATCGCAGAGAGCACGAAACCCTTGTATTAGTCCTTGGGGCTTCTCCGTTTGGAGAATCACTGAGAAACATTCGGCACCACACTATTCGAAACATGATGGCAGAAGCCTTGCGACATTATGGATACACAGTTTATGAGGAAGTTCACGTGTGGCCACTAATGAAAGTGATAAACCAATAGATATTATTACATTTAGATACTCTTTTAAAATTCGTATGATATTAGATCCCATAATCCGTTTTGAGACTCATAGTGGCCAACCTAAGGAAATTGACTCTGCAAAGATAGCTATATATGAGCCAACAATTGACTATTACAAAGATAAATACCAATTAGTATAACTCTCACAGGGTTGATGATCGGGGCAAGAGGTATTATGCCAGGATTCTTAGCTTAATTCTGGAATATCTTAGATTAGGACAGAGTGTATGTTTCTAAAATTGCCATGCTTGCATAAGAGGATCAATTTCAATTTTAAGAAACCATCTTTACAAAATGTGTACCTTATAGAATATATTTCAATTACAATTTTAAATTATTTAATGTATTTACAATATTTATTTCATCAATTTCGAAAATTAATTGCCTATATCATTTTGTCCTTGTGACAATCTAATGAGAAACGTTTTATATAAATTTTTCACAAGTTTCAATTTACTAACTGAAGTAGAAACTGAGATGTGGAATTTTGAAGCGAATGTAGATTTCACGGAAATTACCAACCGATATGTTTAAATATATTCTGTGACCTACGATATATGATACATAAATACTTCGTAAGTTAATTCTTTATTTGACAAATTTATTTTATAGCTAAGGGCATTAGGAATTGAACATGCGTGTAAAGGGGCCGACAAATTTTGCTTAGAGCTTTCTTTCTTCAGACGTCATATTCTTTTACGTAACGTAAATCTACGACAAGAACCCCACTGATTAGTTCCTTTTCGAAGGACTCATGATCAGGATATTTACGCCCTATAAAATCCATTGAAATGGCCGAGTTTGAATCCACAAACCTCGGAAACGGAGACGAGATGGTAACCACTACATACATCAAGACGGACATTAATAATTCAATTATTTAGACGTTAATATATTCTTAAACAGACATATTCTTGTTCTTTTTTCTACGAGTGAAGATTTAATTGCTTTTTAATTATATCCACCAATTGGAGTATTTTACAATTTGTGTTCCTATATAAATATAAGGTCCACCGCTGTGGTCTCGAGGTAGCGTGCTGCCTTGTCACGCATCGGGCCCAGGTTCGATCACCGGTCGGGGCAGTTTTTCTGGGTGAGGTTTTTATCGGATTTTTCCTCACCAGTAAGACAAATGTCAGGAAAAAAATTTAAGGCCCAAACGGTCCCGAAATCATATAGCCATCATCATCATCATCCTTCACCGGTGTGGAAAGCAACGGGAAGCTACCACACCTACAATTCCCTAGTAAAGCTGCAAGCATAACATGAAAATGCTATGATTGCAGTGAAGGACCTGCCTTCGGGCAGAATTACTATGGATGGATATGAATATAAAAATCAATTCCTCTATGCTATAAACCCATTTGACGTTTTTATCATATTCTTCTTTCACGGATTAGGCCTCTGCCTGTTTCGATCACACATTTGTTCAACCCAGCGTTTTCTTGATCTTCCTACCGATCTTCGTCTTCCAGGATCAATGCCATCTTGGAATATAAATGTCTCCACTAAAAAAAACAGTGGTCAAGAGAACGAGCAGACTTTGCTTGATACCGACTGTATCCGACCAATGATAACGGATAAATAGTTATATCCTGAACAGAGAATTTTCGCTTTAAAAAAAACAAGGGATTTACGTTAACTTTTTATAGCTTTAACGCATTAAATATCATTTTTAAATGATAATTCTTACAAAATGTGATCGTTCCTACATTATAAATTTTATGAAATAGCCAATTGAATATCTACCTCGAATAGGGATGCAATCAAAATTTTATGTGACATTTGGCTTAATTGAACAGTATCTTGTAAGCAGGCTAACCTAGCTGCATGATTAACAGTGAATATTCAATTAATATTAATATAATATAATATCTTACGGATAAATAATATTACATATCTTTGTTCGAGGGAGTTTTTTAATTATTATAGATCAGTTTCTTAGTAACGTGGTAATGCAACAATAAAAGATGGATTTGAAGCTCGATTGAGGACGATGACAGTTAATGAGTTAATACTGCCAAACTTTTAAATAAAACATCCACATTATAAAGACATTTTGCTCAATTTCATCAGATTATCTTATTAAATGACGATGCATAAAATTGAACCCAGAACCTTAAGAAATGTAAAATAAAAAAACTGATCACAAATACCATCACGATGATAGAAGAATAAGTTAGCTTTCATATCGCATGAACATGCAGCTATAAAATCACTTTAAAAATATGTATATATTTACGCTAAGTAAGATCAAGCAAACAAATAGCTAGGGTGTTGAATATAAGCGTGAAATTTATTAGACAGGTTTATGATTTTGTTGTTCCTTGCCACGTAGGTAAATTTCATATCAATAGACAGTTAAAACTCTATGAACGTAAATTAACTCAGAGGGTTGATACATAAAATAAAACACGTTCTGCACATTGGTTATAACTTATAAACTTTCTTGCGACGTTTTGCAAAAAAAAAAAAAATTAAAATATTACAATTTTGGGGAACGTCCACTTTAACTTACCTGATATATTTTCAAAGTCCTATAGGATAACAGTGCGCATGGGCCAGAGTTTATAGAGCCAGCGATATCCCACCATCGAACCACATATCGATTATTATCGTTGTTTCTATTATTATCGTTTTTTTGTTTTATGTATTTACACACTTAAAATTCAATGAACCTAAAAACTGACTAACTAACTCTCACTTAACCTAATTCAATTACTCTAACCTAGGGTGGATCCCATGAAACGCCCTTTTTTTCCACTCCTTAATAATCGCAACAATCGATAACCCACTGGTTCCAACTATATAATATACACTCTGGAGAAAATAGCAAGTCACCATCACAATATGTGTATTTGAACAAATACTTGCAAATTCTAAAATTAAGTTATAAAAATTGTTTTAAATATTTAAAAATGTTACTAAACACAGAAGAAGAGTTATAATTCACAATACTAAACTGAAAAATCAAGGGTAAGTGTATCTATACTTGAGCCCAAGTTTTTGTATTGTATAGAGTAACATGTTAAGTCCCGCATCGTAGTTGATAAGTTTAAGGAATCATGTCTTTGGAAAGTATTACGGGACATGGGCTGGTTCTAGTCCCCATGAGCGAAGAAATAAAATTGTCTCAGAATTCCGGCCAGGGCTCAACTGCACTTCTACTAGCGCTTGATTTTTCAGTTATATTGTTGTAAATTATAGCTCTTCTATATTTACTAACATTATTTAATATTTTAAACTTTTTCAAACAATTTTAATAACAATATTGGACAATTTTGAAGTATTTATTTAAATACGCAAATCACAATATTATGACACTGTTAAATTGTGATGATAACTGCTATAATCGCCACAAAGTATATTACTTAATCGATGATTTTTATATCGCTGCTTTGAGTTATCACTGGTTGGATCAGCGTTAGGGAGTGGTAAGTAAGTATACACCCATTTTTAATAAACGTTAGGTAATTTTAATATTATTGATATTTTTTAACATAGATTTGGGGATTTATTGCAAATATTGGCCATTTAAATTTCAAAGCGACGGATAATAATCGAGGATCATAATCAATATGTGGTTCGATTGTGGGTTATCGCTGGCTCTATAAACTCTGGCGCATGCGCACTGTTGTTCTATAGGACTTTGAAAATATTTCACGCAGGTTTAAGTGCAGATTTTCCCCGGCACGTTTTGGATCGGTGCCAACGTGAGGAACTTGGTTGGTTACAAGATGTAGTTGGTTCAAGGTTGAGAACCTTCTTCACGCAGGAAGTGCTTAAACTAAGCGAAATTCCTCGTCAAATCGAATTTATGTTCCGATTTTCCTGGTTTACGGTATATCTTCCTCCCTTTAATTAAATTCCAATGCATTCAGTTTCGTTGCGAGAAAACAAAAATTCCGGCTGCTAGCGTAATGTTAAATTTCGGTTTACAAGATAACTGCTATTTCTTATGGTCGCATTGCGCCGGTTTTTGCTTCGTCATTTAATTTAATTGCGATTTTACAAGTTTAGTTACGGAATATCGAAAAATGGGGTCATTGGAATTATTTTTATATTTTTCGCATCAAGTTACCCCCACTCGTTAATGGTCCAATTTTTATTGTAACGAACTCGACCTTACTTTTTAAGTTGATTTTTATACACCTGGTTTGGTTACTAGAAAATTTCAGCCGCCAACACACTCACTCACACACACACACATACACACACACACACACACACACAGACACATATATATATATATATATATATATATTGTTATGATCATTTTCGTTATCATCATACCGGCTGGGACATTACATATTTCATTTGTTGTGTCTGGATGATCATCTGTCTCTGTATATAGCAAATGAGATATGAGTACACATCCCGGAGCAAGTACAAATTCTTCTCTTTTAATCCCCGAGTCTCCTATAATTAGTGAAACTATGTCAATCATCATCCCACCAAAAATTAGTTCTAGAAGTACTGTTTTGTCCTGAGAAAGATATTTTCATGTTATTATTCTATGGGGTTTCCCAGAGAACACTTTCCATTTAGGCGATATGTCAATATTTTTTAACGGAACGTGGACGAGTCCATTCTCAAGACTGTTCTTACCAGTTCTGCTGATACTTGGACATGAGGTGGTATGCTGATTTTTTTACATTTACTTTTTTTTATCCCATTTTGTGTAGCCAGCTGTTCGGAGCATGAACATCATTTAGCAGGCTATTAATCTTCTTTCATCTTTCTTTTGAAGAGTCCATGTTTGGCTTCCATACAAGTGTCAGGTCTCGCCATTGTCTTATATAAATGAATACGAGTTTATTTCTGTACCAATGATGGCTTCAGAGCTCTATGGATGATGCTTTGGATTTCTTGCATTCAAAAATTTTGTTGGTAAATTAATTTTTTTAACAAAATAACGTCGTTGCATCGTATGTAGCGGACTCGGGTTCGATCCCTGGTCGAGACAAGCTTCCTCGGCGAGGTTTTTCGGGTTTTTCCTCACCTGTAAGACACATTTCAGAAAACGTTGAGGCCCAAATGATTCCCGAATACTATCTGACTATAACAATTATCTGTATAATATTCGTCTTGTTCTTTTTTTTGAATGTTTGGCTGAATGGTATGGTGTGTTTGAAATATTGTTTCCCGGAGGTGGCCCTGGCATTAAACTGATCACTCATCTCCATGTCCCTGTGTAGTAATGGGATCAACTGCACTTCTACTAGCGCTTGATTGTTCAGTTATATTGCTGTAAACTATAGCTCTTCTTCTGTATTTACTAACATTATTTCATATTTTAAACTTTTTCAAACAATTTTTATAACAGTATTAGACAATTCTGAAGTATTTATTTAAATATGCAAATCACAATATTATGACACTGTTAGACAATGTTGTGATGCTAACTGCTATTTTCTCCACAGAGTATATTACATAATCTATGATTTTTCTATGGCTGTTTTGGGTTATCGCTTGTTGGATCAGCGTTAGGGAGTGATAAGTAAATGTACACCGATTTTTAATAAACGTTTGGTAATTTTATTTTATCAATATATATTTTTTAACATAGATTTTGGGATTTATTGCAATATTGGTCATTTCAATTTCATAGCGACGGATAGTAATCGAGGATGATAATCGATATGTGGTTCGATTGTGGGTTATCGCTGGCTCTAAAAACTGTGGCGCATTCGCACCATTTTTCTATAGGACTTTGAAAATATTTCCCGCTAGTTTAAGTGCAGTTTTTTTCTATTATCTTTTCTTATTTTATTTGGATATTTCTGTATATTACCGGTCTGCGGATGCTTCTAACGCGAGAAGTCAATATGACTTTTTTTTTGTAATTTCACAATTCTCGAGGAACAAAAATCATATTGTATATTTTCTGGTGGGACTGATATTCGCCATGTCCGCCACTGAGATCTCGAGGTAGCGTGCTGCTGGGTTCGATTTCTGGTCGGGACATGCTTCCTGGGTGAGTTTTTTCCGTGGGTTTCCCCTCACCTGTAAGACAAATGTCAGGTAGCTTTAACACCCAAAAGGTCCCGGAATATAATCTGGCCATATTCATCATCTTTTACTGGTGTGGAAATCAATGGGAAGATACCACACGTACGTATAATTCCCTAGTAAAGCTACAAAGCATAGCATGAAAATGCTATGATTGTAATGAAACATTAACATAATTCATGATAAAGTTCCGTTGAGGTATTATATAAAATTAAAATATAAACAAATTATAAAATAATTACCTTAAAGGTCCGTCTTCTCAACTTAAAGATTCTTTATTATCTGCAGCGCTTTCTGGACTAGTCCAATCATCAGCAGAATTAACAGAATATGGATTCTTATCTGTCGACTCCTGATTTAATACTGATGTTCCACTGAAAATGTGATAGAAGAAATTACACGTAATGAGTGCGTTTTCATTTATCAGATGGTCGTTGTTGTTAACTGCCTTCAAAATATCCATCTTCTCGAGTACGTTTATCTTAGCTGGACTATTTTCTCTGTGCATTATTGTTAGGGTGTTTTCAACATCTAACATACAATGTCCTTCATGGATAACGTGTCTTGCATAGCTTGATTTTTCTTCTGCGTGAATTAAGTCTCAAAAATGTTCCCTAAATCTGATATTAAAACTTCTGTTTGTTCTTCCTATATAAAATTTGTTAAATCTCTACACGTCAATGTATGTACTCCTTTACTATTGGAATGTTTATTTTCTTCAATGTTATTGCATATTATGTTATTTATAAAAACATAAAAATAACATACAGAACTGATAACAAATTAAATAACAATAAGCAATAACATCAAAGAAAATAATTTCAATAGTAAAGGAGTATATAAATTGATGTGTAGAAATTGTAACACATTTTATATAGGAAAAACAAACAGAAGTTTTAATGTTAGATTTAAAGAACATTTTCCAGACTTTATTCACGCATAAGGAAAATCAAGCTATGCAAGCCACGTTATCCATGAAGGATATCGTATGTTAGATATTGAACACACCCTAACAATAATGCACAGAGAAAATAATCCAGTTAAGATAAACGTACTCGAGGAGATGGCAATTTTGAAAGCAGTTAACAACAACAACAACAATCTGATAAATGAAAACGCACCCAGTACCCTCTACCAGATTTTCAGTGGAACAGCAGTACTGAATCAGGGGTCGACAGATAAGAACCCATATCCAGTTACTTCTGCTGATGATGGGACTAGTTCCGAAAGCGCTACAAATAATTAAGAATCTTTAAGTTGAGGAGACGGACCTTTTAGGTAAATATTTCATAATTTTATATTTTAGTTGTAAATGAAAGACCTATCCTAGAGTAGGAAACTATGGAAAAGCATATAATTATTCGCCATATGGATAGCATATTACCTACACACCTGTTTTACATTTTAGCAAATTGTGCAGAAGGTTATAGATTGGTTTGGAGAAAATGTTCACGTAGACAGGCGTCATAAAAAGGCTACAATTTAAGATCTGAAAAAATATATCTACAACGATTAGGGTATAGTAATATTACGGTGAAAAAATACATTTTTTTTTTCGTTTTTAATTTCATTTTTGGCAGAAGGGTTTGAACTGATTTTACCTTTTCATAGTTCGTTTTTTTTTCATTTTTTGAGCGCAATAACGTGCTATTTTGTTCTTCCAAATTAATTTTTCTTCATGGCTCAAAAATGGGGAAAAAACACATTTTAGCACATTTATGAACTTTTTTGCACTTATTTACTGCTCAGTGATTTTTTACAAAACATTAGACATTAATTCATATGATTGTTTCGTTAATTATCGCATTGAAAAAGTGGCCAGGATTTTCTAAAAAATGAGGTTTTTATTGCTGCTTACCCTAGTCTGTAATGGAATATGATTTATTTGCAGCACAAAAACGGAACGTTTCCGGACAAAGGTTCCTATTAAAAAAGTTATCAATCAGTTCCCTCTACAAGCCCTTGAAGATTTCCGAACACTCCATATACATATTTAATCAACTTGGTAAATGAAACGTTCTAGTATATTCTATATCGTGGCTACTCACTACCTTTTAATGAATTACATTTTTTAGGTGGTTCAGTGAACTATTAGGCATATAGGACGCGCCCCGCCTCACAGGTTCATATTCTTTACAGTACATCTAAATATGTAGACTTAGTCATTAATCTTGTAAAGTAATTGCCTGCAAAATGCATGGGAATTAGAGACGGTCATAAAGCATAATATATTTTTATTTAAGTTATATATATTAACAAGATTGTTAACGTGGGAAATTTCATCATTGTGTTTCTTAAGACATGAATTATTATATACGTTACATGCGATAGTCGCATTAAGTTTAATAATAAAATTATTTGTGTCTCCATTTTTTTAAAACGCATGAACTGACTCACTCTGAAAAAACTACTCTTTACTAAATACTCCTTTATTCTCCCTTCCCCTTGTTTAACCTCTCCCTTTTGAAGATATATGTATGTGCCTCACGCAACATGGATCTTCCAGGGACAAATCTGCCAGGAGAGGATCACACACATACTTTTTTGACATCTTAAAGATAGTTACAGTCTCAACGATAGGGTGATCAACTAAATTCCAAAGCTACCTCCAAGACAATATGAACATCTAAGACAACACACAACATCAATTTATTCAAACATTGCTAAACAAGACGAATCAGATATCGATGATTAAGATGCCCTGATAAAATTCGGGGACTAATTGGGCCTTAAAGGGTGCATGGAAGCTTCTTGTAGGAAAACCAGAAGAAGTATCCCAGTTGGTAGATTAAGAAGAGGTGGGAGAATAACATTATATGATTTGAGCGAAGTAGATTATACAGGGGATGAATGGAAAACATTAGCTCAGGAGCTTATGCCCGCACGGCCGTGAACCTGCGAGTTCGATAGAGCTAGTGAGTTGGTTAGAATTAATTGGGACTTAGCATTTCCTGACATTAAACTTATAAGTAAGGAAAAACCTCGAGAAAAAAAACTCATCCAGGAAACTTGTCCCGACCGGGAAACGAAGCCGGGCCCGCTGTGTCGGAGGTAACCAGGTTATCCTTTATAGATATTATAATAATTATACCTATATTATAGGAACATTTTTATACCTCCTTCACCTAAACAACAATAATATTAATTTTATAACAGAAAACATATAATATTGTTAAACTAAACAATTTTCTTATATTACTACTATGTAGATATATACCAATTTCATTTTACCCACCACTAGGTGAACCTACAAATCACTCATAAGACAAAATACAAAACTCTAGCCCCAGTATCAGTCAGTCCGGAGGCTAGTGATTATTGTTGTCATCGCTGATTACAAGGTTAGCAAGTTCAAACCGGTGAAGGTCAGTGCATTTTTAAAAGCGTAAAAAACCCGAGGAGAGTTAATTCGGAAGGGAACAAAAGCTGTGGGTCTCGTTTCATAGATATATGACACGTAATAGAACCTCAAGCCTGAAAAAAGAAGCCTCTGAAAAAAAAGAGTGAGTGGTCGACCTTTCACGTCCAGATTTGAATTGCGAAGTTAATGGCCTCAGCTGTTTAAAAAACCTCTTTAAATAAAATAGCAATTTACACAACAGTCTGAGGACACATAACATAAACACATATCGCTACTTATAAGCAGTAAAAAAATAATCAGCCAGCATAATAAATTACAACAGACAGTCACACACACACACACACACACACACACACACACACACACTCCTTCTCTCTCTCTCTCTCTCTCTCTCTCTCTCTCTCTCTCTCTCTCTCTCTCTCTCTCTCTCTCTATTGTTACTAGAGCCCGGGGATTGACTTAAAAGAAACAGTACGCGTGATAAAAGGGTGATATATACCTCGAAAACACGAGAGAAGATATTGTCTCTTATAAACAGCCTAGCTAACTTAGTGAAAAAAACGGACACAACATTCTAAATTAAATTGCACATTTATTCGTAAACTATACAGACATAGCGTAGGCTATGTTTTGATTTCACTGATAGCACATTCCCTGCCTGATTCCCGTGCCTAATGCTGCATGATTTACAACAGTGCAGGTTCTTTACTGACTCAAACAACGTTCTGTGCCTCGTATAACACTCAATTCCACCAGCCTTAGTTTTACACGACATTTTGTGCAAGGTATCTGAATGTTATGTTTTGTTGCCAGCGCGTGAGCGCTTTCGCCCGTTCATTGTAATGATGTGTTTTCTTTATGTTTGTTAGTTGTTGTAATATATGTAGAAAGGTCTCCCAATCTAGTTTTGCGGATTTTGTTTTATGTCAGGATGCGGGGGGGGGGGTTCTGTGGTGTGGGCCCTGTGTAATTGACCAATGTTTCTTATGTGTGTTAATTTGTATTTGGAGTTTCTTTGCTGTTGTGATGATGATTTCTCTAATGTACTTGATGTCGAATTGGTTGTAGAGGTGAGCAATTCTAGTTAGTGTATCTGTTTGCTTTTCTTACAATCCTCGTGGCTCTCTGTTTTGCACTATTTGTAATCTGTTTGTGTTCTTGTGCTACATGACCCGAACTTGGGCATGCATAAGTAATTATCGGTAGAATTAGAGTAATGTGTAATGTAGTTGTTTTTGTTTTCTGGTAAGTTATTTTCGCGTTAGTACGGAGTAAAGTTGTCTGATTCTAATTTTCGCTTTTGCCCTCGTGAAGTTAATGTTATCTTTAAATGTGAGTTTTTTTTCCCCAGTATTAATCGAAGGTATTTAATTTCGTCTTTGTATTCCAATCATCTGTTAAGTGTAAGTTGTGGTATACTACAGCTATTATACCAGAGAGAATAAAATTTTTCATCACTGCCAATCGTAAACGTTGGCACTACTCTCCGACTTCTCCGGATTTAACATTTTAACTCGATTGATATATATGTGTGTGTGTGTTAAATTAATTTTAATTATTTTATCTATCTTCGGGTTTTTAAAGCTGCTGTCGTCTTCCCGTGCCAAACCTCCAAAGCCTACAATCATGGCCATCTTCAATGCTTAGCCCTCTTGCTTGAATTACTATCTTCGTGTTTTCCTTCCATGTTAACTTTGGTCTCCCTCTTTTCTTCTTTCTGGTCCGTTGCCATTGATATAGTTGCTCCGGCCATCACTCATCTTACATTCTTAAAACATGTCCTAACCACTTTAATTCCTTGTCCTCAATTCTTTCTTCTGCTTCCATTATGTTTCTAATTTCCTTATTTGTGACATATTCTAATTTTGACTTTCTCGCACTTCTGCGTAAATAATCCATTTCCAGAGGTACTAGTCTATTCTTGTAGTGCTTACTGATTGTCCACATCTCACTTCCATACAGTGCAACAGATTCCACCAATGTTTTACCAATATTTTTTTGTGTCTTTCCAAATATGTTTATCCCACCGTATAGATTTTAACGATGATATTATTTTGCTACTCAATTCAATTCTATGCTTTATATTCTCTTTGCCTATACCTTCAATGTTATCCATAATTATTCCCTAATAATTAGTTTGCTTTACATGCTTTATTTGAATTCCTTCTTCCAATATTAAATTATCTCTTTTATTGCCATTTATTGCAAACTATTGTTTTTTTTGGTAAATTTTCTGCGAGACCCCCATGATTCATAAGTGTTTTTCGACCTTTTTATCATGAATTCCATATCACATTTGTCTTGCGCTAAAACCAGTTAATCATCAGCAAATTGTAATGTCTGCAAAAATCTGTTGCCTACCGGGATCCCATACCTTTGCTGCTTTGTTTCCATTTCATTGATTTAAATTCTTGTTTCCATTTCATTGATTTAAATTCTACATAACTATTAAATAAAATTGGTGATAGACTGCACCCTGTTTCAATACCTTTGTGGTTTTTATAGGATTAGATATTATATTTCCAATTTTAACATAAGCCAAGTTATCTTTATAAATTTGTTTAATAATTTCAATCAGGTTTCTATCAATATTGTATTTCTCTAATACTTCCCATAATTTGTTCCTCGGGATTGAGTCATAAGCTTTCTCTAAATGCATCATTGTCAAATGGGTTTATTCTCCAACTGCAGTCCGTTTTTCAATTAAATGTTGGGTTACAAATATATTGTCAACACATGACCTACCCGGTCTGAATCCATTTAATTATTTTATAACAAATTAATATGATTCTTTCATGATCTGATTTACCGACCTCAACGTCTTAGTAATACCTCAGTTACCTGTTAGATGTCTCATTGAGTCGGTGTGTTGACCGCGTGCCATTCGCGATATCTACGTGCAAATAAGGCAACTAAATGTAACTTGGTCTAGTAACTCCTAACAAAGGAGAGGCCATTGCTCAACAATGGTGACGCCATTAATAAGTAAGTTCATCATCAGAACTCTCACTTACTGTGTAAATATCCAATACACATCTATCGTAATACCCCAATTCAATTAATAAAACATACTTAAAATACGTTGGGAACCATAGCACCTGAAAAAATTTAGGTATCTTATTCTTATGAAGATTAAATTGAGCTCCTTCTCTGGACATTCAATATTAGGCCTACATAGCCTTTCCGGATACGAGGAAGAGATTTGCAGTGGCTACCGCCAGTAGTCCTCCCTATAAAGAGTAATTAGAATTAGAGGCCCCAGTCTCATCAAATTTTTGGCTTGGAGCATGGATAGGGTTAGAAATCAATTTACTCTCGTGGGGTCTCAACTAGGCAACAACGCAAAGCGGAGAAGCAAACGTATTAATGGTTCTTCAATGGCTGCATTATTTAGTACGAAGAATTAATACATAACGCGTACAAACATTATAAACACTTTGCAATATTATTTTGTAACGAATTTTCTCTTATATGAAATTGCCAATTAACATTTTGGTCAAAATATAGCCCAACCTAATTGAATAAAAATACGAATTTGCAAAAATGAAAACATTATCTTTATTTTTTTAATTATTATTCTCTGGTTTCACCATGTCTAACACCTTCCTAAACCCATTTCAAGATTATATAATCAAGCTTCATTCTTCTATTTTTCCATGCCCTTTCCTTCAAGATTCTATCTACCATTTTTGTCTCCTCTTTGTGTCCATGTCAGTTTTGTAGTTCGTCTCTTCCTTCTTCCTGTCGGATTAATTTCATAAATATTCTTCGATAATCTGTCTTTCTATATCATATGTCCAAATAATCTTAATTGTGCTATTTTAATTTCTCTACTAAGGGAAATTGCACTTTCGCCTTTTCTCTTATTATTTCTGATTTTGTATCTCCTTGACATCCTTGCTGTTCGTCGCTAGAAGTCTATTTCTGTCAAATATAATGTACTTGTTATCTGTTGTACTAACTTTTAAATGCAATGTCTCTTAACTATATCGCTCATTTGCGAGCAGAGTAACGTAACTAAAAAGATGCCGATTTTGAGTTATTGCTGCTACATGATAGACAAAACTAAGTTCTATATTCTGGAAGAACGACATAAGCGACTGTATACAATGAGTTGGTACAGTAATATTATATTTATAACAAATATAGGCACATATATTGATTTCAAAACATTCAAATGCATCTCTTGAAAAACTATTTTTTTAGATATGCCACTCTTCTCGCAAATGAGCGATATGTCACATTATGTTTAAAAAACTGCATCATAAAAATCCTCATTGTTTTTATCGTGATATCTTTATCATAAGTAATGCCACAAATGATTTCCAAATTATCGATAAATTCACGATATCACGAAGTGACGAGTGAACTTACCTAGAGAATTTGAAAATCAAGAGTGACATTTCTTAGGACTATTTAATGAATAAAATTAAGCTGTTTATTCACAATTCATTATTTGAATATAGTTATTTTAAAATATTTATATATTTAATGTAAACGACGATGTTTGAAAACAAGTGAGAAACATTCGTTCTTTCATTTGTTCATCACTGCAACCAGATCATGTTATTTATTGCCAAAGGATCGCAATATTGTAAGAATGCACCCTAGTGGAGAAAAAATGGAAGACATCAAACTGTTTATAACCAACATTGTAGTTTATTAATTAATTTCTGATATTCTATCATGTAAGTACGTCATATATTTTTCCGGAACGTTAATTCCTTGGAAATAATACGTTTAAGAAACTGTAAACAGTGGTTTATTTTTATTTTGGTATAATAAATTGCTAGAAATGTTTTAATTATACCCCGCAAGCAGTATCGGCTTACATTCGTGCACTATACATACAATCTGGGACCCATTTGCGTTCTAGGATTCTTATAACTTAATATATAAATTGCTATATTCAAAGTATTTCTTAGAGCGTCAGTGCAAAATAATATTCTCGCCTATTTATAATGTTAAAACGAAGGAGGCTTTTTTAATATGATGGATTTATTTGATAAATTCCAGGTGAAACACGACTGTGATTGGTTGTATATCAAAATTCATTGAAATGCAATTGGTCATTGACTCCCATTTGATGCATGTGTTTAAATAGTCCCATAAAATACTGTTTATCCTTAACATTCCTGTCATATCTTTATTAATACTTGAATTGGTGTCATCTTCAGGATTCCCGTTCTTAATTATTTTGATCCCCAAATGGGCTTATATGTATTCTTCACAAAGCTTTATTATTCATTTTCCAGTATTAAATATTTTACCTTTACTTTAGATTAATATTCAAAACTCATTTTTCATATTTTATATTATCTATCTATGTAACGGAATCTTTCAACACGATTTTCACCCACTTAAAACATTGTATCCACTTGAAACTTTGTACACTTGTAAAGGACCAATGACAATAGAATAATTTCATAAATTCTTTCTAAGATCCTGGCCAGTACCATCATGAAATCAAAAAAATAAAGACCGGTATAATAGGTGTGGGGACGTTCGACATTTTAGTCCGCCGTTGTGCTAGCTCAGTTGGTAGAGTGGTGAACTGTAGTGGTATATCATTTCAGTAATCCATAGGTCGCTGTTTCAAATCCGGCCCCGAGGATTTTTTAGAAGAGTATTACTCTTACAATAGTATCGAATTTAAAGATATTTACATTTTTAGAAAACCAAACTAAAAAATAAAAAGTAAATTGAAAAACTAAAACAACACGCTTTATTAGAAAACCGAACTAAAAAACTGAAAAATAATTTTAATTTCCAACACGCTTGGGATAAAATTAAAGTGGTCAACAAAAAAATCATCTCCATCACATCTAGAATAAAACTAGAGTTATCTACAAAACAAAATAATTTTACCATCAAAAGCGTGTAGTGCTCTATACCAATTAATATATTTGATAATAAAGAGATATTGGTAAAAGTAAACTCTAAGGGCCTATTTCACCGACAGAGGTAACTGTATTGCGCCAATTTTCCGCATATATAATACATAGCTTAAACTGGCGTTATACAGCTACCTCTGTTGGTGAAACCGATCCTACGAAGAAAACGTAAAAACGATAAATACATGCTTTTGATGGTAAAATTATTTTTTTTGTAGATAACTTTAGTTTTATTCAAGATGTGTTGGAGATGATTTTTTAGATGAGCACATTAATGTTATCCCAAGCGTGTTGGAAATTGAAATTTATTTTCATTTTTTACTTCGGTTTTCTAATAAAGCGTGTCGTTTTAGTTTTTTAAACTATTATTTATTCATATTCTATTTTCCTTGTACATAATCCATACAATCCTTTTAATCTGTAATTGTACATCAAGCATAGACGTAGGCCTAAATCTAAACTAATTGAAATACAATCTGTTTGTCATTCTTTCTAGTAGGTCAAAGTCAAGTTTGAATGACATTATGAATACCTTGCGATTAAAGGGAAGTTATTAGAGTTTTAAATTATTAATGATGAGCAAGCAAAGAATGCAATTGTTTATCTCTGTCACTTGAATATGAAGTCTTTGTGGAACAAGGTGCGATACTAAAGGCGTGGTTAAAGCATCACTATTGACTTCGCTTAAAAATAAACCTTTCTAATGAAGTTCAAGCTGACCTGGACGTGTATTCATTATTTTTACTGGCTTCTGGCACTGCCGAAGCATTTACACTGCTTCTAACTTTAGATAATTGTCCATGTAAAAAAGTTTGTTTGCAGGAATGAAAATTCCAACATAATTATGTGAAAATACATTACATTGTTCTGTGAGGCAGATTTAAAACAGTTAAACTTTAGTCAATTTTGAGTTGGAATTGTGATTAAATTGCAGGATAATTATAACACTAGTTAAAAAAATGACTCGAGGCCTTAACTCTGCCAGGTAAAATAAAAAGCTTTTGTCACAAAAATATGAAAATGTAACAAATCTAAACTTTAAACTTTTCCACCACTTGTCGTTTAACAGGAAAAATTGAATTAATTAAATAACCTATAATTTAGAAATAGTAATCGGGTGTCAAACTAATAACGCGTCTAAACATATTCCTATAAGTATATACTTGAGAATTTTCTCACTACTGAGTTTTTCTTTTCCTCCAACGAATCTTACAAGGGAACTGTCAACCATTGCATTCGAAACCTACCTTGAAATTTCTTTCAGAGAGGCATTGTGATGTGCAAGACCGTTCTCAAAAATGATCTGCCGTTTTTAACTGCAAGGAACTAAAATTCAGCCCAAATATCTCGTTTAAAATATAGGGAAGTAACACAACACCTGGATTAATATACTGGATAACCCTCACTAGTTGTCGTCCGCGCCGAGTCCCACCTCACTTCACTCCGCTCTTACTCATGCAAGGTCTATTAGCTTCGTACAGTGGATTGACATTGCTGGATTCTGGGTTCGAATTATATGCCTTGCAGTTAAAAAGAGTGATTTTTTCAATACGGTATTGATACATCACAACGCTTTTCTAGGAGAAATGTCAATGAATGTTTCAGCATGCAATGTTAGTATAACTAACAAATAACTCACTGGCTCTATCGAACCCGTAGGTTCATGGCCGCGCGGACATAATCTCTCCATACATCCCTATCCTGAGCTAATGTTTTCCAATCATCTCCTGTACAATCTACTTCCTTCAAATCATGGATGTTATTCTCCCACCTCATTCTTGGTCTACCAACCGGGCGTTTTCCTCTGGATTTCCAACAAGAAGCTTCCATGCACCTCTTTCATGTGTGGCACTGTTAAAAGAACCCTTAAAAGCACAAGAAAGGAAACAAAAAATTACATTTTATAAAGTAATGGCTGTTCCTGTATTGATGTATGGATTAGAATGTTGGACGATTACTAAAATACAATAACAAAGATTGGAAACAACTGAGCTGAGATATTTAAGAAATACAGCAGGATATACTCTGCTGGATAAGAACAGAAATGAAGATATAAGAAAGGAACTAAATATTTTCAAACTTACAGACCGAATAATTAAATATAGGAACGCCTGGAAAGAACATATTAATAGAATGCCAGAAGAAAGATTTCCAAAATTATTGCTAAATTATAAACCGCACGGAAGGAGAAATATTGGACGCCCACACAGAAGATGTTCTGAACAATTTTAACAATTCTAGCTTTCATGAAACTGGAACGAGCGAACAGGCTTAATCCCTAGATGATGATATTGATTAAAAAAATTAAAGCAAACATTTACACTGTTAATTTTTAATAGGGTCATTCCATTTGAAATGAACATACATCTGTATCATTATCAATTTGACCCTTTTAGATTTTAATTACATATTCGTGAGATATTGTCCATGGAAAGAAAAATAAATTATTAAATATCCACTAAAGCTTTGTTTGTTATATGTCATTAATAAACATACAAATTTGTCACGCAAGGTGTAAAAATTATAGTTATTTAGCAACTAAAATTTAAGAAATAATATTTGTGTTTCCTTAAAGTTTAAAAATGGACCTTTGATTTAATATAATACTAACCATGCTATCACCTTTAATGTTATTCAAGATCACATATTATAATATTAAAACTTGATACATTAAAAAAATGAACCATTAAAAAAAGTTGTTTATAACCTCTAATAACATTTAAGATTGATTTTGTAATTGCAGAAACTTCTAGAGTTATTGGCTAAGATGTTTTCATATACACCGTTATAGTGTAATGCCAAAGTTCATAAATGTTCATCAGGAATAATTTTTGTTTTAATTGTAGTCCATTCTAATCTTACTATACCTTCAAGGACTATTTTCATGTAAATATGTTTTTTATTCGAAACTTTCCTCATGTGAAAGCATGTAAGTTGAAGTTCGCAAATCAAGTGACACAATGATAGTTGACTGCATAGATATGGTTTTTGGCTAGTTGTGTAGTACAATCCATATGATGGAATGAAGAAGCATAATCTTCACTCTATCGGATTCTTCTACATCTAATGCACACCCCATCCACCTTTTTGTCATCAACAAACCCTGCAATATTTGTACGGTCAAATTGATCATATAACGAAATATTTTCTTCTTGACAATTTTAGAGTATTAATATATATTTGTTATTAATTTCTTACAAAGGGTAACAGAGTGGAACCCTTGATACAGGTCCACTCCAGGGAGTAGGCGCCCCTGCCCTTTTGTGAGCTCCAGGTCCCACTCGCCCAGTGGGTAGTACCTGGGTAGGGCCCCGTCCACAGGGTTACGTGGGGAGAAGAGAAGTCCCCAAAGCCGTAGTGAAGGCAACTTCTCTAGGAGACGAACACTCCGAAATTCCAGTTCCCTGCCCTCCAGGAAGAGGGGTTTGGCTAGAGGCTGGTAACCTGTACTAGTAAAAAATAACTTACTCATAAACTTCAGCAGGCAAAAATGGAAGCAACACATAGACAGAATGAATGAAGATAGATATCCAAAACAAATAACAAAATACAAACCTAAAGGCACCCGAGATGTGGGTAGACCTAGAAAGAGATGGGCTGAAGTAGGAACGGGTCAACAGACCTAATCCATGAATGCAGATGATGATGAATTTCTTACAGGAATGAAAGCATGTAATTTTTGTGTTTCAGAAATTGAACGTCGTTAAAAATAAAACTTTACAAGTATAATGAAATCAACATGAGCTTTAATAAATTTTATAATCTTATTATCTATACTATAGGAACATTTTGCGCATTCTAATCGCTCTTGAACATGTCGCTCTTCTTAAAAGTGTTAATAAATGGTTATATATCAGAGTCACAAGCTTCACGTATTGTCTACACACGAATTACTTATGGGAAGTCTTTATCTGCTTATTTTATGGTATTTGTAATCTTCCACGTGCAGCTATACGTTTCACTGTTCCAACGAATGACACATGGGCATATTACATGTGTTGTAACATAGAAATATTATTCAGCCGATACCGATAAATCTACTTAATGAAAGCAAATATTAATGATTCTTTTTTATGTTTTTCGAATTGAGCTGTAGAGCTATCAGAGAAATAATAAATATGCTTAATTTGACTTGAATTTGTCTCTTATACATTGTATTAAATAATAATAATAATAATAATAATAATAATAATAACAATAATAATAATAATAATAGTAATTAACTTGAAGCGAAAATTTAAAAATCGGTCTAGGGGCGCAATTTGGAATTTTCGCTACGAAATTCTGTGTTCCCATTTAATGAAATGTTAAAAGTTCTAATTGTATATGAATAAAATTCGACCATTAATATTTACCTGAAAGCCGGAATTTAAAAAAAAATTGTCCTATCGTTCGCCATGATTATTTTCGCGCAACGAAATGATATGTATGAATAAGACAAGAAAGATTTCGATAATTAACAAAATTTAGAATAGATCTATTTAGCCTATTTATGAGTGAGGATTAACCTGAAAGCTGAAATTTAGTGGGAACAATTCCAACGCTCTAGCACAGCGGTTCCCAACATTTTTCGACTCGCGGACCCCTTCCACAACGATCTGAGTTGGTTGAACCACTGACTTCTAAATATACATACAGTATACATGCTTACAATTTAATTCAAAGCAAAAGGTTTAATAATCTTAAATTAACTTAACCCTTAACGGTTGCAGTCGAACGTTATTCTAATTACGACTTAAAAGTTATACAACTTGTAGGCCTAGTTGAAGCGAAATCAAATGCATTCCTAATGTCGTTACATAACTGTAAATCAGGCATTGGAGGTAAATATTAATTTATTGTGGAAATTATGTGATAAATTCCCGATGTTTCATCGAAACCCGTCATCACGAAAAAGGTTTGGCGAACCCCTTGAAATATTTTCTGGGGTTCGCGAACCAAAAGATGGGAAACGATTCTCTAGCACGTAACGTGCCGTATACACCCTTAGCCAACTAGCTCGATGATAATGTATTTCTGCAGTTAAATCTGAAAAATGCTAAAGAAATGAAGCTGTGGCTTGTGTTGGTCACAACAGTCATCCCAACTGAACGACGATAATCCGTCTTATTCTTTATAAAAAATAGTACTATTTATTACTTTATTTAAATTAACGGCATTCTTTAACACATCTTAGGTCATTCATTAGACTTACTGACATCCTAATTAAAATAGGGGCGCGTGAAGGAGCCAATGAGTATTTCCCAGAGGCCTCTTTTTTCAGGCTTGAGGCCTTAAGAGGCCCTTAGGATAGTAGAAGGTTAAGGCTTCCTCTTTTCTAGAGAATCGGCGCTTGATGTCAGCCGGGCTTCTAGCCCTACGTGACGGCCGCCTTTATGCCCAGAAAAAACGTTGGTACTCATATCTATTTGAGGCTGTGTTGGTCCCAGTACCATGGTTCCACCAGAAAGTTTGGGTAAATTTAAAAATTATAACCCTACCGGGACTCAAACTCTCGATCTTCCAGCTTGTAGTTGTAACTAACTACGCTACGCAATGCCCATTTGAGGTTGTTATACGTACCGTAAATGTACTACATAGGACCCACTGTTCGATTTTCTTTCCAAAGGAACTCATACTTAGGATTTTTATGACGTGAAAAATACATAAACTCCAACCGGGTTTGAACTCGCGAACTTTGGAAACAGAGTCGACATGGTAATTGCTAGTCCACCAGAACCGACTCTATTACAAAAGCTTATTAGCTTAGAAATGGGGGCACGCCGTAGCGTAGTGGTTAAGGCACTGAGCTACAAGCCGGAGGGTCGAGGGTTCAAGTCCCGTTGGGGTCAGGATTTTTAAACTGACCCAAACCCTCTGGCGGCACTTTGGCCCTGGGGTCGACTCAGCCTCTAACTGAAATGAGTACCAGACGCTTGTTCTGGGGGTAAAGGCGGCCGTCACGCAGGGCTGACAACCCGGCTGACATAAAGCGCCGATTGTCTACAAAAAGTGGGAGCCTTAACCTCCTACTACCCCAAGGGCCTCCTGAGGCCTGTTGTGGGATCACTTTACTTTTTACTTTTATTAGCTTAGAAATAGTAGGATATGTTTATTGTTTTAAATATGTTTTTAGAAACCCATCATAATAGCACAGCAAATAAAAAAATGAAAATTTAAATAAATGTCATACTTATTGATACACAATTAAGTAATTCTTCTAAAGGAAGCCAAAATACAAGTTCATCTAATATGATCAATAGACTTCGATGTTGTTAAACTTCCCAGATTAACGTACCCGGTTTAAGTCTAACTAGTGATTCTATATTTGCTGAATAATAAATAGTTTCAACAAACTTAACGCATTTAAGTGTTTACTATCAAGTAACCATGAATACTTCTCGAAATTGAACAAGTAAAATGTCATGTATATTTTTATGGGCCTATATGTTCGTTTGAACCGCTTAATCTGAAGTTTATCTTGTTGTTTTAGGTCATTTTTCTCTTGGAAAATTATGCACCAAAATTGTCTCTTGTGTACATTATCAAAAAACAGTCACTCACACTAATTTTCAAATCTTGGCAGCTCACATTTATTAACAACACTTTTAACTAAAACGTGTGAAAACAAATTAATAACACATTTGAACGAAGTTATTATCATGATGATCTTGATGATTTTCGGGCTGTAGGCCGTGGTCGTGAGGATTGTAGTTCCTCGACGTTTCGCCAGAGACTGCGCCTGGCATCCTCAAGGGTTGTCTTGCCGTGGTTGTGAGGCTTGCAGTTCCCCGACGTTTCGCCAGAGACTGCGCCTGGCATCCTCAAGGGTTGTGTTGAGACAACCCTTGAGGATGCCAGGCGCAGTCTCTGACGAAACGTCAGGGAACTACAAGCCTCACGACCACGGCCTACAGCCGTGTCTCAAGACAACCCTTGAGGATGCCACGACCACGGCAAGACAACCCTTGAGGATGCCTGGCGCAGTCTCTGGCGAAACGTCGAGGAACTACAAACCTCACGGCCTACAGCCCGAAAATCTTCATCAAGATCATCATAGCAACTCCGGCAGCGAAAATCTACGTAATTACAAAAGTTATTATCGGTAATAAATTACTTTATGTCTTTGTTTCCACTTCTCACAAATAATACGATATATGGTAATTCAATTGTTGAGTTATTCAGTTATCTGATATATAAAAATGAATGTTTGTTTGTTTGTTTGTTCATACTTTATGCGCGGCCATACCGTTAATCCGATTGTGATGGGGCTTTTTGCAAAATGTTCAGGAGATTCCCGGGATGAACATAGCTATAAGAGAGTTGTGATACTCAACTCCTAGACCCTTAAAAATCGCTCTTTGTAGTGGAAAACGAGACAAAAGTAGCTATTTGGACGCTTAAATGGCTTACTCTGCCTAAACCATAACAAAAAATCACGAAAGTAATGTGCACAGAATTGAATACCTACAAAAGCTTGTAGCGATTAATATGACAGGAGACATATAAACTAAGATACAACTCTAATATGCATGGATCTGAAACTAAAATGTTCCGAAATATATTAAATTGTTATTAAAATTAAATAAATCTATAAATAATGAAAATATAATATATTACTAATATCGCTATAAAATATATCCAGGTAAAAATTCCACGTACATTTGTCTAGAATAAAGTGGTATTGTCAGAACTCTACCTGCTACACAAGTTACAAATAATATAGGAACACAAAAAAGGGTATTGTGAAAAGAATATAACTAATTCCAATTAGCAGTCCATACAAATTCCAAGAAATAAGGATATAAAAAAACTACCTGGCTAGTACAGACAACAAAAGACATTAATTCACCTTTAGAAAGGATAATCTCTTAATATTGACAGTTTACAAATAAACTGAAAAAGCATTATCTATTAAATATCAAAGAACCAATTTACCCAGTTCTTAGAAATGTTATACATACTAGTAAATAATATGATTGTAACATAAATATATTCATTGTAAGGAGTGGATTCGAGGAAAGTGGGAGGAGCCACCGCCTTTATAAGCGAGAACTTATATCAAAATACCCCCACTATCACTATCGGTGACTCTGTGTTCAGTGTTGAAACATCGTAGACCAGCAGACTGCGATCTCCGATTCAGTTTAAATATTAAATTCGCCCGAGAAATAGTTAAATTTAAAGTTATAGTCCGTTAAGCATTTGGACTTTGAAAATATTGATTCGAGCACGTGGACCTCTAAGTATTTCATCGACTCCACTCATAGATAAAACTTTGTAACTCTATTATCAAAAGTGTTTCTCCGTAAATAAACAGTTTCTTGGATTCGTTAAAATTGAGTGTACATTTATACATTGTCCTTTTGCTTATAAAGAGTTCATAACCCTGACATCTCTTGCCTACCACCGAGCTCCGGTACAAGCTCTACAAAAAAGTCCGCGACAGCATATGTTTATCTCTTACGGATAACTCACAATAACCATTTTTGTCTTTCATTGATGCCAAGAAGATCGAGACAAGTACGTAAATTCCTGTGCCAAGAAGATCGGGATAAGTAGATTCCCGGGCAACGCCGGGTAATCAGCACGGGGGTCTAAACATATAAATGTATAATTATGTTTCCTTTTACTTATTCAACTAAACATGAAAGCACATTAATTTTCAATTATTTAGGCGTAGCAGCGCACGCCGGGTATTAGCCAGTAGAATATAAATATTAAGATTCTTAAAAAATTAGCAAGTTTCTATAACTGAAAAAAGCGCACCACATAATTTGATGTACATTGTTTCCTTGAGGATTATTAAAATACAACTTTCATAAATTAAATATTAAGAATCTAAAAATACTATTTCAATTATTAAACAACTCGTGCTTTCCTCATCAGCCTACACGATTTTATCGTCAAAGACAATCTTCATGAGTCGATAAGTCGAAACTTCATTATAATCCATCCGTGTGTTTCACCATAATTCTAGAATACTGGAGCAATTTCAACCAGACTATGAATACGCATATAACTTAAAATCAGCAAAAGGTTCCATGGGGTAAAAAGCCCCTAACTCACATAAGGGTGTGTAATCCAAAACGAAAGTATTGATGTCTAATTCAAGCGTTTTAGGGTCGCTAAGTCTATAAGTACCAGTCCCGAATATATTTAAATCCAAATTTGGTCCGTAGAACTCCTAAGAGAGGTAAGGGTGATAAAGGCAGAAAAAAATCGAGTTTAGTGTCGAATCCATATGTTTCGAGATCCATAAGCTGATTAGTGAATGTTCTGTTATCATTTAAGCTCAAGTTTGACCCTTACTCGTTTATTTGTGAACTCCTTTTTACACGTTTTATATTAGCTTGACCTGTATCTGTGTAAATAAATCTTTCAACGCGATTTTCACTCACTTAAAATCATTGGATCGACTTAAAACTTTGTATACTTCTAAAGAACCAATGACAATACAATAATTCCATAAATGGTTGTAAAATCCTGGTCAGAATCAGCAGAAAATCAAAATAATGAAAACCGCTATAATAGGTTGCGGACTTATTAACTTCTTGCTCAATCCTTGTAAGAGCTCAGTTGGTAGAGCGGTGGACTATAGTGGTATATAATTTCAGTAATCCATAGGTAGCTGGTTCAAATCCGGCTGGGAGGATTATTTTTAGTAGAGTATTACTTTTAGCTCATACTACAAAAGTATCGAATTTAAAGATATTTGCATTTTTATCTTATTCTGTCAAATATTAAAACTAAAAAATAAAAATAAATAATAGTTCAAAAAACTAAAACAACACACTTTATTAGAAACCGAACTAAAAAATTAAAAATAATTTTAATTTCCAGCTCGCTTGGGATAAAATTAAAGTGGTCAAGAAAAAAATCATCTCCAACACATCTAGAATAAAACTAGAGTTCAAAAGCGTGGGGTGCTCTTTATAGTTTTTACGTTTTCTTATTAGAGACTTTACTTTTACCAATATCTGTTTATTATCAAATATATGATGAATTAATATACAGCACCTCACGCTTTTGATGGTAAAATTATTTTCTTTTTGTTGATAACTCTAGTTTTATTCTATATGTGTTGGAGATGATTTTTCGTTGACCACTTTAATTTTATCCCAAGCGTGTTGGAAATTAAAATTATTTTTCATTTTTAGTTCGGTTTTCTAATAAAGCGTGTTGATTAAGTTTTTTAAAACTATTATTTATTGTTATATGTAGGCCTATTGCTTTTATCTAAGCCATTCTTTATTGTTATTTAATTTATTTTCAGGACGCAGTCAGATATACACAAATAATGTCATCAAAATCGGTACAGAAGTACAATGACGAACACACATACAGATGAATTATATAGCCTATTATATATAAAGATTTTTCCTAAATGTATCAACATTTTTGAAACTGTAAAAATGCAAACATTTAGTCTAGAGTGTGTTTTTATGAGATGGAGTGGAAAATAAAAGGTCTAAAATGATCAAGATTGGTTTTCGGGATCACTCATCTGATTGGTTACAACTTCGATAACGTTTAAGCTCATATTTAACCTCTAGCACCACTAATGTAGAGGGATGAGAAGGGGTAAAAAAATACTTCCAAATTTACCGAGAATATGTCGAATCCATATTATGGTGGTTACTAAGCTAATTGATGCCTAGAAGATTGGGATGAAAAAATACCCGAACAACGCCGGGCAATCAGCTGTTTAAAACATAATTATCCCAGTCATTATAAACAGCTGCCATACAGTAAATGTGTGGTTAAGACGATAAGTTACATATAAAAAGGGGTGAAAGAGTCAACTGGAGAGATTGCAGTCCTCCCTCGGGGCCACAGAACCAATCCAAAAATGGTGGTATGGTTCATGATAATCGAACCTAAGAGATTACCTACAACAAATAACACCGTGGAGTAGACTTTCATTCCACTCATCTCTCTAATACTGGGATAGCGCAATAGACTTTTCAGGTCGCGGTGTTCAAGACAATCTGCCCTCCCAGTCTAAATAAAAAACTAAAGAACTACCTATACAGAAAATAGCAAAGTAATTTATGTTTTGTGGATTGTGCCAGTAAATATGCCACTGTGAGAATGTGTGCTTGATTTTCATTGCAAACCAATTAACTTTCATTGCTAATCAATTCTTCGCTGGGAGGAGTTAAACCGCTAAGTTTTGTGGATTCGGCCAGAAAATATGCGATCATATATGTGTGAGGTTGTTTTCCACTGCACTGTCAGTTATTCTGGTTTCGTGTTATGCTAATACAGTGTGTTTTTAATTTATGCACAATTTGGACAGACCATTTTACATCGGTGATGTGTACTTTTATATCCGTAAGTGTTTGTGTGCAGTATGAGGGTTGATGATGATGAAAATGGAGAAGATGAAACTTGGTGCCAGCGGTTCTATCGAAGAGCATCATTGCACCCATCCGACGGAAGAATCGCTATATTTGTAACACATTCCTTCATAATATTATGTGCTGCAGAAGGGATTGGAATTTAATCCAGGCATTTAGTGCACAATCTAGCTATTGAAAATTGTACAATCCCTCCTAGCGCCAATATTCAAAATTTAAAAATTTAAATTTCCAATCCACCCAGTATCGATCCTGAAGCCGCTTGTCAAGGATTTTGTTATGCAACCACTTGAGCAAGTCAGCGTGGCGAACTGCCATAAGAATATAAAAATTATGCTTCATTTAAATGAAGAATATAATGTAATTGTAAAAAAATAAAACTACGTTTATGCTATATTTCTGACTAAATGTACTTTAACTGAGTCTATGATCACATTATTGTATGTCGTTATTTGCAATGGAATGATACTGATGAGACATTAGAGCTGTTATATCAGAATTGTTCACCGCTGTGGTCTCGAGGTAGCGTGCTGCCTTGTCACGCAGCGGGCCCCGGGTTCGATCCCGGTCGGGGCAGTTTTTCTGGATGAGGTTTTCATCGGGGTTTTCGTCACCTGTAAGGCAAATGTCAGGAAAACGTTAAGGCCCAAACGGTCCCCGAAATCATATGGCCATCATCATCATCCATATCAATATCATCATTATCATCCTTCACTGGTGTGGAAAGCAACGGGAAGCTACCACACCTACAATTCCCTAGTAAAGATGCAAGCATAGCATGAAAATGCGATGATTGCAGTGAAAGACCTGCCCTCGGGCAGAATTACTATGGATGGATATCAGAATCGAGATATTCTATGCGTCAGTATTTATAACTGAGTACACAAGACTAGGGACGTTTAACCTTACTCCACAGTCTGCAGAAGTCAATAACATCATACATAGAGATTATCTGCAAAAAAAAAATATTCAGTTTAAATAAAAATGCAATCGATCATTCGGGGAGGCATTCCAGTCATTGTGTGGTCAAACAAGTGTCTGTGTGTGTGTGTGTGTGTGTGTGTGTGTGTGTGTGAGAGAGAGAGAGAGAGAGAGAGAGAGAGAGAGAGAGAGAGAGAGAGAGAGTGTGTGTGTGTGTGTGTGTGTGTGTGTGTGATCCACTGTTTAAAATCCGTCTCCCAACAGGTCGTACGACTGTAAGACTTAGGAGGCATGTGGTATGTAAAAATTACCTGTACGGTGAAAGGTTAAACTGATATAACGAAAATAGACATAAAAATACAGTATTCATTTCTGCAGACTTACTTCTAACATGTTGGGTTAAACATCTCTGTTTCCTGTTATAAACATTGAAGCATATATAGTGGAGGAGGACTAAGTTGGCATAATTTCTGCTATCCTTGTCTAGAGAATTGTTCTTCCACCCTTCGCAAAACACAATGAGCTACCCTTGTAAAATTACTTAGGAATGCTAGAAAAACTCCACCCCCACTTTCGTCCAGTCACTTTTGTGTCAGGTAATTTTTGTCAGTGGCGACTGGTTCAGAGTGCTCTGTTAAAAGTGACTGCAGAAAATTGGAGAAGAGCGTGTGAACACACTGAAAATATTGAAGAGTCATATTGGCAGGCAGACGGTTTAATGGACGAAATTAGTGATCGGTTTGAAATAAATTTAGACGATACCGATGGCGATGAAAATGAAAATGAAAATGAAGACATAGAAACTTGCCAGGAAGAATCTCTAGAAGAAGGGAATGCCACCACTGATCTATGTCCACTACAGGGAGTGTCTGCCCTACCGCTGTCACCGTGAAGAGATATGTGTATGAGTGAGAAAGAAGATGGCGAGTACTCTCTTTCTCTTTCTAAAATATTCTAGACAAGTTAGCCCTCATGGACTATAATACCGCAACGCTGTTACAACTGCTCCATTATATCAGCTATACTCATAAGATATTTCTTCAACAGAAAGAACATTTCCTTGAACATATTATGTGTTGTTTACTTTAATGTAAGCATCGGATGCAAATTGAGACGTGATTTTCGTGTGGAAAACGTCCATGTATGCACCAGTAAAAGAAAGTGAGTCCAATAGGCCTACATCAAAACGGAGATTGAATATAAATTACGTAAAATATGTTCGTGTATTAGAATGTAGTGTAAGCCCAGTAACAAATTATTGAATTCAGCTGTAATAGATTAATTTAAGATGCAAGATTCAGAAAATGGAGTAGGATTTTATTTAACTACGCTCTTTAATATGTCAGATCACCAGAATTACAATTCGAAGCTACAGAAGAAAGTTCTGATACATTTTATCAGATAACCCTGAAGTTCTTTCATTTGCCGCACGATGCATAGTCAGGATTTTAGGCCGCTAAATCCACCTACTTCGCCCAGAATTGAGCTCAGTAAAGAGAGACGAGTATGGCTGTTTAACATCTGTTATTCGTGTGTCGTAGATGTTCGCACGTTAAAGAATCTGAAGCCTGGAATTAGAGTCGTCTAAGACAATTTGTCGGACATTTCATTCCTAAATTAAATTCAATGGCGTCGTTAAATTAAATGCTAGGATTGTTTCATTACTGGTCTAACTGAAAATTACACATTCCTAAAATGGATAGATGTCCCGCGCCGTAGCCGAATGGGTAAGGTAAGATGCCTTGGCACAGAGCTACGGGATATGCGCTGGTTCGTGTCACCGTGGGGGAAGACATTTTCTCATGGAAGTTCGGTCAGTATGGAACTGATGCCCATCCAGGGTCATGAGGAGTTTCTGTAGCTACAATAAGTAGCGGCTCCAGGCTAAGAAAACCAGTTATAACGGTTGGGGGCCCGACCTGCTGATCAGATGGAACCCCTATAATGGCAGGATGATCGTCTAGCTCTGTGAATAACACATATATATGTGAGGCCAACAGCCGGCTGGTAGGCCAATGACCTTCAAGGCCTGCCGCGTTATGGAGTCAAAATGGATTGATTATTCCATGGCAGTCGTTATGGAACTATTCAAGATGTACTTACCAAAATATCTTGGTTTCTCCGTGCCGAGGTGTTGTATAAAAATTACCATGCAAAAAGCTATAGTTTATTAATTTTCTTGTATTTGGAATATTGGAGGCGCAGTAATTACCGGAAAGATTTCTAAATTCAAATCGTGAAAGATTTGCACTCTACGAGTTATTGGTAAGCCCAGAAAATTGGATAAACTTGGGTAGATTTCTGGACAAAACGCGGAAAATAAGAACAACACTCATTCATGAATAAATAAATATGTTAACAAATTGCAATACTATTCTAATTATTCTTAATAATTCTAATTAACTAAGTTAATGTATAATGTAATTGTATTGTTATCTAATTGTAATATTATTGTGTTTTCTTTTTTGTTTTAAGTATATTATTACCAAACAACTTATTGTAACGTACTGTCAGCAGCACGTGCGAACCATATTTGTAAATGACATGGTATGTATCTTAATTTTAGTCTAATAAAGTCCTTATGTATATATATAATTTTCTTGCTAGGAAATCACACGTACGCCTTATGATGATTGTAGGGGAAATGTTATAGAGAAATAACTCACAAGGGAACTGCCAACCATTCCATGCCGAAACCAGCCTTGATATTTCTCAAAGATAAGCGTTGTGATGTAACAAGGCCGTATTCAAAAAGATTATTTGCCGTTTTTAACTAGAGAAGTTGAAGTCAGAATCCACAATGTCAAACCACTGTACGCAGCATTTGGACTCCCTGCGTCGGTAAGAGCGGAGTGAAACGAGAAGCTGCGTGGACGGCAGGTAGTGAGGGTTATACAATCTACCAGTTCGGGTGTTGTATTAATTTCCTATAGTTTAAATGACAAATGCCTTGCAGTTAAAAACAGCATATCTTTTACACGGCCTTTGTAGGCTACATCACAAAGCTTCTCTGGAAGACATTTCAAAGTAGGTTTCGGCATGCAATTTTTGAAGTTGCTTTGTCAGAGTTACCTTCATTATGTAAAAGTCCATGTGCTACAGTCCCTGAATTACTCAACTTTAAAAAAAAATACGACTTTTGCGAAATATGTTTTTTCATGTTATATAGTAGAGAAGCGATAACATAAAAAACTGTCATATCAGTTTGCTATAGAATAAATTTTGATTTCAAATTGGATAAAATACATATTAGTAATATTAAGCCTAAATGTTAAGCTATAGAGGTAAGGTGTGGGAGAAGTGCGAACGTATACGATTAGCACTCGCACATCTGCCATTAAATATTATATTCGCTATAATAGGCATTGTGACAAACAATAAACGAACTAATCGCAGACTGGAATGGAATATAGGCTTAATCATAAGATCTCAGGATGTGATAAAGAGTTCGAAAAATTGTCGCCATATTGAAGTATTCGCATTATCTACTGCTGATATTACTCAGAATGAGGGACATTGTATTTTTACACGATTTATATTAGCTTTACCTGTATCTATCTATATAACGGAATCTTTCAACACGATTTTCACCCACTTAAAATCAATGGATCGACTTGAAACTTTGTATACTTGTAAAGGACCAATGACAATACAATAATTTCATAATTTGTTTTCTAAAATCATGGCCAGAATCATCAGAAAAAAAAGGCGTTTGTGTAATTATATAACGGAATCTTTCAACACGATTTTCACCCACATAAAATCATTGGATCGACTTAAAACTTTGTATACTTGTAAAGGACCAATGACACTACAATAATTTCATAAATGTTTCTAAAATCCTGGCCAGAATTAGCAGAAAATCAAAATAATAAAAACCGGTATAATAGGTTGCGGACTTAACAACTTATTATTCAATCGTTGCAAGAGCTCAGTTGGTAGATCGGTGAACTGTAGTGGTATATAATGTCAGTAATCCATAGGTCGCTGGTTCAAATCCGGCCCGGAGAATTTTTTTAGTAGAGTAGAGTAAATTTCAGACGGAGTGTGAACAATACAGAGAACATTCAAAAATAAAATTAGAAAAGAAACCAAGATAAAAATGTATAATGTTATGGCAGTTCCCACAATATTGTACGGATGTGAAACTTGGGCTCCAGTGAAACGACAGAAGGATAGAATACAGACGGCAGAGATGCGGTTCCTAAGACAAGTAAAAGGATGTACAAGACTTGATAGAATAAGAAATGAGGATATAAGAGAAGAATTGAAAGTACAGCCTTTTTTGGATAAAGTCACGAATTACAGACAGAAATGGATTGATCACATGGATGGAATGAGTAAGGAGAGATATCCATTGTTAGCAAGTAATTATCAAGCAAGAGGAAGGCGTGATGTTGGAAGACCTAGAAGACGTTGGGGTGATGCATTATGAAGTCGGAACGGGCAATTGCCTAATCCCTGGAGTGATGATGATGATGATGATTACTTTGAGCTCATTCTACAATAATTTCGAATTTAAAGATATTTACATTTTAATCTTATTCTGTAAAATATTAAAACTAAAAAATAAATATTTGTTTAAAAAACTAAAACAGCACGCTTTATTACAAAACCGAACTAAAAAATGAAAAATAGTTTTAATTTTCAACACGCTTGGGATAAAATTAATGTGGTAAATAAAAAAATAATCTCCAACACATTTAGAATAAAACTAGAGTTATCTACAAAAAAGATAATTTTACCATCAAAAGCGTGGGGTGCTTTTTATGGACATTTTCTTCTTAGAGACTTTACTTTTACCAATATCTGTTGATTATGAAATATATTAATTGATATGAGCAACCCACGCTTTTAATGGTAAAATTATTTTTTTTTGTTAATTCTAGTTTTGTTCTAAATGTTTTGCAGATTATTTTTTTGTTGACCACGTTAATTTTATCCCAAGCATGTTGGAAATTAAAATTATTTTTCATTTTTTAGTTCGGTTTTCTAGCAAAGCGTGTTGTTTTAGTTTTTTTAAAACTATTATTTATTATATAATAAGCTCTTGTGTGCAGAATGAAAAAAAAATATAACGCCGTGAGTTGCTAGTTCTGTAGTAATTCTTGTTTTCTTTCCAGCTACGTAGGTACAACGAAGTGATGTATAGGCTTCTTTCGTCAACATGCCTCTTGCATCTGTCACACGCACTGCATTATGAATAGCAAAAGCTTAAACAAAGCTATGTATACGCTTTATATAATCACTAGAACAGGATGGGAATGCTGTTTATGTACATAATTTATCACATCATTTACCTTGAAAAAAAAATAGTTTTATTCAAAACTATGTCTCTTTCCAATATTTTACGATTTTACAAACAGGCCAAAGACTTTAACATTACACATACCGTAATATTCGAAGTAATGGATTAAAATTTCGCCACCATATAGATAAACCATGGCAACATAGTAGTAATATTTAGAAATAAAAAGCAAGGGCAATCAGTATAAATTATTAGTCTGTATCATCAGTAATTATTCATTATAAGGTTAAATAAATATAAATGACTTCATGTTGCGAAAATTTATTTTTAATTGTTATGATACAATTTGAATTTCATTTTGTCAATTGGAAATACCGAATGAAGTGACTTTCATTTGTTTCATTCATGGAACTGCTGATTACACATTCATTGCAGCTAAGATTTCACTCAAACGATGACACTAACTGTGGCGATGTATGGTAGTGAGGTCTGGGTTCTGAAGGAAAATATAATAAAATTCAGGTAGCGGAAATGAGATTTCTATGGGCTGGAAAGGTTGTACAAGAGAACATATTAGAAATGAGAATATTAGAGAGGAACTAAAAGTACAACTACATCTTCGACAAATAGAAAAACACAGGAACAATTGAATAGGACACCTGCAAAGGATGACAGAGGATAGAATACCAAATATGGCACTGATGTATAATCCTGGAGGACAACGATCGGTGGGAAGAACAAAGAAAGTCGCTGGGCTGAACAGATGGGAGATCGGAACAGGCAAAGAACCTATTCCATAAAGGATGATGATGACGATGATTGATGAAGTGAGTTATATACAAGATTTAATTGAAAATGTCTAATAAGAACGGGCAATTTCATAGGGTGTTCTGGTTCAATTATACTTCTACTGCAAAGGTAAATATTATCAAGATCCAAGGTCTTGTTAGTGTTTGATCAATCATTACAGATTCAAACAAGGAAGAAACTGTGTGTTTGGAATAGAGAACTGGGTTGCCATTTTAACAGTATTTTCTTGAGAGATAATCTTTATATGAAACTGAAGATTGCAAACAGCAGGTACGTAGTTGTAAGTTGTTTTTTCTTAAAAAAAAAAAAAGTTACCACTTGTCACTGAGCTCGTGCGGATCTGTACTATCCTGGGTGAAAGTGTCGACTCTCACATTTACCATAAAACTAGTTTGCATGCCGTAAAAGAAAAACCATATTTTTAAATGTATAGTACATAGATTAGAAAAAGTACTGCTGACCTTGCCCCTCCACCCTCCCTAACAAACAAATACCATTATTACGAGTTTGGCAATATCTACCCTCTGTACGTAGGGGACACTGGAGTAGCCCATAAGGTCTGTAGTAACTTCCTGGGTTGAATTAGAGTGTAGTCGCCTGTGCTTTGTTGGCGTTCCAGTCATTATATTCAAAGCACTTGATATCTTCAGGGATCTTGTTAACGTTTGCCTCCTAGTTGACGATGCTTCACTCGACAGATTTGTGAACACATTCGCCATAGTTGTAGACGACGCTTAGCGAATAGGTCGGTCCTGCTGAATTAGTAGTTATCAAGCTCGGACCTCTGGTTCCAAGCTTCGCGAGTTAAAATCCGGCAGGGGTACATGGATTTTTCAGGGTATAAATATCGTAATCATGGGTTGCTTCATAAGGGAACTAAAGCCGCAGGTCACGTTAATAGATTTACGGCATATAAAAGAGTCTCAGTCTGAAAAAGAAAGCGCTGTGGGCAAAATTTGCTCAGATTTGAACCGCTACACATTAGCTGATAAAGAGCGTATTTAAATAAAATAGTAAATAACTAATGTCTACTGAAAATTGATAAATATTAAATGTTGTGTTAATTTGTGCTCTTAACACTAAACTATTTTATTTTATTTTATTTTTTTTATAAATATAACGATAAAAGTTCTGTATATATAATTTTCTCTTACTCAATGGAAGCAACCATGAGCACTACACGGTACCAGTGAGAATATAAATATATTCTATATTCTACATTCTACAATCACATCCTATCCTCTTCAACCCCTTTGCACGTGATATAGTATGAGAGGTTTAATTTTTTTCTCATTCTGCCACTATGATTTATTTTTCTCATGTTCTTCACATAACTATGAACAATTATAATTGTTTTTTCATACTTTCAATGTATTTACAATAGGTAAGTGTGTGGCAGGTCTGTATGGAATATAAACCATAAAACATAGGGCCTATCATAATGTTAAACATTCCACCCATCAAATTTTTCCCTAGATTTATTTTGTAAAAGATCAAATCATTTTGCTACATTTAATTCATAAAACAGACATCAAAATTGTAGCTCACTAAATCAGATTTAGGCTCCCGTAAACACCCTCGAATTTGGAGCCCACGAAAACTTTTTGCTTTCAGAATTATATTATTTTGTGCTAAAAACCCATTAAACACAAAAATAGAATTGTGTCATAATTTCACGACAGAATATTTCGAATAATTCACGGCATTACATCTGTTAAACATAATAGTAAGTGAAAAATAAATTTAAATCAGATATATCCCAATATACCACAGTCTTATTTCTATCTAACTTTCTTTGCTTATATACAGACTGCGAGGAAATAGTACTGAAGTAGCATGTTTACTTGCTTTTCACATACTGTGTAGACCGAAACAAAGGGAGTACGGCAATTAAGTCATGGTCATTGTATCTACAGTTAACATAGCCAATGTAAATATTCATTTAAGTACTGAACAACATGTAGTCCAAGATCCGGCTGCAAGATTACTACGTTCATCGAGTGTATGAACAAAATCAAGTTTTTTCGTAAAATTGTGAATTACTGAATACATTTTTTCCGGGTTGCCTATTAAAATTCGGCCGCCAGTATGTTTAATTGAAATATAATTTATTTATTTATTCGAAATAATTTGATTCAGTTGTTATTAAAATAAATTATAATCCAGAAATCCATGTACTGTATAGAGCTTGAAAAGTTTTTGGTTGCCATTGCGAACTTGGCCATAACCTTCTCGCAGCGGGAAGTAAAATCATTGCTCTTTTTCTAAACTACGTGCAATGTATATACAAAAATATATCCAAAAGGTAGTGTTAATATACATTATACGAAACAAATCACAGCATTTTAAATGAACTGAAATTTATTTGAAACAATATAAAACAATAACACGTACTTACTGCCATTTTATTACTGATTGGTGTCACAGCCTGCTGTAGCCGCGAGGAGGTTTACGGCCAAGTTTGCAATGGCAACCAAAACTTTTGAAGCTCTATAAATCGATTTCTGAGAACTGGATTATAATTTATTTTAATAACAAGTGAGTCAAATTATTTGGAATAAATAAATAAATTATATTTTAATTAAACCATACTGGTGGCCGAATTTTAATAGGCAACTCGGCAAAAAATGTATTCAGTCATTCACAATTTTATGAAAAATTAGATTTTGTTCATACACTCTATGAACGTAGTAATCTTGCAGCCGGATCTCGGACTAATATGAATTGATACAGTAGTGAATATGTAAGTTTGTACTGTTGTAACAACCATCAGAGTAAGCAGACTATAACATGTTACAACAGAGCAACAAGGCAATCGCTAGCTTGACAATTGCCTGAACCCAGTCTCGCCAATTTTGTAAACATCTACGTTCGTGTTGTATTAGTGAATTCCGAAGGAATGAGTGTTGTCGTTATTCTCGTGAAAATATTTTTGAAAAAAAAAATCTTTACCGATCCTATCTAGTACAGACCGAAAATGACCATGACCAATAACCTATAGTTATTGTAAGATGGCAGAGGCGACGCTTCCCGCTGCCTCTTAAGATTTGAGAATTGTATAAAGGAAAAAAAATAATATTTGCACTGAGATGCCTGGATACCGTGGTCGGTAACGCACTAAAGTATAGAGTTAGTGGTATCCAGGTTCACATCCCGGTTCAGCTATTAATTTTTCTTTTAACGCATATACTGTATATTTCCATTAACGCTTTAGCAGCCGCCAATTTTTATTTCATCGAATCCAAACTTGACGAGTTCATTAACCAACAAACCTTGTCGAACATGGTAACCACTTAACCACTAAACCACCTGAAACGTACCTATTTCAAAATGTTAACGAAAAAATAATTACAAGACATTTGACTTGTTCAACTTATGTGAAATATCCACGCTTATTTGGTAGTAAACAATTAAATGCGTTATTTTGTTGGAATTGATTATTTTTCGACCAAGGCAAAAATACTAGTTGGACAAATCCGGGTACATTAATTTGGGCAGTTTAACTGAATCATCAGTTTTCCACGAGGAGACTGTTGACTAATATTAGAGGAACTTATACATTGGCTTCCTTTAACAGAGTTATTAAATGGTAGGCCTATATGGATGAGTAAAGAATTTCTTTAAATGTTCGTTTTCATGTGCCATACTATTATGATAGGTTTCTATAAACATTTAGAATAATACTTGTCCTCTTATATTTTATAAGGTTTGATCCAGTAAATCTGGAGTTGTCCTACATTGTCGAATGAGGCAATTTTTCTCAAGGAAATGTCTGCACGAAAAAGCTATCTTGTGTAAATTATTAATTATACTGACACTTACATTAATTTCCACTAACTTGACAAAAATCACGTTTATCAACAACATTTTAACTAAAACACGTGAATACAAATTAATGGTACATTTGCACAAACTTAGTATCAGTAATGTATTTATTATTTCCACTTGCCACAAATAACATATCAGTATTCAGTGGTTGAGTTATTTACTTATATAATATAAAAAATGCTCATTAAATCAATAAGTTGCCATAGCTTACATAGTGTACCATATAAATTGATATCAAACTGTTTCCTTGTGGTTAGTAAAAATGTAACTTCCTTAAATACAATTAATTATTATGAATTTAATAATATTATTCCGAAAATTTGTGTTGTTAAACAAGTGTCTTTCGCATGAGTCAATCAAGATTCTTTGTATAAGAATCTCTTAAAAACTCGATAGACCGGAACTGCATGATAATCGATCAACGAGAAATACAGTTTTCTTTCCAGTATCTATGACGTCAAACCTAACTTATTTTTTTCTGGCTAGCTGGACTTTCCGTAAACAATCAATATTTAGGGTCAGTTTCACACAACAGAAGTAACTGTGTTACGCCAGTTTTCCCCATATATAATGCATAGCTTAAACTGGTGTAATATAGTTACCTGTCTTGGTGAAACTGGCCCTTAGACATTAGCTTCATCTGGCAACTATACACTGAAATATATAATATGCGCATGCGTGAATTTATTGTATTGTAAGCCTATGTGAATTTATTGTATTGTAAGCCTATATTTTCCCTTTACAGAGATTTAGGCGCTCTCCCCCCACAGGGAAGAATTTGAATCATACTAATTTAATTACACTTGTATTCGTATAGATGTCATTTTGAGTGGTACGTGGTCAGTGTTCCGCCTCATACTGACATCTAGGAAACCAAGCTAGTACTAGGACGGGAAAATTAGGTACATTTTGCTTAGAGCCCTTTTCATTCAGGCTTAAGGATTTTCACGGCTTTAAGTCCCTCCCGGAGGACTTGCTCCTTGGATTTTTCCTTCCTAAAAAATCCATCGACCCCGGCCGGGTTTGAATCCGCGACCCTTGGGACCAGAGGCAAGGAGCATAACCACTAGTCCACCGCGGCCGATACATGCGTGATACATATCTCAAAAAAACCGCTAGGTTTTATATGGATAGCGAATGGAAAAGGCTTCGTCAAACTGAATGCGATAGACTGAACATGTGTGATGGCACGGAGGGAAATTTGAATTTTAATGGTCATGAGTAATGGATTTGAACGAAATTCGGCAAATTTATTATTATATGTTGATCCAAAACAATGATTACATTAGTTACCCAGCGCTGCTGAGGTTTCGGACATGAATGCACGCACAGAGGCCTACTGCCAATTGATAAACTTAAATTAAAATTGTACCACAGATTTTAAAAATACAGTTTATGTGAATTAATTAATTTTTATTTACCAGTACAATGCATTTTAAAATGTGTACCTTATGAAACAGTCGTCCTCAACTATAATAACTTCTGTTATAAACGTCGTTACACTATTAAAATTCTAGCCTTTCAAAGACATGCTTCTTCCTCAGGAATTCTTACGGTACTGACATGATTGGTATACTTCATACAGAGGGCTTTGGTTGTTGGGAGTGTTCTCGTTTAGCATATATTTATTTTCTGCTTCCTTGATAATTTCAATCTCTTCCAGGATATTGATTTTTTGTCTATTGTCCGTGATTGTTAAAAGTACAATGAAGTAAGTATACCGATGATATTGAGGTTATAGTATAATATGTTTATAAAACTTCTATCGATTAAGCCAATTCTTGTTTGTTTTCTTGTAAAGATAAGTTTGCCATGATTTATTTACATATTATCGAGAGTTGAATAACTTACTGTGGGTATTACAGTACATGGTGGTACTCTAATATTCCATTTACTGGCCTTTTTGTAAAAACGCAAAATTCTGACATGATACCTAGCATTAAATAAAATTAAAATACTGATATGATACCTAGTTTTAAATTATAGTATATTACGATGCAAGGTTGGGAAGTGGTTTTTACAGAAGCGAGGAAAATGTTTAAAACCCGAGATTCTCTAAAACACTTCACAAACGTGCGATATACATTATTTTTTGCGCGATGGTGTTTTCAAAATAATAAATAATAGTAAAATAATAACTTTTTTGTTGAAAATATTTGCATTCATTATAAACAATTGACTAACGTTAACAGTGTGGGTAATGTTTATTAGTTGTAACTACAGTAGGCCGTGAGTCCAATTAGTGATAAAATGTCGGCAAGTACGTATTTATTCACGTATTTTATGTCTTTCGGGCTAAATGGCCGTGGTCTGGTTTTATTAAAACTCGACGTTTCGTCTACTACTGCGGTAGACATCCTCAGGAGATTCAAATTTTATGGCATGTTCCTTGTTATTTACTAAAGACGATTTTTCAGTTTGTTTCAACCGACAATTTCTCTCGTGTTCTCGTATTCTTGTACTTGTCAGTTGAAACAAACTGAAAAATCGTCTGTAGCAGAACATTTAGTGAATAACAAGGAACATGCCATAAAATTTGAATCTCCTGAGGATGTCTACCGCAGTAGTAGACGAAACGTCGAGTTTTAATAAAACCAGACCACGGCCATTTAGCCCGAAAGACATAAAATACATGAATCAAAATACCTCCCGTGAAAGTCTACAATTTTACATACGTATTTATTGTTTTATATTGTTTCAAATAAAGATCAGTTAATTTAAAATGCAGTGATTTGTTTCGTATAACGTATATTAACACTACCTTTTGGATATATTTGTATATACATTGTATGAATTATACATAGAGGGCAGTGAGTGGTATTACTTCCCACACGCATTTTGCAATATGTAATATTACAGTATAGTTACTTAGGTTACATTATAATTATAACTGTAGGAAGTTGAACTTTGAATCATGATCACTATTGCTGTAAATACGACAGAAGGCACTATCGCGCAAAAAAATAGTTTTCCTCATTATACTTAATTTGTTAATTGTAATTTTTTTATTGAATTTCAGGCAATGAATAAGAAAAATTATTTCCGCAATATATTAAAACGATATGACCATTTTAGTATGTCCTCTTTAATAACAATTTCTATATATTCGAATTGCGGATACCGGAATACAGAAATGTGCAAACGCGTATTGAAACCGAACCCTTATCGAGTTTTATATGGTGATCGGACAGGATGCTGTATGACATCTGCGTACCAAAGACTGAAATTCTATTACATACAGCTATGATCCACTCAGAATTTATATTTCGTCGAAACATCAATGTAATAATACGACGTGTATACACTGTCTCATCTCGTTAATTAGGATTTAAAAACTCTTAATAACTTGAAATATTGCGTATTGGTACTTTTATATTAATATTTTTATTTCCCATTTTCGAAGCAACTTTTATAAATAGAGCCAGGAAGTTCATGCTCATAACTACGGATAGGGACAGAGATGAATTACACAGCTCTAAAAAAAATATTTTGTTACCCTGGCTATCTCTGCGAATTACTATGTTTTCAAGTGCACAGTTTATGAGATATTCATAAAAGTGCTGATTGTGCTCTAAAAATTATAGAATAAAATCTTATAAAAGGCGTTTTATTGAAGTATAACATGGATTTTCGACATTTGTCTTTCTATTTACGTCGGTGTATACTAATTTTTCAAGAAATAATTGACATTATAAATACACTTTTTTTTCTTCATATTTTCCGTTTTTTTAGTGTAAAATGAAAATAAAGGTTAAAAAAACAGAGAAAATCTTCCAAAATCATTGATAGTTTCATGAATGTGAGCATAAATATATGCGAAATTAATCTTATATCAAGGGCAACAAAACCTTATGAAGATACCCACCCACGAACTGTAATGCCTTTCAGGATCATTATGAGAACACACTTCTAAAATAAAGAAACAAGTACTTCGATGGAAACTAATGTAGATACTATTGCACATTTAATAAATAAATTAATTAATTCATTGTTGTAGTCTAATGTAACATGGTTGACTCAAACGCAGTGGGCCCGATTTCGATATACGGTCGGGACAAGTTGCCTGAGTGAGTTTTTTTCGGGATTTTTCCTCACCTGTAAGACAAATATCAGGAAACTTTAAGGGGGAAAGAATCCTCGGGCGTCATTTGGCCTAGCAATAATCGGTGTAGTATTCGACTTTTTTTAGTCTGAATGCGTTAGTGAATGGTGTGTCTTGTACTAATGTTCGTAATTTCTCGGGCGGAAGTGGCTCTGGAATCGAGTTGATCACTTATTGAGGAAGGCACTCCATTTCCTTGTATTGCCAAAAAAAGGATGTGTGTGATCAAGGGTTTAAAATCGTCTCCCGAGAGGCCGTGCCTCTGCAAGGCCCCGGTGCCGTAGGCACCTATCATATAGGTACCTATAAATGAAGAGATTGATTAAGATCAAGAGAGAGAGAATAATGGCTTGGCAGAAAATAAAATGCAGTTGTGCTGTGCATGCGTTAGAATTCTATGACGTAACGCCTCCTTCCAGTAAACAAGTGGTGGGTATTCCCGTAATCACGTGATTTAACTGTAATCCTGGAGGCGTTCAATTACATGAACAATGTTATTATGTGTTATCACTTATCACATAGCATTGTTTGAATGGTAACACCAGCTACAGTTCTAACAATATGGGTGCTGACGCTGATTTAAATGAACCACTTATTACAGAATGAACTACAGACTTTCTCATGTTTTTATAAATGAAGTTCATAAAAAACTTTAGATAGAGCGATAGATAGACCATCGGTTGATTAATGTCTTTTACATTGTCAGATTCCTAATAGCCAGTTTTGTCGGTCCATCCTATCTCCTGGTTGTAAATGTTTTTCCTTCATATATAAATATATTCTCTGACTCCAGAAGGTTTTAGGTCTTCCTCTGCCTCGTCTTCCCTCAGGTTTCCATTTCAAAACACATTTTGGTAGCCGATCATCTTCCATTTGCTGGACATGTCGCACCATCTTCATTGCTGAGTTTTAATATAATCTAAAATAGTGTCTACAATCTTAATTTTCTCCCTTATAACAGACTTCCTATTTTTTCTCTTCTTGAAATTGTTGCTCCCTTAGTATAAAATACATTTAAATATAAATGCTATTAGTAACAAGCCGTTTACTGTTTAAGATATAAGATAGGCAAAAATCATAAAAACTAGAGCACATTCAGCATTTTCATGAATATATTCGTAAACTGTGCACTTAAAAACATGAGATATCCAGGGCAACATTTTTTTTTTTTTTGTAGAGCTGTGTAATTTATAAACCACATTCAGAATAAAGTACGTAATACAGCCCACCGTCACCTAAACGTGACAACAGCGCTTTATAATTTCCGAGCCTGATATTTATTATAATAATGTAATGACTATGGTGGACAGCTGTCAATTGTTGGCGGTAAGCAATAACAAAGGCAGAGCAGCATACCATTATGAAGTCGCATATTAACGTAATAATAGAAAAACAACTATGTTACAAATTGACAAACACTACTATGTGTTGGTTCTTATTGTTTACGTGATTTGTTTGTACAGAAAAGAGTGAGGGCGGCTTGAACGCACTCATTATTGCCTCACTAATGTTGGTTGTCCGTTTATATAAAAGCGGGTGCTTGACAATGATTAACATGCGGAATTATTATAGTGGCGGCAGTCGGCATCTTTGTACTTAATTATATATAACAGCTGCGGGGAAACAAAGCGAGCCGCTGGACAATCATCATAGTGAGGCTTAATACGCCATACATAATCAAATCATTACCTCAGTTTTAAGTAATCCCTCTATTAAACATACTCAAAAATGTACTGCGGGGAAATAGTAACGACATGTGAAATTATGAATAAACGAACTTAGATGTTTACAAAATTGGAGAGACTGGTTCAGGCAATTGTCAAGCTAGCGATGCCTGTTGCTCTGTGTACATGTTATAGTCTGCTTACTCTGATGGTTGTTACACAGTACAAACTTACATATTCACTACTGTATCAATTCATATTAGTCCGAGATCCGGCTGCAAGATTACTACGTTCATAGAGTGTATGAACAAAATCTAATTTTTCATAAAATTGTGAATGACTGAATACATTTTTTGCCGAGTTGCCTATTAAAATTCGGCCACCAGTATGTTTAATTAAAATATAATTTATTTATTTATTCCAAATAATTTGACTCACTTGTTATTAAAATAAATTATAATCCAGTTCTCAGAAATCGATTTATAGAGCTTCAAAAGTTTTGGTTGCCATTGCAAACTTGGCCGTAAACCTCCTCGCGGCTACAGCAGGCTGTGACACCAATCAGTAATAAAATGGCAGTAAGTACGTGTTTATTGTTTTATATTGTTTCAAATAAATTTCAGTTCATTTAAAATGCTGTGATTTGTTTCGTATAATGTATATTAACACTACCTTTTGGATATATTTTTGTATATACATTGCACGTAGTTTAGAAAAAGAGCAATGATTTTACTTCCCGCTGCGAGAAGGTTATGGCCAAGTTCGCAATGGCAACCAAAACTTTTCAAGCTCTATACAGTACATGGATTTCTGGATTATAATTTATTTTAATAACAACTGAATCAAATTATTTCGAATAAATAAATAAATTATATTTCAATTAAACATACTGGCGGCCGAAATTTTAATAGGCAACCCGGAAAAAAATGTATTCAGTAATTCACAATTTTACGAAAAAACTTGATTTTGTTCATACACTCGATGAACGTAGTAATCTTGCAGCCGGATCTTGGACTACATGTTGTTCAGTACTTAAATGAATATTTACATTGGCTATGTTAACTGTAGATACAATGACCATGACTTAATTGCCGTACTCCCTTTGTTTCGGTCTACACAGTATGTGAAAAGCAAGTAAACATGCTACTTCAGTACTATTTCCTCGCAGTCTGTATATAAGCAAAGAAAGTTAGATAGAAATAAGACTGTGGTATATTGGGATATATCTGATTTAAATTTATTTTCCACTTACTATTATGTTTAACAGATGTAATGCCGTGAATTATTCGAAATATTCTGTCGTGAAATTATGACACAATTTTATTTTTGTGTTTAATGGGTTTTTAGCACAAAATAATATTAATTCTGAAAGCAAAAAGTTTTCGTGGGCTCCAAACTCGAGGGTGTTTACGGGAGCCTAAATCTGATTTAGTGAGCTACAATTTTGATGTCTGTTTTATGAATTAAATGTAGCAAAATGATTTGATCTTTTACAAAATAAATCTAGGGAAAAATTTGATGGGTGGAATGATTAACATTATGATAGGCCCTATGTTTTATGGTTTATATTCCATACAACCTTACCTATTGTAAATACAATGAAAGTATGAAAAAACAATTATAATTGTTCATAGTTATGTGAGAACATGAGAAAAATAAATCATAGTGGCAGAATGAGAAAAAAATTAAACCTCTCATACTATATCACGTGCAAAGGGATTGAAGAGGATGTGTTGTAGAATGTAGAATGTAGAATATAGAATATATTTATATTCTCACTGGTACCGTGTAGTGCTCATGGTTGCTTCCATTGAGAAGAGAAAATTATATATAAGAACTTTTATCGTTATATTTATAAAAAAAATAAAATAAAATAAAATAGTTTAGTGTTAAGAGCACAAATTAACACAACATTTAATATTTATCAATTTTCAGTAGACATTAGTTATTTACTATTTTATTTAAATACGCTCTTTATCAGCTAAGTGTAGCGGTTCAAATCTGAGCAAATTTTGCCCACAGCGCTTTCTTTTTCAGACTGAGACTCTTTTATATGCCGTAAATCTATTAACGTGACCTGCGGCTTTAGTTCCCTTATGAAGCAACCCATGATTACGATATTTATACCCTGAAAAATCCATGTACCCCTGCCGGATTTTAACTCGCGAAGCTTGGAACCAGAGGTCGAGCTTGATAACTACTAATTCAGCAGGACCGACCTATTCGCTAAGCGTTTCGTCTACAACTATGGCGAATGTGTTCGCAAATCTGTCGAGTGAAGCATCGTCAAACTAGGAGGCAAACGTTAACAAGATCCCCTGAAGATATCAAGTGCTTTGAATATAATGACTGGAACGCCGCCAACAAAGCACAGGCGACTACACTCTAATTCAACCCAGGAAGTTACTACAGACCTTATGGGCTACTCCAGTGTCCCCTACGTACAGAGGGTAGATATTGCCAAACTCGTAATAATGGTATTTGTTTGTTAGGGAGGGTGGAGGGGCAAGGTCAGCAGTACTTTTTCTAAATCTATGTACTATACATTTAAAAAATATGGTTTTTCTTTTACGGCATGCAAACTAGTTTTATGGTAAATGTGAGAGTCGACACTTTCACCCAGGATAGTACAGATCCGCACGAGCTCAGTGACAAGTGGTAACTTTTTTTTTTCTTTAAGAAAAACAACTTACAACTACGTACCTGCTGTTTGCAATCTTCAGTTTCATATAAAGATATCTCTCAAGAAAATACTGTTAAAATGGCAACCCAGTTCTCTATTCCAAACACACAGTTTCTTCCTTGTTTGAATCTGTAATGATTGATCAAACACTAACAAGACCTTGGATCTTGATAATATTTACCTTTGCAGTAGAAGTATAATTGAACCAGAACACCCTATGAAATTGCCCGTTCTTATTAGACATTTTCAATTAAATCTTGTAGGCCTATATAACTCACTTCATCATCATCGTCATCATCATCCTTTATGGAATAGGACTTTGCCTGTTCCGATCTCCCATCTGTTCAGCCCAGCGCTTTCTTTGTTCTTCCCACCGATCGTTGTCCTCCAGGATTATACATCAGTGCCATATTTGGTATTCTATCCTCTGTCATCCTTTGCAGGTGTCCTATTCAATTGTTCCTGTGTTCTTCTATTTGTCGAAGATGTAGTTGTACTTTTAGTTCCTCTCTAATATTCTCATTTCTAATATGTTCTCTTGTACAACCTTTCACAGCCCATAGAAATCTCATTTCCGCTACCTGAATTTTATTAATATTTTCCTTCAGAACCCAGACCTCACTACCATGCATCGCCACAGTTAGTGTCATCGTTGAGTAAAATCTTAGCTGCGTATCTTTTCTTACTTTGTTCCTCGGTGTTCATCTGATTGTTCTACAAATATGATGAAATTTCTGCATTTTCTTATTTAGATCTTGTTCTTCTTCATACGTTATATCGCAGCCGGGCTGGAAACCCTCACGTAAAACAATCTTTCTCAAAAGTCTCACACGATTAAGCCGAACGGAATTATAAGACGACTTTTATAGCTCACTTCTATTACAAATTTTTAAATTAAACATAATATTTAGTCGTCATAAAATTAAACATCTCTGTAATGAAATTGATTAGATGTTATTATATGTTGTCTAATTGTAACTTCATTTAACATTATATTAAATTATAATATAGTATAGACCTATTATTTCATAATTTAATATATAAATTGATATATGTATCTATTCATAATATAAAACGAATTAATGTATAAGTTGTAACTAGTATATTTACGTATAAACCAGAAGGGAAAATTAAGAAAATAAAGAATAGAGAAGTACAATAGAAATGAAATAAATGTAACAGAAAGTAAGAAGTCATAAGTAGACAAAAAAATATATAAAATATACTATGAAAAATGTGCGTCTATCAGGAGAAACTACAGACTACACTATAGAAATATATGAAAAAATATACAATAAAACTTGTACAAAGCGGAATCGCATGGTACCAATTATTTTTCCACATTAGACAACATTCCGCATTACAAAAAAAATGACCAATCTTAGATTATAGAGCACCGTATGTCTTTTATGTACCTTGGATTAATTGTAGTTCCGCTGCCGTTGGAATGTGAAGTATAGTATGTACAAGCGACTTCGACGGTAACGCGTGAAAAAACAGTCCCGTTTCGTCAAGCGTTAAAATGCCTCTTACGCGCGTATCCTGAAATTAAAGTATGCAGTTTCGGTTTCCACTCACTAACTATATTTTCGTCCACATCCTTTGATTCCCCGCAAATTTCATTCCACAGTACATTGTGTCGTCTTTTGAAACTGTCCACAACCAAACTGATGATGCCTAAAAATTGTTATTCCCTACGGATACAGCAACAGCTAAGGCTTGACTTAGGAGCATCGGTCATGAAATTTGGAGATTTTTTGATAGTGGACTTGTAAAACACTCCCACACCTAGTTGATTGATTGATTTATTTTTTAGCTCTTCATTTAACCATTTCCTTCATTCATTCATTCATTCATTCATTATTTTTTCTTTGTGTTTTAAAATCTGATAAACTTGAGTTTTTCCACATTTAAATTTAGTCATTATTTCGCGTACTGAGAATTAGTTTTCCTTTATCTTCAATCACTTTCAATTGTTAGTTTAATAACTATGATACATACGATTTAGCCATCTTTATTCCGTAAATTCAAAACGATACCTGTGAATGATTCGTACACAATCAGTATAAGATCTTAAACTAATTTAAGATTTTACAATGCACTGGTTATTTGTAAGACATGTGTCACACGCCAAATATTTGTTAAACGGATCTGTATTTCGCAAAACTGGTGTGCAGTGAGACCGAAAGAAAATTCTAGATACAGGTAGAAACCCTACTTCACCCGGCGCGGCGGCAGGAATCATCATTTATTGTTAATTCGTCTAACGGGAATTCAGTGAAGTGGAAACTAATTTATTTCTCTCTCTATCTTTCCGCCTTATAAACACTTTTTTCATGAATTGTGTAGAAATATCCTTCCATTTCCGCGTTGGACAGATTCCGTTTTATACAAAATAAATAAATGTAAAATTACTATTATTTTGCCGGGGCCAATAAAGTTGTTCACATTGGACAGATTTCCGCATTATTCATGTTCCGGATTAAACAAGTTCTACTGTATATAACAGATTGTTTCATTTAAGAAAACTTTTGTATTTTAAGGAAAATCTTTATTTAAAATTATTATTATTATTATTATTATTAATTTTATTATTATTATCATCATTATTACCATTATAAGGTTCATATTTTTATTTATCACCTTAGCATGTTCTGAGTAATAAAAGAACTGAGTTATGCATTAAGTCTTTTTCTTCACGACTGATGACGGAACTGGTGAGGTAATTATGTAGAAGGTGAAGTAGGAATTTCAAGTTTTCGTGACAACCATGACGCTGCAGTTATGTCACCTAAAAACAATGTTGCAAAAGAACATCAAGAGTAATCATATTGATATTAATTTTTTTCGCCTGGCATGCACCCGAGTTGATGGCACGAGAAAGATTTTCTTATCATAAGTAGTAGTAGTAGTAGGACTTTATTAGACAAAAAGGAAGATATTTACAATATTATTTACAAATATGGGTCGCACGGGCAGTAAGCCGTACGTGCTGTTGAGAGTCCGTTACAATAAAGTAATAATTGGTACTAATGCCACGAGTGATTTCCAAATTAGCGATAAATTCACGACTCACGAAGTGAGGAGTGAATTTATCTAGAGAATTGGGAAATCAAGAGTGGAATTTATTAGGACTATTTAACGAATAAAATTAAGTTGTTCACTCACGAATCATTATTTAACTAGTTATTTTAAAATATTTATATATTTAATATAAACGGCGATGTTTGAATACAAATAAGAAATTATTGATATGCTTCATGTCCTTCCTTTGTTCATCACTGCAACGAGATCATAATATTATTTATTGCCAAAGGATCGCTATGTTGTAAGAATGCACCCTTGTGGAGAAACTTATAACCAACATTATAGATATTAATTAATTTGATGTCCTATGATGTAAATATGTCAATAAAATTTACTGCAACGTCATTTCCTGTAAAATAATTCGTTTAAGAAAGTGCAAACAGTGTTTTCTTCTTTTTCTGGTATAATCAATTGTTACAAATGTTTTTATATTATCTATCGCATGCGCATTCTGCTGACATTCATGCACTATATGTACAATCTGGTAGCCGTATTTCTTTAGTGGTCAGTCACTGCGAAATAATGCTATGTCCTATTCAGAATGTTAAAAAGGGGGTGCTTTCTTTATTATGATAAACTTTAGTTGGTAAATTTTAGGCGAAACACGACTGTGATCGGTTGTAAATAAAAAATCACTGAAATGTGATTGGTCATTGACTCCCATTTGTGGCATGAGTTAAATAGTCCCTATAAACTATTATGTCAGTGGCTGTAATATGGCTGTTATCTGTAATAAATATTACCAAAGCTGAGTAAATAAAAACATTTTTTTCATCATTTTTTTCGTAGAATTGTTTTGTAAAATACCAATATAAATCTCCTAAATTACTTGTTTTATTCGATTTTATTTTATAGTAGCTAATACCCGGCGTGCGCCGCTACGCCTAAATAAAAGAAAATTAATGTGCTTTTATGTTTAGTTGAATAAGTAGAAGGAAAAATAATTATACATTTATATTTTTTTCGTTTTCTCGTGCTGATTACCCGTCGTTGTCCGGAAATCTACTTATCCCAATGTTCTTGAAATAAATGAGCTGAAATACGAAAAGTAATGTGTTTTATGATTAATTAAATATGCAAAAGGAAAAATGTATATCGTAATTATTTTTAGATACCCCGTGCTGTTTACTCGGCGTTCTCCGGGAATCAACTCATCCCGATCTTCTTGGCATAAATCAGCCGAAAGACAAACATTAATGTACTTCTTATGATTAGTGGAATAAGTAAAATGAAAAATAATTATAAATGCACATCGTAATTATTTTAACATTCCCCGTGCTGATTACCCGGTGTTGCCCGCGAATTTACTTATCTCGATCTTCTTGGCATAAATGAGGTAAAAGACAAAATTCGTTATTGTGAGTTATCCGTAAAAGAATACCCATGTGCTGCTATGCTTACACAGGAATCTATGTACTTGTCGTGATCGTCTTGGCATCAATGAAAAACAAAAATGGTTATTGTGAGTTATCCGTAAGAGATAAACATATGCTGTCGCGGAATTTTTTGTAGAGATCTTTGATATATTCAAATCTGTGTACATTAATTTTGGGTATTTGTTATGGTTTAGGCAGCGTAAGCCATTTAAGCGTCCAAAGAGCTACTTCCTTCACGTTTTCCACTACAAAAAGCGATTTTAAGGGTGTAGGAGTTGAGTATCACAACTCTCTTATAGCCTAAGTTCATCACGGGAATCTCCTGAACATTTTGCATAAAGCCCCATCACAATCGAATCAACGGTATGGCCACGCATAAAGTACGAACAAACAAACAAACAAACATTCATGTTTATATATTACATTAAGTTTTTACTATACTAATGTGATACAATCATGTAGTTTTAGTGCGAGGATATTCGGAAAGGCGAAAGAGTGAATTCATATATCGATAAAGAATGAAGATTAGTACGAAGAGTAAAGAAAACTTTTTTTTCTCAAAATACAGTGCTTCTTTAGCCACGAGCTTCACGTTTCTTTTTTTCTTTTGAAATAATATCTATACTTAATGTATGTATATCAGCTAAATCCACAGGAATGAAGCTATTGAGGTTGTTCTCATGAAGAAATTAAAAAAAAATACACAAAGTTTCATCGATCCTTTCCAGTAGCTACCAAAAATTACCATGACAAAATACATAAACTATCTACAAATTCCTATCCTGAACTAATGTTTTCCAATCATTCTCTGCATAATATAATCCTTAAAGAATGGTTCATATTATTCTCCCACCTCATTTTTGTTATACTTACTAGGTCCTTTCCCTCTGGCGTACCTACAAGATGTTTCCATATACATTTTCCATTTTTTATTCATATAACATGCTTTAACATTGCAGTCTACGAGATGAGATTTGATCTTTCTTATTGCATCTCATTCTCCATAAACATGATGTATCTCATCGTTATGTAGTTTTCTCTATTCGCCTGTCTGTTCGTCTCTCTTTGCGCAGAATGTTTTCCTAAGAAGTTTATTCTCGATTATTTTATAATATTTTCTATTCACTTCAAATAAGAGTCGATATTTCGAATCCGTATAATATAACTGGAAGAATAACAGTTTTATATATTTTTGATTTAACTTAACTGAATAGTAGAGGAGCTTCTACAGTTCATAATCCAGTACAACACTGAATAGTAGAGGAGCCTCTCGTGTTCATAGTCTAGTACAACAATGAATAGTAGGGAAGCTTCATCAGTTGATAGTCTAGTACAACATAGAATAGTAGAGGAGCCTCCCCAGTTAATATTCTAGTACACCATTGAATAGCAGAGGAGCCTCTCCAGTCCATAGTCTAGTACAGCATTGAATAGTAGAGGAGCCTCTCCACTTCATAGTCTAATACAACACTGAATAGTAGAGGAGTCTCTCCAGCTCATAGTCTAGTACAACATTGAATATTAGAGGAACCTCTCCAGTTCTTAGTCTAGTACAACACTGAATAGTAGAGGATCCTCTCCAGTTCATAATATAGTACAACATGAATAGTAGAGGAGCCTCTCTAGTCCATAGTCTAGTACAACACTGAATAGTAAAGGAGCCTTTCCAGTTCATTGTCTAGTACAACATTGAATAGTAGAGGAACTTCTCCAATTCATAACCTTGTACAACACTGAATAGTAGAGGAGCAACTCCAGTTCATAATCTAGTACAACATTGAATAGAAGAGGAGCCTCCCCAGTTGACAGTCTAGTACAACACTGAATTGCAGAGGAGCATTTTCAGTTCACAATCTAGTACAACATTGAACAGTAGAGGAACCTCTCCATTTCATAGTCTAATACAACATTGAATTGTAGAGGAGCCTCTCCATTTCATAGTCCAGTACACCATTGGATAGTAGAGGAGGCTGTATATTTCGTAGTCTAGTACAACACTGAATAGTAAAGGAGCATCTCCAGTTCATATTTTAGTACTCCACTGAATAGTAGAGGAGCCTATCCAGTTCAAAGTCTAGTACAACACTGAATAGTAGAGGAACTTCTCCAGTTCATAGTCTAGTACAACACTGAATAGTAGAGGAGCCTTTCCAGTTTATAATCAAGTATGACATTGAATATTTAGAGGAGCCTCTCCAGTTTATAGTCTAGTACACCATAGAATGGTATAGGAGTCTCTTCAGTTCATAGTCTAGTACATCACTGAATAGTAGATGAGCCTCTCCAGTTCATAGTCTAGTAAAGCATTGAATATTAGAGGAGCCGCTTCAGTTCTAAGTCAAGCAAGACACAGAGGAGTAGAGGAGCCTCTCCAGTTCATATTCTAGTACAACATTGAATAGTAGAGGAGTTCATAGTCTCGTACAACATTCAATACTAGTGGAGCATCTCCAGTTCACAGTCTAGTACAACACTGAATTGCAGGGGAGCCTTTCCATTTCATAATCCAGTACAACACTGAATAGTAGAGGAGCCTCTACAGTTCATAGTCTAGTACAACTTTGAATAATACAGGAGCATCTTCAGTTCATAATCTAGAACGATATTGAATAGTAGAGGAGCCTCTTCATTTCATAATCTAGTACAACACTGAATAGTAGAGGAGCCTCTCCAGTTCATAGTCTAGTACAAAACGAAATAGTATAGGAGCATCTCCAGTTCATAGTCTAGTACACGACTGAATAGTAGAGGAGCCTATCCAGTTCAAAGTCTAGTACAATATTGAATGGTAGAGGAGTCTCTCCAGTACATAGTCTAGTACAACACTGAATAGTAGATGAGCCTCTACAGTTCATAGTCTAGCACAACATGGAATATTTGAGGAGCATTTCTAGTTCATAGTCTAGTATAACGTTAAATAGCAGAGGAGCGTCTCCAGTTCATTTTCTAGTACAATATTGAACAGTAGAGGAGCCTTTCCAGTTTACAATCTACTACAACATTGAATAGTAGAGGAGCCTCTACAGTTCATAATCTAGTACAGCATTGAATAGTAAAGGAGCATATCTAGTTCATAGTCTAGTACACCATTGAATAGTAGAGGAGCCTTTTCAGTTCATAGTCTAGTACAACACTGAATAGTAGAGACGCCTCTCCAGTTCATATTCTAGCACAACACTAAATAGTAGAGGAGCCTCTCCAGTTCATAGTATAATACTCCACTGATTAGTAGAGGAGCCTATCCAGTTCAAAGTCTAGTACAACACTGAATAGTAGAGGAGCTCCTCCAGTTCATTTTCTAGTACAACACTGAATAGTAGAGGAGCCTTTCCAGTTTATAATCTAGTACAGCATTGAATAGTAGAGGTGCCACTACTGATCATAGTCTAGTACAACATTAAATAGTTGATGAGCGTTAAAAGTTCATAGTCTGGTACAACGTTAAATAAGAGAGGAGCCTCTCCAATTCATATTACAGAACACTATTGAATAGTAGAGGAACCACTCCAGTTCATAGACTAGAAGAACATTGAATAGTACAGTAGCCTATCCAGTTCATAGTCTAGTACAACATTTAATAGTAGAGGAGCCTCTCTAGTTCATAGTCTAATACAACACTGAAAAGTAGCGAAACCTCCCCACTTCATAGACTAGTACACCATTTAATAATAGAAGAGCCTATCCAGTACATACTCTAGTACAACATTGAATAGTAGAGGAGTATCTCCTGCTCATAGTCTAGTACAACACTGAATAATTGAAGAACCTTCCCAGTTTATGATCTAGTACTACATTCAATAGTAGAGGAGCCTCTCCAGTTCATATTCTAGTAAAACATTGAATAGTTGAGGAGCATTTCTAGTTCATATTCTAGCACAAAATCAAATAGTAGAGGAGCCTCCAGTTCATATTGTAGTACAATATTGAATATTAGAGGAACCTCTCCAGTTCATAGTCTAGTACAACATTGAACACTAGAGCAGCCTCTCCAGTTCATATTCTAGTACAATATTTAATAATAGAGGAGCCTCTAGTTCATAGTTTCGTACAACACTGAATAGTAGAGGAACATCTCTAGTTCATATTCTATTACAACATTGAATAATAGAGGAGCCTCTTCAGTTCATAGTCTAGTACAACACTGAATAGTAGAGTCTCTCCTGTTCATAGTGTAGAAAAACATTTAATAGTTGAGGAGCCTCTCCAGTTCATAGTCTAGTACATCATTGAATATTAGAGGAGCCTCTCCAGTTCAAAACCTAGTACAACATTTAATAGGAGAGGAGCCTCTCCAGTTCATAATATAGTACAACATGAATAGTGCAGGAGCATCTCTAGTTCATGGTCTAGTACAACACTTAATAATAAAGGAGCTTTTCCAGTTCATAGTCTAATACACCATTGAATAGAAGAGGAGCCTCTCCAGTTCATAGTCTACTACAATACTGTATAGGAGGAGAGCCTCTCCAGTTCATATTCTAGTAAAACATTGAATAGTAAAGGAGCTCTCCAGTTCATAGTCTAGCAAAACACTGAATAGTAGAGGAGCCTCTCCAGTTCATAGTCTAGTATAACATTGAATATTAGAGGAGCCTCAACCGTTCATAGTCTAATACAACATTGAATGGTAGAGAAGCATCTCCAGTTCATAGTCTAGTACAACACTGAATAGAAAAGGAGCATTTCCAGTTCATAGCCTAGTAGAACATCGAACACTAGAGGAGCCTCTCCAATGCATAACCCTTTACAACATTAAATAGAAGGAGAGCCTCTCCAGTTCATAGTCTAGTACAACATTGTATAGTAAAGGAGCATCTCCAGTTCATAAACTGGTACAACATTGAATAGTCGAGGAGCTTCACCAGTTAATAGTCCAGTACAACACTGAATTATAGAGGAGCCTTTTCAGTTCATAATTTAGTAAAACATTTAATAGTGGTGGGGCCTCTCCATATCATAACCTAGTACACCATTGAATAGTAGAGGAGCTTATCCAGTCCATAGTCTAGCAAAACATTGAATAGTAAAGGACCCTCTCCAGTTCATAGTCTAGTACAACACTGAATAGTAAAGGAGCCTCTTCAGTTCACAGTCTAGTACATCATTGAATAGTAGAGGAGCCTCTCCAATTCATATTCTAGTACAACACTGAATAGTAAAGGAGCCTCTCCAGTTCATAGTCCAGTACACCATTGAATAGTAGCGGAGCCAATCCAGTTCATAGTCTTGTACATCATTGAATATTACAGGAACTTCTCCAGTTCATAGTCTAGTACACCAGTGAATGGTAGAGGAGCCTCTCCAATTCATAGTCTAGTACACCATTGAATAGTAGAGGAGCCTCTCCAGTTCATAGTCTAGTACACCAATGAATAGTAAAGGAGCTTCTCCAGTTGATATTCTAATACACCATAGAATGATATATTAGTCTCTCCAGTTCATAGTCTAGTACACCATTGAATAGTAGAGGAGCCCCTCCAGTTCATAGTCTAGTACAACACTGAATAGGAGGAGAGCCTCTCCAGTTCATATTCTAGTAAAACACTGAATAGTAGAGGAGCCTCTCCAGGGCATAGTCTAGCAAAACACTGAATAGTGGAGGAGCCTCTCCAGTTCATAGTCTAGTACAACATTGAATAGTAGAGGAGCCTCTACCGTTCATAGTCTAGTACAACATTGAATGGTAGAGGAGCATCTCCAGTTCATAGTCTAGTACAACACTGAATTGCAGAGGATCCTTTCCATTTCATAATCTAGTACAACACTGAATAGTAGAGGAGTATCACCAGTTCATAGTCTAGTACAAGACTGAATTGCAGAGGAGCCTTTCCAGTTCATAATCTAGTACGACATTGAATAGTAGAGGAGCCTTTTCAGTTCATAGTCTAGTACAACACTAAATAATAGAGGAGCCTCTCCAGTTCATAGTTTAGTACAACACTAAATAGTATAGGAGCCTCTCCAGTTCATAATCTAGTACACCATTGAATGGTAGAGGAATTTATCCAGATCATAGTCTAGTACACCATTGAATTGTAGAGGAGACTATTGTTGATATTCTAGTACAATGTTAAATAGTCAAGGAGCATTTCTAGTTCATTTTCTAGTACAATATTGAATAGTAGAGGAGCCTCTCCAGTTCATTGTTTAGTACATCACTGAATAGTAAAGGAGCCTCTCCAGTTCATTGTCTAGTACATCATTGAATGGCAAAGGAGCCCCTTAAGTTCATAGTCTAGTACAACATTGAATATTAGAGAAGCCACTCCAGTTAATAGTCTAGTACAACATTGAATAGTAGAGGAGCTTCTCTAGTCATAGTCGAGTACAACACTGAATGGTAGAGGAACCTCTCCAGTTCATATTCTAGTACACCACTGAATAGTATGGAAGCCTATCCAGCTCAGAGTCTAGTATAACTTTGAATAGTAGAGGATTCTGTCCAGTTCATAGTGTAGTACAATATTGAATAGTAGAGGAGCCTTTACAGTTTTTAATCTTGTATAACATTGAATAGTAGAGGAGCCCCTCCAGTTCATAGTCTAGTTCAACATTGAATATTTGAGGAGCATTTCTAGTTCATAGTCTTGTACAACTTTAAATAGTAGAGGAGCCTCTCCAGTTCATATTCTAGTACATTATTGAATAGTAGAGAATCCTCTTCAGTTCACAGTCTAGTACAACAATGAATAGTAGAGGAGCCTCTCCAGTTCATAGTGTAGTACAACATTGAATAGTAGAGGAGCCTCTCCAGTTCATAGTGTAGTACAACATTGAATAGTAGAGGAGCCTCGCTAGTTCACAGTCTAGTACAACAATGAATAGTAGAGGAGCCTCTCCAGTTCATAGTGTAGTACAACATTGAATAGTAGAGGAGCCTCGCTAGTTCATAGTCTAGTACAACACTGAATAGTAGAGGAACCTCTCCAGTTCATAGTCTAGTACAACGCTGAAAGTAGAGGTGCCTCTCTGTTCATAGTCTAGTACAACATTGAATAGTAGAGGAACCTTTCTGGTTCATAGTCTAGTACAACACTGAAAGTAGAGGCGCCTCTCTGTTCATTGTCTAGGACAACATTGAATAATAGAGGAGCCTCTCCAGTTCATAGTCTAGTACAACATTGAATAGTAGAGGAACCTCTCTAGTTCATTGTCTAGTACAACACTGAATAGTAGAGGAACCTCTCCTATTCATAGTCTAGTACAACACTGAAAGTAGAAGAGCCTCTCTTCATATTCTAGTACAACATTGAATAGTAGAGGTGCCTATGCGGTTCATAGTCGAGGACAACATTGAATAGTAGAGGAGCCTCTCCAGTTCATAGTCTAGTACAACTCTGAAAGTAGAGTAGCCTCTCTTCATAGTCTAGTACAACATTGAATAGTAGAAAAACATAAACAAGCTTAGCCCCATTTATCTTAAACTAAACTAAAAAAATTAATTAACAATTAAAAAATTAAAGAAAAGTTTTAAATTAAATTTTTTTTCCATAAAACTAGATATACTACTTGTCGACTGGTGCCTCTCCGGTTCATAGTCGAGGACAACATTGAATAGTAGAGGAGCGTCTCCAGTTCTAAATTAATTTGTTTCCTATCTTACCCAATCCTAATATATTGAGAATTTTTTCTGTACTATTTATTTACAATAATTGTAGGTACTATTGCTGACATCATGGAAACATTGACTGACATAACTAATTATCTGGCACTATCAAATCCCATGATTGATGCCCGAAAATATATCCCTAACCTGTTATAATATTTTCCCTTCAGGCATTGTTTCTTTTTTACGATTATATAAATATTTCTACCTGTTAGATACATTTTCAGCTCTATATATTTATTTCGGGTGTACATTAACTGGCTCGAAAAGGATAGTCGGTAAATTGGGTCCCGCGTCAAAAGAAAAATGTAGTAGGCTAGTAGGTATACTGGGTCCACGACTAATAGCTTCACCCAAAGAATGCCGAGTGAAGGTTGACTAAATGGACCCCCAATCATTTGTAACATTAAAGTATTAGACCTACAACTATGTTTAGCGTGAAGTAAAAATTTTAATTTCTCCGATTTTACAAATTCGAACACACTACATTATCCCGTTGTAATCAGTATAATTTTTAGCAATTAACTGTTTCTTTTACATTATTATTTTGGTCTGTTCTACTCTACTTCTATATAAAAAAATGTTTTGAATACGTCAACAAAGTTAAAAATTATATCTCCTTAATCGAGTGTTCATTTATTCTTCTGTAATATTAACGAATTTTTATTCGTAACCAATTAATATTACTGTATAAAATTAATGCGGGAGAGTAACATTAATTATGCTTTGAGGGAAGCAGATTATACAGGGCATGATTGGAAAACTATAGCTCAGGATAGGGATGTATGGAGAGCTAATGTCTGCGCGGCCATGAACGTACGGGTTCGAAAGTGCCAGTGAGTAAGTTAGTTAGTATAAAATTAATAACCAATACAGATAAGAAAATTAAAGAATGCTACCTATACCCAGGTCCTAATTTACCTAAATCCGTTAAACCCACCCATTTATTTATGCAAAATATAGATAAATTTAAAGGATTAGCCTGGTAAGTTAGAGTAGGGTAATTCTATTTCATATATATATATATTCCAAAAATGCAAAGTTTAAAAATAAAACAAGAAACATTGAGAAGCATGAGTATGAATAGTGGGTTCGTGTGTATTTGCGAGATTGAATTATTGCATTAACCTTCAAGTTCACTGTAAGTAGTAAAACAATAAAATGTGGCCTTGTGAATTTATGAAGGTCGTGAACTTGCGTTCGGAATAGGAAGTTGTCAGGAAAATAAAGTTTCAATTACTGCACATAAACTAAAGGATGTGATTATAGTGTATAGTGATAAGACATACAAGTGAAACCCATCATTATGAAGTGAATTAATCATAATTCCGAGATTTATTAATTATGTGTTAAATAACCTAACGTCAAACAAGGTCATCTTGAAAATTGTGCTAAACAAAATAAATACATCAGTTTATGACGAAATATAGTATCTATATTAAAATATTTTTAAAATTAGGAATATTCCACAATAAGCTAAGAGCGTTTCTCCTTCAACCCACAGTGATTTGTCGCCAGAGGTTCCTGTCTAGAGCTACTTCTTCTATCATATCTCTAGCTTCCATACTTCTCCTCACTCCATCCATCCAACGTTCTCTAGGTCTGCCTCTTCCACCTCTTCCATTAGCTTTCCAATTATGGATCATCTTTGATATTCTCTATTCTTCCATTCTTATGAGGTATCCATACCATTTCAAAAGTTTTTCTTCTATTTTTTTCTAATATGTTTGTTTCAGTTTGCATAATTTCCCTTTTGGTGCTGTTTCTGACCTTATCCCTTCTTTAAATTCTTGTCAATCGCCTCCAAAAATCCATTTCTACTGCTAACAACTTGTTCGCTAGTTCTCTACTTACTCTCCAGGTTTCGGGCCCATATAATAAAAAGCTTTTTAACAGAAATTGAATTTTTTTTTTCGTTCTGTATATTATATTTCTATTCCAAAGCACCGAGTTCATCATACCAATGATTCTTCTCCCATCAGTTATTCTTCTTTCCATTTCTGTGGTTCAATTCTCATTTTTATCTAAAATAGATCCTAAATATTTAAAATGTTTAACATTACCTATTCTTCCTGAATTACATGTTAGCTCATCTGTTGTATCCAATGAAATATCCTCTGTTTTAGTATAATTTATCTGTAATCCCCATTTTTTGTATTCTATCTCTAATTTCCTTAACATGAAAGATGCATCATCTGGATCTTGAGAAATAACCATTTGATCATCTGCGAATAGTAAATGGTGGAGGTAATAATTATCTTCTATTTGAATTCCCATATATTTTCTACATTAATATTGCTATTCTTATGTCATGCCGGTGATGTATTACTATTATAGGATGGTGAGGAAATATTAAAAGTCAGAATACATTATAATAAATAACGCTAAGAGACTGGGATTGGGAGTCAATACAAGTAATTCTCAATAGTAGAAATGCACTATTAAATGGAGATGGACATTTAAAAAACAAGTGAGAGCAATTTTGACGAAGTGCCAGAATTCAAATACCTAGGTACAATAATTACAAACAGGAATATGTTGCTGAAGGAAATAAAATGTAGAATGAAAAATGAAAACGGACACTATTATCCATTACAGGGACCTTTATCACCCCAACTTCTCCGAAAATGTAATAAGCAGTACATACTAAAGAGTGAAAAGAGGGAATATTTGAGAGAGAAGATTAATGATCTTGAAATGAACGCAAAAAATAGGAACATTAGAGAATTATATCAGGGAATTAGTATAGAGAAGAAAGGGTTTCAGGCTAGAACAAACATAATTCGGAATGAAAATGGGGATATGATTGCAGATTCCAGGAGTATATTAAATAGATGGAAAAGTTACTTTAATCAGCTATTAAATGTACATACAGAACAGGACATCGAGGAGGATAAGTTACAGACAGCAGAAATGTTAGTCGCAGAACCGAGTCCATTAGAGGTTGAAATGGCAATTGAAAAATTGAAGATGTATAAAGCATCAGGTTCAGATGAGATCCCAGCAGAACTGATAAAATCAGGGGGAGAAAAATTGATGGACAAGATACGTTGGTTGCTTAGTATGATTTGGGAAAAAGAAGCTCTTCCAGATGAATGGAAGGAATCAATTATCGTACCAATCTATAAGAAAGGAGATAAAACTGATTACAACAACTACAGGGGCATCTCATTACTTTCAACTTCGTAAAAAATTCTAACAAATATATTAGTAAGCAGACTTACTCCCTATATTGATGACATTCTAGGAGATCATCAGTGTGCATTTGGAAGAAACAGGTCTACAACAGATCAGATTTTTAGTATAAGACAGATTTTAGAAAAGAAATGGGAATATAATGGTACTGCACATCAACTATATGTGGACTTGAAAAAAGCATATGATTCAATTAAGAGGGAGAAGTTATATAGTATCCTGCTGGAGTTCGGAATTCCTAAAAAGTTAGTTAGACTTATACGAATGTGTCTAAATGGCTCAAAGAGTAGGGTGCGTGTAGGCAAACAGTTTTCAGAGACACTTTTGAAATCCAGAATGGGTTGAAGCAAGGAGATGCACTATCTCCTCTACTATTTAATTTTGTACTAGAGCATGCCATTAACTCTTTAGAGAATGAGGAAGGCCTACAGCTGAATGGTATTAATAAGCTGTTAGTTTATGCTGATGATGTAGTACTACTGGCCGATAACGAGGAGATACTAAAGGCCAACACGCACACACTATTGAGTAACACTAAGAAATTGGGACTGGAAGTAAATATCAGTAAAACTAAATATATGGTCACACGTAGAAATTCATTATATAATGGAAATGGACAGCTAATGACAAATGAGGGAAATTTTGAGGAAGTGGCTGAATTCAAATACCTAGGAACAATAATCACAAATAGGAATGAGATGCACAAAGAAATTAAACATAGGCTCAATTCTGGAAATGCATGCTATTATGCATTGCAAAGACTTTGGATGTCCCAACTCCTTTCAAGAAACGTTAAGCTGAAAATATATAAAACTATTATTCTACCAGTTATATTATATGGGACTCTTACTTTAAGGGAGGAAAGGAGATTACGAGTATTTGAGAATAAAGTTCTTAGGAAAATTTTTGGACCAAAGAGAGATGAACAGACAGGTGAATGGAGAAGACTACATAACAATGAACTACATGGTCTTTATAAGAAGCCAGATATAATAAGAACAGTCAAGTCTCGTAGACTGCGATGGGCAGGACATGTTGCACGTATGGGGAATGAAAGACGTGCATGGAAGCTTCTTGTAGGAAAGCCAGAGGGAAAACGCCCAATTGGTAGACCGAGAATGAGGTGGGAGAACAACATTAACTATGATTTGAGAGAAGTATATTATACAGGGAATGATTGGAAAGCATTAGCTCAGGATAGGGATGTATGGAGAGCTTATGTCCGCGCGGCCATGAACCTACGGGTTCGGTAGTGCCAGTGAGTGAGTAAGTAAGTAAGTAAGTAAGTAAGTAAGTATAGGCCGTATAGCAATACTTCCAGCTGGATGGGAAATATAGCATCTTACTATAAGAAAAAAATAAAATTACAATTATTTGAGAATAAAGCGCTTGGTACAATTTTTTGATCCAAGATGGACGAACAGACGAGTGAATTGAGAAACGTACATGACATTGACATAACCAAATTTATTACAGATAGACGAACATATTGGAAGGGTCATATAGAAAAAATGGAAGACAACCGACTTGCAAAAAGAGCTAAAGAAGATAGACCAATGGACGGGAGAAGAACAAGAGGAAGACCAGTCAAGAGATGGATAGACAGTGAATCCATATCCAATACGTCTTCCTCCGAGGTGTGATTTTGGAAATAAACAGGATGAAAATCCTACAAATTATGATTAAGAAGACATAACATTGGGCTAGATAATTTTTATGGGAAATCAAATATAATAAGAATAGTTATGTCTCATTGACTCAAATTGGGAATATGGCTCGAATGGGGAATGAAAGAGGGGCTTTAAACTACTTGAAAGAAAACCGCAGGATAAGAACCAATAGGTGGCAAAGAATGAGATGAAGCGTTAAAAAGTGCAAGACATTTATGTATTACTTATTTTAAAGCAAATAATAGGCAATGTAAAACCTTCAAAATAAACTATACAGTAAAATAGTTACACGAAAGATTAATACAAAGGATTTAACATAAAAACTGAGATAATATATTGGTTTAGCAGACCCTTGCGGTAATGAGAGGTTTAGGCTCCCACATGTCTAGACAATAGACACTTGATATCAGCCGAGTTGTCACCCAGGGCCATGGTTTGGGTGACGGTTCCATGACGCCACCGTGACTCAAACTCTTGATCTTACGGGCTTGCCTTAACCAACTACGCTACGGCGTGCCATCAAGAAGCTATATGACAATATATATATATATATATATATATATATATATATATATATATAATTATAACATCGATAAAGCGTCACTGCTATAAAGTAAAATAAATATTCTCTTTAATTTGCTTACATGATTTGTCAGCTACTAGATGGCAGTGAAGACAGTGTTCTCGCGACATCTAGTAATAATGAAGAGTATAATACATATATAAGAAAAATAAGTGTTTGAATTGGATTCGCCTGGTAGTGTAATGGATATCACGCTGAGGTACAGACTCAGAGATCCGGGTTCGAATCCCGTCCAGGGATTTATTTTTCTTATCATACCATATATATAAAGGAAAACAAGAACAGTGACTTTTCCTGTTTTCGATTACGTCTCACGGCGCGGCGGCTCACAAATTGATCAATTGTTAACATTTTGTTTTATAAAATAAAAAAAATATGTTATCCTTTTTTTTTACATGAATAGCGTAATGCAGCTATTTTTCGAAATGCGACGTACGAATGAATGTCACGAAAGTTATGTATGTAGTTAAACTAGTAAAATTATTACTACTATTTCAGTAAACCTGCTCGTGAGCAACATATTTTGCATTACAATATTTGCTTCTCATGCTATGGCAAAATATGGAAATTTCGTAATTTTCTCAGCATGAAACTACATTTTTAAGGAACTTTTTTTCTTTCCAGTGTAAAGCATGGAATATAAAGATGATAAGATTAGACCCCAATCAAACTCGCCGAGACGAATTCTTCGCGCAAACGTGACTCCCTCTATTCAAAACAGTAACACAGAAAAAAGGTAAAACGCAAGGTCACTGAGGTGTAATATTATTGCACATGTTTTATCCACGTTATCATACACCGTATTTCTAAAGAATGTCACACTTTCATACATTTTTAATTCATACACTGCTATACCTAACTCGGCGTTTGATGGCTCAAATTATGCACTGACTTTGAATTGTTATTTTTGAGGTATAGGTAAAAAGATCGTATAGCATTGAATTGAGTAGCAAAATAATATCATCGTTAAAATCTATATGGTGGGATAAGCATATTTGGAAATACACCAAAAAAATGATTGGTAAAATATTAGTGGAATCTGTTGCAATATATGGAAGTGAGGTATGGATTATCAATAAGTACTACAAGAATAGACTAATAGTTCTAGAAATGGATTATTTATGCAGAAGTGCCAGGAAGTGAAAATTAGAACATGTCACAAATGCGGAAATTAGAAACATAATGGAAGCAGAAGAAAGTATAATTGAAAGAACTGAAAAGAAGGAATTGAAATGGTTAGGACATATTTTAAGAATTTAAGATGAGCGATGGCTGAAACAACTATATCAATGGCAATCGACCAGACGGAAGAAAGAAAGGAAGGCCTCAGTTAATACGGAAGAAAAGCAGGAAGATAGCAATGCAAGCAAGAGGGTTAAGCATTGAAGATGCCCAAGATCATAAGCTTTGGAAGTTTGGCAAGGGAAGACGGCAGCAGCTGTAAAAAACCGAAGATAGATAGATAGATAGATAGATAGATAGATAGATAGATAGATAGATAGATAGATAGATTGTTTAGAAGATAACATTAATATTTCATTTCTGTTTATATTGAAATTTCCTTTTATGACCGGATGTTGCACTGTAGGCAACAGTGCAGATATGGCTTTTTCCACGAATAGTCATAATTACCAATCGGCAGCGGCGGACTAGTGATTATGTTATTTGCTTCTTGTCCATAGGGTCACGGGTTCAAAACGATCATTTTTTTACGATGGAAAATTCCAAGGAGCAATTCCTCCGGGAGAGACTTTAAGCCGTGGGTTCCAAGTCTGAAGATTTTCAGGCTCGTAAGAGATTCTTAAGCCTGAATAAAGAGGCCTGTAAGCAAAATTTACCAACTTCCTTGATCCTAACAATATTTTAGTTGCCTACTTGAAGTCTCATTGGGGCAGTATGTTCACTGATACAATTCATGATATATTTAGAGAAATAAGCGTAACTAAATTAACTTGGTCTAGTAACTCCTATCGAAGGAGAGGCTATGAACCAACAATATAGGCCCATATATATATTTCTTCTTGTAACCCCATGTTTCCCTTAACAGAGATTTAGGCGCCCTCCCCCTACAGGGAAGAATTTGAACCATACTAATTTATTTACACTTGTTTTCGTATAGATGTCATTTGAGTGGTCCGTGGTCAACGTTCCGTCTCATACTGACATCTAGGAAACCAAGGTAGTACTAGGACGGAAAAAGTCGGTAAATTTTGCTTACAGGCCTTTTCATTCAGGCTTAAGGATCTTTTACGAGCCTGAAAATCTTCAGACTCGGGACCCACGGCTTAAAGTCCCTCCCGGAGGACTTGCTCAATGGATTTTTCCGTCCTAAAAAATCCATCGACCCCGGCCGGGTTTGAACCCGCGATCCTTGGGACCAGAGGCAAGGAGCATAACCACTAGCCCACCGCGGCCGATATATAGATATATCTAAGGTAATAAGAAATACAGCATTTTTTGGTTGTATCCATTGGTTTCTCCTCTTACTTTAAGGGAGTAAAGGAGATTAAGAGTATTTGAGAATGAAGTTAGGAACATTTTTGGACCAAAGAGAGATGAACAGGCCGGTGAATGGACAAGACTGCATAACAGTTTATTACATGGTCTTTATAGGAAGCCAGATCTAATGAGACCAGTTAAGTCTCGTAGACTGCGTTGGGCAGGACATGTGGCACAAATGGGGAATAAAAGAGGTGCATGGAAGCTTCTTATAGGAAAACCAGAGGGAAAACGCCCAGTTGGTAGACCAAGAATGAGGTGGGAGAATAACATTAACTATGATTTCAGGGAAGTAGATTATACAGAGATGATTGGAAACCATTGGCTCAGGATAGGGATATATGGAGAGCTTATGTCCGCGCGGCCATGGACCTACGGGTTCGCTAGTGCCAGTGAGTTAATTATCCATTGGTTTCTCTACATGTTATGATGTAGTCATATTTTCTTGTTTAAATAAATCACATACAAAACATCCTTTTTTGAAATTATAGCGGATGTATGCTATTTAGACGTTTACTTTAATAGAGAAGAAACTTTCCACCGGCTGTAGCGTCGCTGCCTCATACGCAACGGAGCTGGGTTTGATTTCCAGTCGGGATAAATTTCCTCGGTGATTTTTTTTTCGGAGTTTTGCCTCACCTGTAAGAAAAAAGTCAGGAGACTTCAAGATCCAAACGATCCCCGAACATAATATGGACGTCATGATCATTATTATCATATTCAACATGTTTAGAATGAATGCATGTGTGAATGGTGTGTTTCGTCTTAATGTTGTGTTGTCTCGGAGGAGGTCCTGATCACTAATTCGGGGAGATCCTCCATGTCCATGTATGTTCAAAAAGTATGTGTGATCCACAGTTTAAAGAGTCTCTCCCGACAGGTCGTGCCATTGTACGGCCCGGGTGCCGTGTGGTATGTAAAAAGTACGTATAAGGTGAGGCGTTAAACTGAGTTAAAGAAGAAAGAGAAGAAGAGAGAAAACAAGAAAAGTTTAAGAATAAAGTGCTTGGTAATTTTTTTATTAAAGACAGACGAACCTGAAGATGAATACAGTAAATTACATAACAATGAGCTATATGATTTTTTTGGGAAGACAGATGTAATAAGAACAATTAATAATACAACGTGTTGATATAAAATTATAAAATCGACACTTATATTATATTAGTATTAACAACAAATCCGTCCATCCATAGTAATTCTTCCGGAGAGCAGGTCTTTCACTGAAATCATAGCATTTTCATGCTATGCTCTGCAGCTTTACTAGAGAATAATAGGTGTGGTAGCTTGCCGTTGCTTTCCACACCGGTAAAGGATGATGATGATTATGATAAGGATGATGATGATGGCCGGATGATTTTCGGGTACCGTTGGGCCCTACGCTTCCTGACATTTGTCTTAGAGGTGAGGAAAAACCCCGAAAAAAACCTCACCCAGGAGCCTGTCCCGACCGGGAATCGAACACGGCCCGCTGCGTCACAAGGCTGCATGCTACCTCGAGACCACAGCGGTGAACAACAACAGATAAGTATCGTATATTGCGATAGGCAGGATATTTAGCATGAATCTAGAATGAAGGAGGGGCATATAAAATTTATTGTAGGAAAACAATGGGGTTGGAGAATAACATTAACCTCAAATTAAGGGAGGCGAATAATATAGGGAATGATTGGAAAATATTAACTATGCTTAGTGATGTAGAAAATCTTATGCCTTGAACCTCCTGGTTCTATAGTGTGACTGAGTTAGTTACTTAGTTATTATTCTCCTTAAACTTCATTAATTCATTAATTCAATTTGTTATCTCTCATTTAAACTATAGGGAAGTAATACAACTCCCGAATTGGTAGATTGGATAACCATCACTAACTGCCGTCCGTGCCGCGTACCGACTCACTTCACTCCACTGTTACTCATGGAGAGAGTCCATATGCGCAGTACAGTGGGTTGCCATTGCTGGATTCTATGTTCGATTTCTGCCTGCAGTTAAAAACGGTAGATTTTTTTTGGACACGGCCTTGGCACATCACAACGCTTCTCTGGGAGAAATTTCAAGGTAGGTTTCGGCATCTAATAGTTGATAGTTTCCTCGTAAGTGAAATTGGTCCGTATCGGTAATTGAGCCTGTGACCTCTTGGACTGAATATATTTGTTTAAATTGATTAGTCTAACGCAAGCCATTCATTTTATACTATTTATTTCAATGCTTAATTTTACATCATTTAATTAATATCTTATAATAATTTTTATATTAAAACAGAATATATGGTAATCGGAAGAAATTCAGAAGACCTACAAATAAATAATATGATAATTAAACGTGTTGAAGAATTTAAGTATCTTGGATCTATAATAGATAAATCTGGTACTTGTGAAAAAGATATTATTAACAGAGTAAATTGTGCAAGGAAGGCGATTAGATCCCTGAATGGTCTTTTATGGAATAGAAATTTGACCAGAAAAACAAAAAAAGGGATTGTACAGACAATAATAGAAAGTATACTTACATATGGATCAGAAAGCTGGACAATAGATGAAAGGATGCAGAAAAGAATCTTGGCGACAGAAATGGATGGATTACGGAGAAGTATGAGAATATCCAGGCTACAACATATTCGAAATACATATATCAGACAAGAAATGGATGCACAAGAAACTGTTATCGATAGGATAACAAAGAGAGCTCTACAATGGTATGGACATGTACAACGGATGCCGGAAGACCAGTGGGCCTAAACAGGTGTTGGATTGGATGGTACCAAGCAGAAGGAGAAGGGGAGAAGTAGAAGAGCATGGTATGAGGGAATATATGATGCCATGATGAAGTGGGGTATGGAAGATGGACAATGGGAAGATAGGAATCTCTGGAAAGCAGGAATCAAAGGCAAACTGCTGTAAAGTGGAAAGCCTGTATTAAGTAAGTATAATAATTTTATAAATAAAAATAAAGGGTACTTTTTATTTATTAATTTATCTGGTCACGTTTTATTTGCCCAATGAGACAGAATGCTAAATTAAGATATACAAGAATAAAATTGTAACGATTAATTTAAAATACATATACCAAAAAAATATAATTCCTTTGAAGAAAAGTTAAATAGCTAGTACGTTATCTTTAAGGACATAAGTCATAATTCCATATCAATACACATTTTATAGTAAGGTTATATAAAAATAGATTATTTCACATTACAAAAATGTATTTTTACACGCTTTATATTAGCTTGACCTGTATCTATCTATGTAACGAAATCTTTCAACACGATTTTCACCCAATTAAAAACATTGGATCGACTTGAAAATGTGTATACTTGTAAAAGACCAATGACAATACAATAACTTCATAAATAATATGTAATATATAATATACTATATATAATAGGTTGCGGACGTATCAACGTTTTAGTCCATCGTTATAAGAAATAAGCATTATATCATGTGGTAGCTCAGTTGGTAGAGTGGTGGACTGATATATAATTTCAGTGATCCATAGGTCGCTGGTTCAAATCCGGCCCAGAGGATTTTTTTTAGAAGAGTATTACTTTTAGCTCATACTACAATAGTATCGAATTTAAAGATATTTACATTTTTATCTTACTCTGTAAAATATTAATGACAATTTTGTAAACTTACCACATTGTAATTTAACCAAAAAATATCAGAAGGTTTCATTAACTGTAACTATTTATCTATATTGAAATATTCAAAAATATTATAATAATTTTAGATAATAATAATTTTAAAATATATGTAATTATAGTCGTGCCTAGACACTAAAAATATCGTAAGCAATTAAATTTTCATGATATTCCGGTTTATGACAATCAATTAAACTAAACATTAAGGAAATAAATAATAGTTTTAAAAAAACTAGAAAAACACGCTTTATTAGAAAACCAAACTAGAAAATAAAAAATAAATAATAGTTTAAAAACTAAAACAACACGCTTTACTAGAAAACCGAACTAAAAATTAAAAATAATTTTAATTTCCAACACGCTTGGGATAAATTAAAGTGGTCAACAAAAAAAAATCATCTCCAACATATCTAAAATAAAACTAGAGTTTTATTTTACCATCAAAAGCGTTTTCTTCTTAGAGACTTTACTTTTTACCAACATCTGTTTATTATCAAATATATTAATTGATAAAGAGCACCCCACGCTTTTGATGGTAAAATTATTTTTTTTGTAGATAACTCTAGTTTTTATTTTAGAAGTGTTGGAGATGATTTTTTTGTTGACCACTTTAATTTTATCCCAAGCGTGTTGGAAATTAAAATTATGTTTCATTTTATAGTTCGGTTTTCTAATAAAGCGTGTGGTTTTAGTTTTTTTAAACTATTATTTATTTAATAGCTGTGATACAATGATTACTTCATTTTGTTAATTGACATTACTGATTGAAACGACTTTCAACTGTTCCATTCTACAAGTAAAAATGAAAATGGCTGACTGCATATTCACATCTGTACGTTTATACAATTATTAGTTATTGTTGGGATATATTTTGGATATATATTATCATTTATTATTCGTCGCATGGACTGTTTCTTTAGTTTTGGCAACAGTAGTGTGGAATCCAATTAAAAAATTTCAATTAAAAGTGAGCAACCGAAAAAACCCTAATATTCATGGACTTCCCAAAAATCACAAACCTGGAAACAAAATAAGTCTAATAATTAACAATATTGGATCACCAACCTTCAAAATTTCAAAATGGCTGTATAATGGATTTAAGAGAATTAATAATTTTGGAAGTCTACAGATTGAAAATTCATTAGAATTAGTTAAGAAATTAGAAAAAGTGGAAATCGAACCTTCAGATAGATTAGTTTCCTTTGATGTCGTTTCATTATTCACAAATGTATCGAAACAAAAAACTTTGGAGATATTGAGCAACTGGTTAAATAAAACCAACATAGAGAGACAGATCAGATAAGACTATTTGAAATTAATTGAGTTATGTATTGACCAAATGTTTTTTACATTCAATTCTATAGACAAAAATCAGGGCTCTCAATGGGAAACCCATTATCGTCTTTCGTGGCAAATTTATTTATGAGCGATTTTGAATGTAAAATCACTAAAGCATATCCCACAATGTTTAAATTTTGGAGCAGATATGTAGATGATACAATTTGTATTATAAGAGAAAAACATGTAGAAAATTCCCTAAAACTGTTAAATTTACAGAGTACAAACATCAAATTTACCAAAGAAATAGAGGAAAATAAACACAAACCTTTTTTGGATCTTAAATTGGTTAGAAACGAAGAAAAAAAGAAAAATCGAATTTGGGATTCATAGGAAAGGAACTCATAAGGATTTTGTTTTTAAATCAACAGGGTTCAATCCAATTGGACATAAATTGGTAGCCTTTAATAGTTTAACTCATAGATTGGTAAACTTACCCTTAAACGAATATTTCAAACAGAAGAAAAAACGCATAATCAAAGTAGCAAGAGAAAACGAGTTTGATGAAAAAATGGTACACAAAAGGATAGAAAATTATAAAAAACAAAAAATGATCAACAAATTACTCTTGAAAAAGAAAAACCACCTATGAAAAAAATACAGAAAATTCACATATTGGGCACACAAATTCCAAAATATATTTGAGAATATTAAATTAGCACCGAAAAATAACCACAGTTTAAATAAAGTAATAAAAAACACAAAAAATGAAAATAACTGATAACAATAAAAAATAAGGAATATATCAAATTGAATGTACGGGTTATGAATATATATATATATATATATATATATATATATATAGGAAAAACAAAAAAAACCAACAAATTAGAACCAAAGAATACATAAGAAATAATAAAAATGGGGAATTAGAAAAACTGCAGTTGCTGCTCATGTTTGGTCTGAAAACATAATATAAATTCGGACACTAAATTATTAAAACAGTTAGAAAATACAAAAGAGCTGACTATTTGGAAAAAATCTTTATTCAGAAGAACAAAAACAGAGTTACGAATCTCGAAATATCGACGGATCGTGACCTTTGTTTATTTGGCCAACCACTGGAGGGATTTGACGACATTCCAGTGTTTACAACATAAACCCAACCAGTATGGACAAGATGCTGAATATGATTGGGATCTAATCGAAACATGTTCAAGATCAAACCAACATTAATATTAATATTAAGGTAAGACTCAAATAAAATAATTATTATTATTATTACTATTATTTTTATAAATATTAACTCCTGGCGCGACAGGCCTAGAAGACCTGCTGGCCTAACATCCACATGTTGTCAATCACATAGGTAGATGATCATTTGGCCAGTTGTAGGGGTGACATGTGGTCAGCTACTTATTGTAGCTACCCAAATGCCTTCTTGATGCTAGGTGGGCACCGGTCCCATACTGGGCGAAATATCACGATAAAATTTCTTCCCCCATGGAGCCTCGAACCAGCGCAAGTCTCCTAGCTGTGCGTCAAGGCTTCCTGCCTTAACCACTCGGCTACGGCGCGGGACATTATCAATATTAATATCCATTATTATTATTATCATCAATATTATTATTAGTACTATTATCATCATTATCATCAAAATCATTTTATCATTATTATTATCATCACTATTATTATGATTACTATTATTATTATTACTATAATCCACCGCTGTGGTCTCTCCCTTGTCACGCAGCGGACCCGGGTTCGATCCCCGGTCGGGGCAGTTTTTCTGGGTGAGGTTTTTATCGGTTTTTTCCTCACTTGTAAGACAAATGTCAGGAAAACTTTAAGGCCCAAACGGTCCCCAAAATAATATCATCATCATCATCATCATCATCATCCTTCACGGTGTGGAAAGCAACGGGAAGCTACCACACCTACAATTCCCTAGTAAGCTGCAAGCATAGCATGAAAATGCTATGATTTTTGCAGTGAAGGACCTGCCCTCGGGCAGAATTACTATGGAGTGGATTTTATATATATATATATATATATATATATATATATATATATAATATAGTTAAATTCGAAGAAAACTTCAATTTCTGAGGCTGCACATCGAATTTCATATTCATCCTTCATATTTAAGAGAGATTCAAGTTGAACTTCAACCACAAATAAAAATAATTAGATTCCATTATGATTTATGTTTCCGCTCTCAGTAAATGTGTCGAGACCGATAGTGATTATCAATAGCAATAACCGGTAGTCAGTAGTAGTAGGACTTCTTACACAAAAAGTTAGAGATTTACAATATTAATTTACAAATATGGGTCGCACGGGACAGTAAGCCGTACGTGCTGTGACAGTCGTTACCATAAAGTAATAATTGGACTAGTGTACAGAAAATAAACAAAAACAGCAATAACTACATTACAATTAATTAAAGAAAAAACCACAATAATATCAAGATTTAAGTAATAAACTAAAGCAATAACATTACAATTACATAAAGAAAACAAATAATAGTTTAACAATTAATAATAACACAATAGCATTATACACTAAAAACATTAACCTTACAAATTACATCAAGAAAACCACAATAATATTACATTAGATACTAACACAATAGCCTTATACACTAAAAAAAAACATTAACATACATTACATAAAGAAAACACAGAAGTATTACAATTAACTAATAACACAACAGCATTATACACTAATTAAGATAATAAATTGTAATTAATTAATGGTATTTCATTTTGATCTAATATATTTATTCATGAATGAGTGTTGCCCTTATTTTTTCGCGTTTTGTCCAGAAATTTACCGAGGTTTATGCCAATTTTTCTGGTTTTAACAATAACTCGTAGCATGCCATTCTTTCCCGATTGAATTTAGAAATCTTTCCGGAAAACTGACGTCTCAAATTCTAAATCATTACATTTTCCTAATATATGTATCTCATCTTCCAATTTCCGCACATTGGACATATGTCGCATATCGTGATCGTCGCCTATTTTTAGAAATTTCCATGCCCCTAGCTCTAAACCAAGCAAGCCCTGATCTCTCCTTAAAGTCCTAGGTTGAGTATATACGATTCTTTTCCCAAGACGTGTTTTAGGTCTCTTTGTTAAACACAGTGAGGGTTTTCCTGTAATTCGGCGTAGGTATCTTGTTGCTTTACATCTAAGTACCTCTCTATTACCTACGCGTTAAATATTGTTGTATAAACTTGACATCAACCCTTACAAATATTTATGTACTAAGTAAAACGATTAACGTTTTATTGTTTTCATAAATATTTATTGGCATTCAATGTATCATGACAGCCGTTTCGATTACATGTTCATCTTAACTATAACGTACAGTAATATAGTTACATCTAATATACCAAAACTTTAATGTTTTAGTTGTTTGTTGGTTGTACTATGCGCGGCATACCGTTTGATTCCGATTGTGATGGGGCTGTTTGCAAAAATGTTCAGGAGATTCCCGGGATGAACGTCGGCTATAAAGAAACTTGTGATACTCAACTCCTACACCTTAAAAACACCCTTTGTCGTGGAAAAGTGAAAAAAAGTAGCTCTTTGGACGCTTAATGGCTTAAGCTGCCTAAACCATAACAATATACACAAAATTAATGTACCCAATTGAAATGACTCAAACAACTCTATAAAAAAGTCCGCGAAAGCATATGTTTATCTTCTTACGGATAACCCAATAATCAGTATTGTTCTTCATTTGATGCCAAGAAGATTGAGACAAATACGTGAGATTCCTGCTGCAAGCGTTAGCAGCAACTAAAGCAGCACATGGCGGATATCTTTTTACGGATAACTCGACAATAACCAAGTTTATCTTTAGCTCATTATGCAACGAAGGCCGAGATAAGTAAAAATCCCCCCCCGGCAAACACGGGTAATCAGACGGGGTATTCAAAATAATTACGATAAATTTGTCCTGTTACTTAGTAACTAAACATAAAATCCAATTAATTTTCATGTATAGGAGTTATCAGCGCACGCCGGGTATTAGCTAGTGTGTTCACAGAAATAAGAAAGTTTATTTGATGTGGCATTTTTTTTAGTAAATATACGATCTTAAAGTGTACCACTTCAAATCGAGTTTAAAATTGTTCTACATTCGACTGTAGGTTCGAGAGTTTATAAAAAAGGTCGATGTCACCACTTTTTATGTTTGCTTGTGTTGATGATTTTATATCTTTTTTCTCTTGGTTTCTCTCGTTCACACTCTTTTTGCTTCTTGTTTTACTTTTTTAATCTTTTTTCCCCTAATTAAAAAGATAAAACACAATTGAACGACACATCCAGTCCCAAGGTGAGATTAAAACCTTACCCCGCCGGGATCGAACCGGGTGGCCGGAGTGGATGGTAGGGACTTACGATACGCCACGGCGACGGACAAATTAGTGCCACTACAGTTTACCGCTCTACCAACTGAGCTCTTACCACGATTTGGCATAGATATGAAGGGATACAGTGTATCCAAACAACTGGACATGAAGATGATTAAAATAAACATCTCTTAAATCAATAAAAGATGAAGTATGAAGTTTTATTTAGAAATAAAGAATTCCGGTATGCGATTTCATCAAGGTAAACGCCAGATCACGTGATAACTATCTACCTATTAATGATTTTTGTATTGTGTTCTTAATAAATGAAACTAAGGAATCTTATAGAATACCCGTTGCCAAGTTAAGGGTATCAAATGTATGATACAATTGCGAGGAAGTAAAATGGCGGTTGCAGAGTGAATATTTAATTTCGGTTTCAGGCAAACCTACAATAACTTAAGACCTGATTTAGTGATTTTTTGGCGATCGCTTTTCTCTCATTATTTTAATAATTTAAATAATCTGAATTTCATTGCGCGAACATGGAAAATTGGCAAAACCGACTAGAGGGATTTTTAAATTTCGTTTTCAGTGAACTAACCTAAGGTTCCGATTTTTTGCTGGGTTAAACACAAATAGATCTACGTTTTCCATTACTTGCATATAACAAATCTGGGTCGATAAAAACAAAAAGTGCGGCCGTCTAGAGCTAAGGATACACACACACATCTATATTATATATATATATATATATATCACGGAGGGAAAGTGCAGTAGAGCAAAATAGTGATCAATAATGAAATATAGAACAGATAGCACACTTAACTATCTTGGTTCAGATATAACATATAGTCATGATTGGGATATACATAATAAATTAAAAACCGATATCAAATTAAGGCGGCACCATAAGAAGACCCTCCAAAAGACCGAAGAGAAACTCAGCTCAGGTTTTATAAAATTAGACTGTTCCTGTTTTTATATGGATATGATCTTTGGTACTTACAAAAAAAGATATGGTCATACATTCAAGCCACTGAAATTGAAATTTTTAAGATCCGGAAAATGATGTGTGTACACGCATGGATAGATACACAATGAATCAAAAGAAAGAATGGAGATCATATCAGTATAATCTCATATATAAAAATGAATGCCTTGTATGTTGTTCGGCTTTATATGCGAGGCCATACCGTGGAAATAGGCTATAAGAGAGTTTGAACTCAACTCCTAACCCTTTGAACTGCCCTTTGGAGTGGAAAACGTGAAAAAAAAGTAGTTAGTGCTTGGACCGCTTAAATGACTTACGCCTGCCTAAACCATAACAAAAATTGACACAAAAATTAATGTACAAGATTTGAAGATCTCAAAAAGCTCTACAAAAAAGTCCAGGGGCAGAGATGTTTATCTCTTATAGGATAACTCAAATAACCATTTGTCTTTCATCGATTCCAAGAAGATGAGACCAGACGTAGATTCCCTGTGCAGCATAGCATCACATGGGGTATATCTTTACGGATAACTCACACACTATTTGTCGTTTAGCTCATTCTATGCAAGAAGATCGAGTTAAACAGATTCCCGAGCGACACAAGTATAATAAGCACGCGGAATCTAAAAATAATACGATAGTAACATATATGATATTTCTTTAACTTATTCAAAATCATAAGAAGTAACAGTAATTAGTTCTTTCAGCTCAGTTATACCAGACAGATTCAGAATGAGTAGATTCCCGGATAACGCCGGATAAACAGCAACAGCGTATCTAAATAATTCGATATGAATTTATCCCTAACTATTTAACTAACAAAAACACATAATTTCGTATCAACTCAATTTTGTACAGAAGACGGGATAAGTGAGACTTCCGGGCAAGCTGGGAATCAGCACGGAGTATCTAAAAATATAAATTTATAATATTTTCCTTGACGATTCAACATTAATTTTCGTTTATTAGGCGTAGCAGCTAGTGCTGATATAAATATAACATTTTATGTTCTAATGAAAAAGTAGTGTAATATGAAGGTAGAATTGCGTAATTCCACAAGTATTCATTGAAGACATTTTAAGTTATATGTTATAAAACTGTAAACACAGTTTATTTTCAACTGCCTGAGTGAGAAAAATAACTATACTGTGTTTGCAATCTGAAATTTTAGCGTATTACAATCCGTTCGCCTAGTATGTATCTCAATCGTTGGCACGGACAGGGTTGTGATTTTCAATTTTTGAATGTTTTCCTCAGCTATCAGAATTTAAAATGATATATTACAGATGAGATAAATTTTCAAACGTCGAAACATATTTCAAGTTGGAATTTCGAACAAAATTCGTAACAAATTCAATATTTTCTATGTACCTATTTTGTTTCCTATTTTTTCTTCGAATTTAATTATTTTTTAACAAATAAATATTAATGATTACCGTAAGTGCATGTTCCGCTGAAACATATAAGCTTTAAAATATATATGCAGTCAATATGCCCATTTCACCAATTAATGTTTTTAAATGGTCAACAAGTTTCCTACAGCCAGGTGTCATTCTCAAGACCAGATATTGACAGTCATATCTGGTCTTGAGAATGACAGCTTGGGCTGTAGAAACTTGTTGACCATTTTAAAACATTAATGGTGAAATGGGCATATTGACTGCATATATATTTTAATATTTTATCACCAAGAAGATCACTTGTGTATTAAAAAATATAAGCTTTGTACAATGAAACCGTTTAATATACTCACGATGAATTTCCTGTTAGGTAATTTTGAGATTATCCGTAATGTTTCAAGATAAATTGCGAATAAAACTAATATACTACATCAATAATCTATAATTGCCTACATTTGCATTATACAACATTGAAAAAAAATTACAGTCGTTTCAATCAGTACTCCCAACTGACAAAATGGAGTACAAGTCGAATAAAATCTACTAAAAATAGGCTATTTTTTTGTACGTTAAAATCGTTTATAATTTAGGTTTACAATTGGTTAAATACTGACGATAGTATGTAGCCTATGTTTATATAATTGATAATGGTTATTGATTAGTGTTGCTTTGTTTACTTGTAAAATTATTAATTAGATTAATAATAATTTATTCATACATTGTCAAAATTTAATCAGTTTTGTGAATATTACAGTATATGGTACTGGATTCAATTTTCCGGTTTTTTTTTGTAAAATCAGACATAGTATGAAATAAAATAAGATATTGTGTTTATTCGACACTCTTATTGGAACTGTACTTATATAAAGTTAACATAAGTTGGGCATGCCGTAGCTAGTTGGTCAACACAATACGCTACAAGACATAAGTCAGTAGGCTGGTATCCCGACTTGGATATGACTGTTAGACTATCCTAAACTATCCGGCGGGCACCATCACTCATATGATCAACTCAACCTCTAATAGAAATAAACATGGATAGAAGCTGAATATGTAATTATGGAGTAACCTATACATTTACAGTATCGTCTTTGAAGCGCACTGTAAGAACTTCTTCTTATTTACGGATTTTTTACAGCTGTCGCCGTCTCTCCGCCTCCAATGGCTACCTTCATATATCGTGGCATTCTTCAATATGTAAGAGTCTTGTCGTCATTGCCTCGTAACGTCTTCAATCCAGTTGTTGGTGGGCGACCCTCATATCTTCTTTGAGATGGTATCCATCTTAACATCTTATTAGAGAGACTTTATTCCTTCATCTATTGACATGGCCAAACCAAATTGTCTCTTCTGATATCATCAAGTATATCTCCCTCTATTTTTCATTCCTTCTCGTATCACACCATTCCAAATTTTTTCCAGGCGCGTTTTACATAAACTCCCCTCTCAAATAATCATTTCGGCGCTCAATAACATTTTTTTTTATTTCTGCTATTTATATCCATACCTAGACACATACAATATAACACTTTAAGCTAGAGTAGCCTACTAGAGTACTCATTTTGCTTTTCTTTATTTTATACTCCATAAAATAGAGTTTAATATTCTTATCATTTTTTCTTTCTTTATTTATTATCGTTGTAATCTAATCACTACTAGACCTATTCTCTTGTTTATTAAAAATAAGCATCCAGATGTTTCGTTGTTTTTAACACCTTCAGTTCGTTCTACAGGTAAAATTTCAATTTCATCATATCCCACTACTAGATATTCCCAATTTGCCATATTCATGTTTAATCTAGCCTTCTCGTATTCTTCTAGAAGTTTTCTTACCATTTAACGTAGATCATCTGATGACTTCGCTCTTATGACCTGATTATCTGAGTAATGTTAGTAAACTAACTATTTTCTCCTATTGACACTACCGTGGGTTCACGTTTCTTGTACCAGTTCTGTAAGAATGTTCCAATATATAGTTAAAAAAAGTGTGGGTGATAACCACAGCCTTTAGCATAAACCTTTGTTTACCTGAAAATCCTCTGTTAATCGACATCCTATTTTAAACCTTACTGTATTTTCTCTTACAACTTCTTAATCGTCTTCACATCTACTAGATTTACTTCATCTCCCAACTTTTCATGATGCCATACACCCATGCCATTATATTTCCATCCTATTGTTTAAATGTGCACTGAATGCTTTTTGTTACAATTTTGTGTTTGGCTTTCTCCACGCCAAAGTATGACTATCAAATAAATACTTGACATTTATTTTCGTATGAGAAGATGGCTGTTTTCCCACAAATTCATTTAATGACAGTTATTTTTTATTTACTTCATATATAACAGCTTTCTTCCTTGGTAATCCAAAATTGTACCCTATCCGACGAGAGAGCTCTCGTCACTGTTTTTGGATGAATTTCTTTCCACATATCTGCATGTATCTGTACTGCTATATTGGATGCACTCACAATTGAAATTTTCTTCTCTGTATTAACAGCTTTTCTTTGTTCTCTGATGGTAAAGCCTTCTTGGACGGTATTTCCTAACACCATTTATTAAGTATTTATTTTCTCTATTTTTTATGATATCTATGACAGTGAGGAAATCCTATTCCTGCGTTGGATACTTTTGTATAACTTTTCCCTTGTTGATACACATTAATTATGATTTTTGTTTCTTCGATAGACTTTCTTAACCTTTTGTTTTTATATTTTCTAACAAACGGAGATTAGGGACAGACTGCATGAAAGTGCAAGTGACTGTAAACACAACATGCATACAGTTTGTTTCTCTTTAATTAATCTATTCGATACTCTTCTCCAGGTGAAGCTCAACCCATCTAGGTAATTTAGGCTTATTTCCCGATATTATACTTGTGAACGCATATACACCGTGATTCAAAATTGACTTTACAACTTTACAAGCTTATAGAAATTTATTTAGAAGGCCCTACATAATTGCTTTTAATGTCATATGATAGCACAACTCATCAAGTTTTCACCGACATAGTTATATGGTACCTAGTTCTCTCACCGCGTGCGCTAACGTAGTTCATATCAAAATGGCTGCTTTCACAGGTGCCGAGCGTGCTCGTTGTGTGTTTTTGTTCGAAGAAACTAAATCTGCGACAATTGTTCAGCGTAGATTTCGTACCCAGTATGGTAAGGATCCTCCTAGCAGGCCAACAATTTATTCTTGGCACCAAACATTTGTTAGGACTAGCTGTTCTGTTAGTCATTCCAAGCATACTGGCCGTCCACTACGAGTCTACATTCCACGTCAGTGGCAAAGTAAATACCCATAACTGCAGGATCTGGGGCTCTGAACCTCCACATCTCCATCTGCAACACGTACGTGACAGCCCGAAAGTGAATGTGTTTTGTGCCCTAAGTAAAACTAAAGTGTACGGCCCCTTCTTTTTTCAAGAAAAAACTATCAACGGTACGATTTATCTGGATATGCTACAACAGTTTCTTATCCCACAGATAGATGCAGACGACCAAGAAGGACACATTCAATTTCAACGGATGGTGCACCTCCACATTACCTCATCGACGTCCGTGATTTTCTGAACATGAGGTTTCCTGGTCGGTGGATTGGTCATGGGGGACCAACAACATGGCCCACCTCGGTCTCCTGATTTAACGTCACTGGACTTTTTCTTATGGGGGTTCCTTAAAGATAAAGTGCACGTTCCGCCCCACCCTGTCAATCTTGCTGAGTCCGAAACCGAATCACTGCCGCAGCTGCATTACTGAAGCCGGATATGCTGCAACGTGTGTGGGAGGAGATTGATTTCAGGTTGGATGTTTGCTGCATGACCAACGGAAGCCACATTGAACAACGTTGACTGAATAGGTGAAAACTTGATGAGTTGTGCTATGATATGACATTTAAAAACCAATTCTGTAAGTCTTCAAAACTTGATGAGTTGTGCTATCATATGACATTTAAACCAATTCTGTAGGTCTTCTAAATAAATTTCTATAAGCTTGTAAAGTTGTTAAGTCAATTTTGAATCACGGTGTATATAATGTATTAAAATTTTAGGTATACTGAAACTATGTTCTTATAATCTACCATCATAGCAGTAACATTGTAATTTTTTCATCAAAAACATACGGTTAAAGTTCATCTATTGCTTTTTACATCAGTATATTTACTGCAGAGTGATTTTAAATTTAATATAGGCATTCTATGCACAATCTATTAATTAAAAGTTGTACACCCCTTCATTAGGGCGAGAAACATTTTTCAAATATCAGGAGAAGCTGCAAGATCACTTCATATTAAACCATTTTTAGATTATCAAATATGACTAAACTTTATGCTTAATAGGCCCTACATTTAAAAATATATATGTTTGCACTGAGCATTTTTAATACAACAATTACCTGTATTTTTCAAAGTTCGATTAAATTTTAAATATAATTTATGTTGATGAGCAATGTGTTCTGCTTTAGTATATCCTATATAATTTGTAGAAATAATGTCTTAGATTTCAATGACTAAATTTACGGTAAGCTTTCCATTATTTTTTTAGAACAACGTTATGCAATTAAGAGAAAATAGTATGCGCTTTTTGGGTATCGTCCGGTAAGATTTTTGGCCTAAATGTGACGCGAGAATATGACGTCACCTAGGTGCATGGAGGTCGATAAAATATGTTAAACATTATCTCCGATTCCGATTTAGAGTCTTTCCACTTTTCAGCGGTTGCCCTTTTACCAGCCGGCTGCTGGCCCTTCACATCCACATGTGTCAATCACAGAGGTATATGATCAACAGCCAGTGTAGGGTGACATGTGGTTAGCATGTCGAGTCCCCCAGCCGTTATAACTGGTTCCTCAACCTGGAGCCGCTACTTATTGTAGCTACCCAATTCACCTCACGATGCTGGGTGGGCACCGGTCCCATATTGGCCGAAATACCATGAGAAAATTTCTTCCCCCATGGAGACTCGAACCAGCGCAAGTCCCGTAGCTCTGCGCCAAGGCTTCCTACCTTAACCGCTCGGCTACAGCGCGGGACAAACTTATCTCACATTTACTTAAATCAGGTCACTTATTTATAATTACGGGATTTTGGATCATAGTTATGAAATTTACAAACAGTTATTACAACAAAGTATCTTCACAAACTAGGCCAGGATCGTATTTACGTCAGTCAAGGAATGAATGTGAAGTGTAATTGACCTCTTGAGATGTTTACGGCCGAAGTGTTGCTGATGCTGGAATTATGTCACAAATTAGGTAGTAAATATTGTTTCAATGTTTGTAATGTACTACAAATATGCGATATTATGTAGAATTTACTTTTTAAATAAATAAATACGAATATGTAGGCTATTTATTGAGAAAGAATAAAAAAAAGACATCTATAAAGACGTATAATGAGCGCGAATAAACAGTAAAATATTCCAAATATGTTCTAACTAAATATTAACTCAGCATTCCCTACCTTCCTCTATGTAGGAAAATAAATATTTCGTTCACATGTTGTTTTCAATACTAATGTTACCGGTATTTATTATTCATCTTAAATTTAGTGAAAGTAAGAAATAATAAATACAATGTTATTTACAAATGGGTCGCACGGGCAGTAGGCAAAGCCGTACGTGCTTTTTGACAGTCCGTTACAATAAAGTAATATTTGGTAATAGTATAAAGAAAAACAAAAAGAAAACAATAATATTACAATACATAAGAAAAACTCAATAATATTACAATTACATAATAATACAAATTTTTAGTTTACAATTATTTTACGTAACTAGTAGCAGTAATAATAGGACTTTATTAGACTAAAAGTAAGATAAATACAATGTTATTTACAAATATGGGTCGCACGGACAGTAGGCAAAGCCGTACGTGCTGTTGACAGTCCGTTACAATAAAGTAATATTTGGTAATAGTATAAGAAAACAAAAAGAAAACAATAATATTACAATTACATAAAGAAAACTCAATAATATTACAATTACATAATAATACAAAAACATTTACATTAATTAAGTTATGTAGAATTATAAGAATTAATGTATTGCATTTTGATAACGTTCATTTATTCATGAATGAGTGTTATTCTTTTTTCCGCGTTTTTTCCAGAAATTTACCCAAGTTTATCCAATTTTCTGGATTTACCATTAACTCGCAGCATGCCAATCTTTCACGATTTGAATTACTTTTCCGGTAATAACTGATGCCACCGACATTCTAATCGTTACATTTTATTTTTCTAATATATGTAGGCTATTTCGGCTTCCCAAGCTCCCGCACATTGGACATATTCGCATATCGTGATCGTCGCTAATTTTTAGAAATTTCCATGCCCCTAGCCTAAATCAAGCAAGCCCTTACCTCTCTTTAAATCCTAGCTATGACCATAATATTGGATTCTCATTGATGCGACGAGTTAACCACTTGTCTCTCGATGACAGATGTAGAGAAGTAAGTATGAAACTAAATCAGTTTAATAACTCCCGCAAAAGAGCACATTTGCCCTAGGTGGGGATGAAGATTTATATATAGACAGAAAATTATAATATATGTAATGAATGGTAAATAGGCTCCAGTTTAGATAATATAAATTGCAAATACCAATTATAATTGGTGTTACGATATTGTTCAAAACTTGGAAAAATGGGAAAATAAATAATTTTTATATTTATGATAGTAAAAGAGGAAAAAAAATATGTCTTCATTGCCAAATATCAAAAATATATTTATAAGATCTAAATATACAAACGTTACTGGTATAAAGTAAATATTCTCTTTAAAATTTTGCTTAACTGTTACGTTAACTACTAGATGTCATTCGGAACAAATTCCGCTACCTCTTGTTGAATTGAGAATACTACATATATAAGAGAAATGTATGTTTGTGTCGGAATACTTTGGTAGCTCAGGTCGTTAGAGCGCTAAACGTACAGAGTTTAGAAACTCTGATTCGAATCCCGACTCAAGCATTCATTTTTCTTTTCATATCATATCATATATGTATGTACATATATATATATATATATATATATATAATTCAGGTCCACCGCTGTGTTGTCGGGGTAGAATAGATGCCTTCGTACTCAACCGAACCGGATTCGATCTCACGGCTGTTCAGGAGAAAATTGCTGACTGATGGTTTTTTCGAAGTTTTTCCGTCAGGGAAATTTAAGATCCATCCAAACGGTCCCGAACGTCATCTGGCCATAATAAATCGTTCATTATCATACTCACCATGTTTCCTATGAATGAGGAGTTTCTTTTTAATATTGTCATGTTTCGGAAGCAGAGCCTGACATTGAGTGTGATTACTCATTCGGGGAGCCCCTCCATGTCCCCTGATTTATCTAAAAAGAATGTGCGTGATTACACTGGTCAAATCTCTCTCCCGACAGGTCCGTGCCACTGTAAGACCCGGATGGCGTGGTGCATGTAAAACGTACCTACGAAGATTGGGGAGGTTTAAAACAAGTTAAAGAAACATTGGATATAATTCAGGAAGCTATGGTTAATCCATTGCGACAGTTATGCATATTTAAATATTAGACATCAAAAAAAATTACTTACAAAGGTTTAGAGGAGGAACAGAATTCGGCTCGCTTCTGGAGCGAGCGGCCCTCACACGACCTCAATATGTACAGCTCAATATATTGCACAATTAATGACATTGTACAATAATATTAAGCGTCTGTAGATCACATTGAAAGATTGCGCAATATATTGAGTCAATCAAAAAAACAGTTTGATTTTTATTGTGCAATCTAGTAAATATTGCGTCGTCTATTGGCAATATTACGCAATACTGGATGAGTTCTGTGTTGACAGTGTTGGAATAAACATGTTGACTGCACAAGTATCACCCGCGAACTAATTTATTGAGCAATAATATTGCAACCTCATGGGTTGGCCAAGTAATACTATTGTACAAAATATTGGGAAATATATTGATGAAAATATTGATCGTGTAGGGGCCGCTTTACGTCAATATATTGCACAATATTTTGTACAATAGTATTACTTGGCCAACCCATACGGTGCAATATTATTGCTCAATAAATTAGTTCGAGGGTGATACTTGTGCAGTCAAAATGTGGAAGAATAAGAAGACAATACAGAACTGAACTTAGTATTGCGCAATATTGCCAACAGAAGACGCAATATTTACTATATTGCACAATAAAAATCAAACAGCTTTTGATTGACTCAATATATTGCCCAATCTTTTAATGTGATCAAAAGACGCTCAATATTATTGTACAACGTCGATTATTGTGCAATATATTGACATAAGTATTGAGCGTGTAGGGGCAGCTTGAAATATTGAGCAACATATTGAGTCATTCAAAAACAGTTTTATTTTATTGTACAATCTAGTAAATATTGCGTCGTCTGTTGGCAATATTGCGCAATACTATTTCAGTTCTGTGTTTTGTCTTCTCATTATTGCACATGTTGACTGCACAAGTATAACCCGCTAAATAATTTATTGAGCAATAATATAGCACCGTGTGGGTTGGTCAAGTAATACTATTGTACAAAATATTGTGGAATATATTGACGTAAATATTGATCGTGTAGGGGCCGCTTTAAAGTTAAGATTGCAACACAGAATAGTATATTATCTGAATGAAACATTTTGTTGCCTGATACAAAAGTAACACCTGTAATATCTAGGTAATATAGTTAGATCCCGGAGAAAACATTCAAGAGGTTCTTAATTATATTTAAAAACTGTAGACTAGTTATTTTCAATTGATTGAAGAAACGAGCCTTACAATTCTTTATGATGTAATCTTAACTAACGGGGATTGTTAAGTAATTATTTTAACATATACGTTCCTAAACGAAAGTTAAATATACCGTTCGAGATCAGACACCTAGGCTACATATTAAAAGTTTTATTTTTCATATTTTTTAGAATATAGTGTGTGAATTTTTTCGACATTACCCCTTATAATACATACTAAAATAGTTACATCATACCACATCACAACACTTCATTAAGAAAAAAGTTTTTAAAGATCTCTTCAAAAATGGCCAGTTGTGGATACAATTGCAAACATCAAACTTTTTGAACAAAAACATAATTTTATTTTCACTAATATTTTTTTTTATTAGATTAATCGAGTCAAATCTCATGTTTAGGCCTACTTGAAATTAACGGGCTCCAATTTCAATTTTTTTAGTTAAGTTATAAGTTTTGTAATGTTCTAATTTCATTTTTCTGAAATTTCTGTCTAGTTTCAGCAGAATTTTTTTTCGAATTTTTATCACATACGAAAATCTTGGTGCTCGAAATTAGGCCATAACCGTAATAGAATAATAGAGACCGATTCAATTACTTCTGCCTAATGACAAAACGATAATGTAAATTATAACATTTTATTGTAACGTGATATATTTTATGTCCACCCCTGTGATCTCAGAATAATGTCGATGCCTCGTATAAAGCGGGCCCTGGCTCAATCAGAATAAGTTTCCTGAGTCAGGCTTTTTCTCAGAATTTCTTCATCTGTAACATATGTAAGGTTCAGGAAAAAATTAAGATTCCAATTGTCTCCAAACTCCATTTGACGATCACAATCACACCATCTTATCGCACTTCTTTAGTATAAATTTGGTAATGAATGGCGAGTCTTGTCTTAAATGTTCCTGTTGTATCGGAGGTAGTCGTAGCAAGGCCCTCCACGTCTTTGTATTGTCAATAAGTATGTATGCCATCCAAATTTTAAACATCATCTCTAGGCAGGTTGTGTCATTGTAAGGCCCAGGTGGCAGAGGTCGCGTAAAGAGTAGCTAAAATGTAGAGGTGAAACCAAAAATAAGAATAATAAAGAAAGGATGAAGACATTACAGTAAAACCTGTCTATGAAGGAACCCGACGGTTCCTTAAATATATTTCCGTCCTGGCAGTTGGCCTTCATAAAGGGTTTCCAAATTACAAGCTTGAATTTTCTCACGCAGTGTAAGGGTTTTACATGCACGCTTTAAAGACATAACGTATTGACCGAAATATAGACAAAATAGTGAATGTAACACACTCAGTTTGCACGACAATATAAAACAACTTTATTATACAAAAGCGAGAAGGAACTCAACTAAAGGAAGACTTCAGAGTTTCCCAACTCCCTCGAAGGTAACGTAAGCAGGCAAGGAAAAGCGAGAGATTCCCCGCTGCCACATATAAGCAAGGGTATCCTCGCAATACAATGGCAACACAAGAAGGCAAAACGATATAATGCAGAAAGCGTCATATGCAGAATTTTCACGTGTGGTCATTACCACTTTAATTAGAACGTGCTTAAGAATAATATTACGTCTTACTGAGGTTAAAATTAACTATTGGTACTTAATAATGGTGGACTAGTGGTTATGCTCCTTGCCTCTGGTCCCGAGGTTCGCGGGTTCAAACCCGGCCGGGGTCGATGGATTTTTTAGGACGGAAAAATCCAAGGAGCAAGTCCTCCGGGAGGGACTTCAAGCCGTGGGTCCCGAGTTTGAAGATTTTCAGGCTCGTAAAAAATCCTTAAGCCTGAATGAAAAAGCCTCTAAGCAAAATTTACCGAATTTTCCCGTCCTAGTATTACCTTGGTTTTCTAGATGTCAGTATGAGGCGGAAAGCTGACCACGTACCACTCAAAATGACATCTATACGAAAACAAGTGTAACTAAATTAGTATGGTTCAAATTCTTCCCTGGTGGGGGAAGAGCGCCTAAATCTCTGTAAAGGGAAAACATAGGCTTACAATACAAAACAATATTTTAAACTATTCCATTTCCGCGTTATGAAGGTTTCCGGCTTATACAGGACGATTTTCCATATAAATTCGTATCGTTCTGGAGATTTTTTTCCGTATCTACAGGTTTCCTTCTTATAAAGGTTCCGGCTATGACAGGTTTTACTGTATTTATATTTTAGGTTTATAATGGAATAAGTGGTAATTTATGTATAATTTATAGTAACCTAGTTTGTTTATTTGTCCCATTCCATTACCGCAGTTTAAGCTCTCACCTTTTCGATACTTTTATACTGTATGCCACCACACCATCCGGGCCTTACAGTGGCACGACATGCCGGGGACGGGATTTAAACTATGGATCACACACACATTTTTTTTATTGCACGAGGTCATGGGGAACCTCCCCGAACGAGTGTTTTTATGTGTAAGTTTACTAATTATGTTTGTCATGGTGTATTCACGTGTTAGTGAAAATTACGCCCTTTTATGATGATTATTACGCACATGATTACTCTACTGTTAGATTCCATCTATCTAACATTTTAAAAGTTATGATGTTATTTTTCTTAATTTTAAATCCAAGTCTTTAATTTAAGAACGTTCCCCTGAGGTTATGAGTAAGTGCTTCAATATTAATTATATTAAATTGACCTACTAATTTAAGAAATATAAAATATTATTAATACGTATGTCGTTCACAGTGATGTAGAGCGGCCTCATACACTGTCGATGGTACTCGGCCGCATTCAAGGCCGGTGTCAGCGTTTCTCGTTCCCGGTGGACGGATTATTCAAATTAACCGATTCCGATTGAGGGTCTTTCCACTTTTCAGCGGTTGCCCTTTTACCAGCCGGCGGCTGGCCCTTCACATCCACATGTGTCAATCACAGAGGTAGATGATCAACAGCCAGTGTAGGGGTGACATGTGGTTAGCATGTCGACTCCCCCAGCCGTTATAGCTGGTTCCTCAACCTGGAGCCGCTACTTATTGTAGCTACCCAATTGCCTCACGATGCTGGGTGGGCACAGGTCCCATACTGGCCGAAATACCATGAGAAAATTTCTTCCTCCATGGAGACTCGAACCAGCGCAAGTCCCGTAGCTCTGCGCCAAGGCTTCCTACTTTAACCGCTCGGCTACCAGAATTCATATATTTTGCTAACCTTATGAGCAAGGGAGTCCACCGCTGTAGTCTCAAGGTAGCGTGCTGCCCTGTCACGCAGTGGGCCCGGGTTCGATCCCCGGTCGGGGCAGTTTTCCTGGGTGAGGTTTTTATCGGGGTTTTTCCTCACCTGTAATACAAATATCAGGAAAACTTTAAGGCCCAAACGGTCCCCGAAATCATATGGCCATCATCTTCATCATCATCCTTCACCGGTGTGGAAAGCAACGGGAAGCTACCACACCTACAATTCCCTAGTAAAGCTGTTGAGTGGAAGAGAAGGCCTTATGGCCTTAACTCTGCCAGAATAAATAAAACATTATTATTATTTATTATTATTATTATTATTATTATTATATAAGCTGCAAAGCTTAGCATGAAAATGCTGTGATTGCAGTGAAATACCTGACCTCGGCCAGAATTACTATGGATGGATGAGCAAGGGAAGAGGTAGAAGAGAAGACCTCACTAGCATATTACTGCAGTGGAACCGCGTTCTCCGAAAAAAACAAGCTCTGACCCCGTGTCCACCTGCCGCCGAGTGCCATAGCCTGCTCCGAGTTACAATTTCAGAGATCTTGAACAAACATTATGACTGTTTTATTATTTTTAATTAAATATGGTTATAAAGAGTCTCTTTCTGATCCAACTTTTTATTTGCTAAAAATACTTTACATATAGGCCCTAACATTCATTCTTCGAAACACATATCTGAGGTTTATATAATAAAATAAAACATAGTTTTGGACTACAAAGATTATTTGCCAACAAGTATAATTGGAACTTTTGACAGTATAACTGCAAAACTAAAAGTATTTTTTTTTCAAATTGTATTTATTGGATAATTAATGCAGTCGTATAACAAGTGAATTATAAGAGGAAAAAAAAGAGTGAATGTTGAATCATGTTCACTCTAGTAACGTTAATTCTACAATCATATTCAACTATACAATTAAACTATGAAGACCTTTCAGTGTTTATTCCACTACTACTTCGTTGTTAGTATTTTACAGAGGGATTGTGGTCAATGGGTATGTTTTCGTTTAGCATTCTTCTGTTTATGTCTTCTTTTAAACTTACAATTTCTCCGCCATAATATATCCTATTGGTAACGTTAATGATATTTATAAGAAACCGGTTAAATTAAACGCAAGATTATTAATTTTATATTATTTAAATTTGATTAAACGTTGTGAGTTTTGTTATATCTAAAACAAATTTCTATTTTTCGTTAATTAAATGATAACATTATTTCTACCATATCATACAGCAAAGACGAATTGGAGATTCTATGTCATGTATGGTGTGTGTATGTGTATATATACACACACCATATATATATATATATATATATATATATATTCAATATTAAAATGAAAAAAGCAATATTACCTTAGCAATGTATAAATACGTTTTTATATAGAAAATGCCTAGAAATAAAAACAATATAAAATGTGCTATATTATCGTTAGAACATCATGTTATCATTATCAAAACACAATATCCAACTTAAGAAATTCTAGTTTAAAAATGAAGATAACCGAGCCTATGCCTACCTAATCTATTCTAACCTACCCAATATAACTTATCTAAGCTAACCCGAATAAACATATTGGTAATTCGGTATTACGGAAACGTGAATTAAACTTGTTGGCAAGGTATGTTACATGATAAATATCCAAGTATGTAACTAGTGGTCCATTGCTAGATTGACAGACTGACGAGGGGCACAGAATCGCCAAAAAATGTATTTATTCTTTTATAATACAATTAAAATTAAGTCAATGAACTCTTAAAAAACACATTGTAAGACATCTCATCTCTCCATATCATAATTATATCATCTCCACTTCCCCCCCATCTGGATTATTCCCAACCACAGGAAATCAGACACTCCCGGATGTAAGAATTATTTTTAATAATTCTACGTTTATATTTGGTTTGACTTATATGTTGGCGTGGAAGTAATATATGTGCGAAGATTATACTTATAAATTATTTGTGGAAAAGAAAATGTCTTATCTTCTTTGGACCACAAATGTACGGTTTTCAAGAAAAAAATCCAATGCTATTAGTTTATACTTCATAATCCCGGCGTTTATTAGTCTCATTTTCACATAGTACTTAAGTGACGGGAAATTGTAAAACGTTTTTTCTTTGGTATTTTTCAATGAATATATATATATATATATATATATATATATATATAATACGCTCTCTGGAATGTTGCGAATTCTCCTTGCGTAATAGTAATAAAAACGTTTATTTAATTCCATCTTTTCATTTGTTTTTAAACAGACCATGGGATCAAAACACAGTAAAGGAAATTTTGTTCATTTTTACGTCTCATATGAACAGTATGAAAATCGTACCAATAACCACTTTTATTATAAAGTGATCATCAATAAAATTCTGTACAAAATACTTTTCATTTTCTGAGAAATACATAGATTTGTGATCCTAAATTTATAGAATAGATATTACTCTATAAGAGTAAGGATTTTGTATTTAAACTTGAGACTTACATTACTTCTGTTCGTATGATTTGTAGGCCATGTATTTTATATACTCTTAATACTTTTTTTGTAATTTAATATAATTTGTATATTGTATGTATTATATTCTGAATTGTATTTTGTACATTTGTGTCCGTTGAGTGAAAACAAGTGTTGGGTGCGTCGCAAAAAGTGTACATCCGAATTTCGAGATAATTTTGGTTTCAAAATGAAGCTTAGGAAAATCGAAGATGAAAACATGAACAAAATGTGCGGACCATCCAGAAATAAAGCTGTAAAAACAATTTATAAATCACTATTCCCTATATTACCTGAAGGAAGTCGCTACTATTGTGGTCGTGACATCAAGATATTCAGACATTAGTCCAGGGTGAAAACATGGTTCCTTCAATACCGATGCGAAAATATAATAAATCTTTTATTGTAATAAAAATGCACTGCTGTATTTCCAAAATTACATAACAAAGAGTTTGACATTTAATAAAAACCACATCCTCACATAGAGTTTCTTAAGAAAAAAAATGGTTTAACTGACTCGATTGTCGATAATAATCGATACGTCATCGTACGTATTTCTCGAAAACGAACAACGGCAAATTAGCCCTTACAAAATATTCATTAAATAGATGCCACTTATTTATAACATAATCTTAGAAATTTGTAATATAATTTATTAGAATACATGTATAATAACCTAAAAGCTAACCCGTAAAAACTATAATGGCATTTAGACAATATTAAATTGCAGGTATCTAATTATACTATATGTGTAAGAAACTAAAAGCTAACCTAACCTAATTATGTAAAAGAAACTACTATTCTAACCTAGTTTTTTTAGTGATGCTCCGCAGATTTTCTTGTGTTTTCATCTTTGGTGATCCTAAGCTTCATTTTAATACCAAATTTATATCGAAAAGAGGATGTCTCGTACAGTAAACTAGTGAAATGTATTTTGTAGTGCTTATAAAATGTCATTTTACTGTTTTGTTTCTGGATGATCCGCAATTCTTTTTTTTCTTTTCATGTTTAGTGGTCCTAAGCTTCATTTTAAAACTAAAATTATCTCGAAATTCGAATGTCCACTTTTTGCGCTGCACCCAAAGTCTTATATGTGGCTTTAAAGTAAAACATTGTTACTGCCCATAAGTATATATAAACAATACCAGTTACAACAAAAATGCTAGATGCGATGCGACCTTTGGTATTAAAACTCTTCAAATAATGCGAAGAAATAAGATACAATGGTTATAGTACTTGAAAGGATTCTTATAGAAGATTTAACTATGAGCTAATCGTATATTACATCTGTAATTCTGATTCTCTATCATTCTAAAAGCCAATCTCCAATAATAGCTGTTGTGCATAATTATATGTTTAATATAATTATATGTTCAATATAATTATTTTAAACCAGTAACAACGAAATACAAAAAGTTGGTTTTTACACAATTGAGTAGATCATTATTTATTTAACAGCAAAACGATCTAAATTTTATAAGGTTACCGGTACTGTATAAAATTTTACATGAGAATGAATTATATATTTTAGAATATAACATATGAAAATAACCTTTGAAATATCCGAAATCATTAAAAAACATCAAATTTTGAAATCAATTAAAGCTTTCTACTTAAATTATTATAAAATACGGCAATATTTTCTTCAATTCTACAACTAATTAAATGACATGAAATTTTCTTCTGGTATTTTTTATAAATGCTAAGCTCTTCCCTTTAGCCTATCTACTACTTAAGTTTTGTATCTTATATTTTATATAATTATAACAGAATTCAATAAAAAAATTAAAAGTATAAAAATCACACAGTTGTATATAAATAGGACGGCATTATCTACAAATACACAACTATGTTTATGGCAGGGATTTTTCTTTCAGTTTTTCCTACAAATATTATTTTTTTTTCCTTTTATGTACTGCACAGATTTCCTTTGTTACATTTATCTAAATAAAACACCATTTATAAACAGATACAAGTGTAAAAAAAAGCCACAATGTTGCTCAGTTTTATGATATTTATAAAAAACATACCTTATTATGCCGCCATAAAAAACACTTCAGTTTAGAATAACACTAATCTTACTACACTTAACATTGTCCACTTAAATATTGAATGTCATTCAAACTGGCACACTGAATTTAATAGAAGAATATTGGGCATATACGTCCGCCACGCACTTGTTTAGAATCACTGATTAATTTGCAAAAGCAAAACAAATCAAGTGTTGAAGAGGTAGCCGGCCGGCCGTTTCCTAGCGCGGTGATACAGCTACTACTAAGCAGTTCTGCACAGCTAGATCCCTGCGCTGCCAGTGGGGGGCTTTACCGCCTCCCCCTCCACCCGCTATTCCAAACGCTGTCACTTTCTTTCGCTTATCATCACTAATTTCTATCCTTCGCATTTAATGTTCAACATATATTCTCCAATCAGGGGATTATGAATTTATAGTGGATATATTTTTAGGAGATATATTTTACAAATATGGCCGTAATTTTGAGGACATTTCATGCAGGATAAGTAAAGAGAAGACTAGAGAGACTTAAGAGTTTAAACTCTATACATACTTTAAAAATTCATAGTGAGCCATCGTTGATTTTGTTTTGTAATAAGTTATAGAATAAAATTAGTACCTGCGATAACAGTCGTCCTCAAATTTAAAATTCATTAAAACTTGTAAGGGTATTTCAAAGTTACTTGTTCCACCAATCCAGCTGCTGAAAATGGAAAAAGTAGTTCTGAGAGGTCTTCACAATTTTAAAGAATTTTAATGTTTAGGACTACTGTTATCTCGGGTACTAATTTCTATATTTTTCTGTATATTTTATAATATAGAGATTAAATAATAAGTTAAAAAATAAAGATGCTTCTATACAAAATATATACATAGGCCTATAGATGCATATATATAGGTATATATATATATATATATATATATATTTACAGAAGTAAAGTCCAAAGTGTTATAGATTAAAGAGCTGAAATAAGGAGTGTTAAACAGAGATTAAGAAAGAAACTTCAGGCTAATGAGATGCAATTTTCATGACGATGTAGAAAACAAGATTAGGTAAAATACCAAATATTAAAAAAAAAAAAAAAAGTAATGGAAAGGAGATAGAGACATAATCTATGAAATTCAGAATGGATAGTTAAATAGTTATAGATACACAATTTTGATGGACAGAATAAGATGGGAAAAGAATGGGTATTACCAGGAGAAAATAGATTGGGCGACCTAAACATAGTTGGAAGAATGATAACCAGGAAAACCATGAAAGGAAGGGAATTGGAAGAGAAGAACTACTTATACAAAAATAAATACAAATTAGGAACAGAGAAACAACGTCAATTGCAATATCTTGTTGTAATAATAATATATTGTAATAATAATAATAATAATAATAATAATAATAAAAACAATAATAACAATAATAATAGTATGAAAATTAGGAAACAGAGAAACATTGCCACTTATAACAACCCCTGTATTAATAATAATAATAATAATAATAATAATAATAACAATAATAATAATAAATATTATTATTATTACTACGACTATTGTTATTATTATCATTATATCATTATTATTATTTATTTATTTATTTATTTAAATGCAGTGGCTTTTGAAATCTTTCGTTAGCCAATAATGACTGAGGAAAACAAAAACAATAACAAACAATAACAAGAAAGATTATAAAATGTTCATCATCTTTTCACTGGCTTCCCAGTATCTGTCCACGAAATTGTTGGTTGTTAGGGTTGGGCAAGTTCGGATGTGATCAGCATCTACATCTTCCATAGTGTTGCAGATGATACATTGTTGAGTTGGTAGAAGACCGAGGCGATGAAGGTGTTTACCTAGGCAGTCGTGTCCTGTTGCAGTACGGAATGATGCAACGGCTACTCTTCTGGCAGTGTGGTTTGGATGGATGCTTTCCAAGGTTTGTCAGCCATTTGGAGCTCTAGGGAGGTTCTGAAGGCTTCTCTCACTCTGAAGCGGATGTTCATAGCTGCTCTAGAGTAAGATATAATGTTCTGTGATGTTTGATGGATGTGGGTTCCTTTCTTGGCCAGCAAATCTGCCATTTCGTTCCCTGTAATGCCACAATGGGATGGTATCCACTGCAGAGAAACATTTTTACCTGCTATATTGAGATTTCTGATGATCTGCCTACTCTGTATTATTTCTTTGTTAGCAGGAGATGCTAGGTAATTTGCTATTGCTGATATGACTGCCTTAGCATCGCTTAAGATGACAGCATTCAGAAACGATTGAGATCTGCACGTTAATTGACTTAGGGCTGTGGATATAGCTCTAACCTCGCCGTCAAATGATGTCTGATGTCTTCCAATAGAGAGGTATGTGGAGAAGATTTGGCAGTGGATTCCTGATCCGGTATTTCCATTCTTATCTAATTGGGAACCATCTGTGTAGACATGGAGCCATTTGTTTATAGGGTGTCGAACATGCAATGGCTCCAGAGCTGTAGTTCGAAGTACCTCATCACAAACATAGTTTTTTTGCGTATTTCCAACAGATCTAGGTTGTAATTTATGTGATGTAGTTCAAGGGGGTTGTTTATTGGGAGCAGTTCAGATCCCTTCCAGGAAACCTTCTTGCAGGAAACCTTCTTGTGTTTTGAAGCCTACGGTTATGATGTGTGTTTTTTAGGAGGGTAGTCGATTTCAGGCAGACATATTAGTTTTTCATGTACTTTGAGTGCTGATTCAATAATTTCTGATTTTATGTCTATGTTCATGGTATATTGGAGTAGGGAGCTAATCGGAGTTGATTTTACAGCACCTGATATTATTATTATTATTATTATTATTATTATTATTATTATTATTATTATTATCATTATATGCACACTCAGACTCATAACGCAAGTAATTGAATTTTACAAAGCACAAATGTATATTATAAAATGAATTGGTAAAGTAAAAAAGATTGAAAACTTGTAGAAGCTACTTAAGAAAATACTTCCTAAACGGAAAAATATTTATAACCAAGTTTCATAAATAACAAATTTAACAAGAGGACAAAACTGAGAAAAAAAACGGGCTCGACATGAAGAGCAGAGAAAAAAGAAGCGTAGTAAAAAAAATAGAGAACTACGGGTTCAAAGGAATATGTATAATGATTCTAATTAATTTGCATAATAAACCTACAATGTGGGCTCAATCACAATTAAAAAATAATAATGACTTTATAATGTACTAGCTAATACCCTACGCCTAAATAAATGGAAATTAATGTACTTTTATGTTTAGTTGAATAAGTGGGAGGAAAAATAATTATAAATTTATATTTTTTAGATACCCCGTGCTGATTACCCGGCGTTGCCCGAGAATCTACTTATCTCGATCTTCTTGACATAAATGAGCTGAAATACGAATATTAATGTCTTTGTTTAGTTAAATAAGTAAGAGGAAAAAGTTATTTATTTTTAGATACCCCGTGCTGTTTACCCGGCATTGTCCGGGAATCTACTCTTCCCGATCTTCATGGCATAAATGAGCTGGAAGACAAAAATTAATGTACTTCTTGTGATTAGTTGAATAAGTAAAATGAAAAATAATTATAAATGTATATAGTAATTATTTTGAGATTCCCCGAACTCATTACCAGGTATTGCCCGGAATCTACTTATCTCGATCTTCTTGGCATAAATGAGCTAAAAGACAAAATTCGTTGTTGTGAGTTATCCATAAAACAATACCCGCCACGAGCTGCTATGTTTGTACAGGAATCTACGTACTTGTCTCGATCTTCTTGGCATCAATGAAAGACAAAAATGGTTGTTGTGAGTTATCCGTAAGAGATAAACATAAGCTGTCGCGGACTATTTGTAGATCTTTTTGAGATATTCAATTCTGTGTACATTAATTTTGTGTATTTGGTATGGTTTAGGCAGAGTAAGCGATTTAAGCATCCAAAGAGCTACTTTTTTCACGTTTTCCACTTCAAAGGGCGATTTTTAAGACTGTAGGAATTGATTATCACAACCCTATTATAGCCTATGTTCATCCCGGGAATCTCCTGAACATTTTGCAAAAAGCCCCATGATAGTCGGATCAATGGTATGGCCGCGCATAAAGTACGAACAAACAAACAAAGAAACCAACAAACAAACATTCATTTTTATATATTAGAAGATATTATGTTTATTGGTTGAAGTTGCCAGTAGAGTGCTGTAAAGTGAGTTTACTTGAAATGCACATCACGAAACCCTGGCTGGTTTATGAATGGTGTGCAAGTCGGTCAGAGGTTTAGCGAGTATGCATCATTTTGTTTTAATTTGGATATGGAGTGTATAGTACTTCCTATTCATATAGATTTATAAGTTCCATTGCTTTCGTCCTTTACCGTAAAACTAAACAGGAATATTCTTTACTAATTAAGAACATATGATCATATTATTAAAATTCATTAAGAAATGAAAGAGGTGATTCTTTGGCGCAAGAGTTAGATTCTCGTCTTTCAACTTCTGAGTCCCGAGTGAGCATCCATGTGATGTTCTTGTAGACGAACTGGATCCAGGATGGAGTTTTATCGCTATTTTTCCCGTTTTCGTTACAAAAAAAACTCAATTTTGTCATTTCTCCAGTTTAAGGTACCCATTTCGTTTTATTTAATTTCATCTTCTCCCGTGATGGCTGCTACAGCTGGCACATTTGTGCATCTCAGACCTTCAGTAATAGGGGCTTCATCACATCTCTCGATTGTCAATATAGGCCGATCGAACATAACTGAAGAAGGAGAGAGAGAGTAGAAAATAAGGAGTTTGATTTAGACACCATAATTTACTCATGCTATAAAAATATGAAGATTCATGCATTTCTTTGAATTGTAACTTCTTCTTAAATCATACATTTGACACGTTACAGACTACGTCCAAACATAGGCCTACTTATCCCAAACTTTCAAGATTAAATATTAAGTATTCCGTTCCAAATTAAATTAATGATGATTATAATAATATTATTATTATTATTATTATTATTATTATATATATATATATATATATATATATATATATATATATCTGCCCAAGAGCAGGTCCTTCACTGCAAACTCACCACGCTTTTTTTCTTAACTCAGCCTTCCTTTTTGTATCCGCCTACAAACCATTTGTTTTAATATTGTCTATCATCTGATGTCTTTTCCAGCATATAACCTTCCAAGTAGTTTCTTCTTAGCGAGTGATCAATCTAATTCCTTTTCCTCTTCTTTATGAGTTCCGGTTTTTTTTTTTTCTTCCTTCACCCACTCTGTCTAGCATATATATATATATATATGTTTGTGTGTGTGTGCTTCATACTTAAATTTTTGACATTTATCAATGAATGCCAATTATGACAGTAAAAGAAATATAAATTCCTGAGTCTGGATTTGAACCCGAGACCTCTAACTCTATACGTTAGCGCGCTCCCAACTGCTTCACTCTGGCATCTCAGCACAAAACATTTAATTATATTCCTAATGTATAATCCTCAATTTCTCAATTCAAGAGAGACAGCGGGGCATCGGTCGAACTGCTATCTACTGGCTACTATAACAAGTAAGCATTTTAAAGCTTTTTTTTTACTTTATAGCAGAAACGCTGTAACACATGCGAGGACAGGGACTATCTGGAAGCCCGGTCCAGATTCCTCTCGAATCGAAATCTGAGGAGACCGATTCTTCTAGAAAGATGTCCATAGACGCATGCGGAAAGCGATCTTTCTAGAAAGCACAAACACATCGCTTGCGAGTTGTTTACAGATGACTGATTACGTGAATCCGAAGCCTATTGTCGTGTAAGGCGAGATTTGAGCCTTGCTTCCCCCCGAAGGAATTCAAGCTACTGATCAACAATATGTCACAATATTTTACCAAGAAATCATTACATATAAATTGATATGAGTTTTAAATTTTAGGTTAATATTTCGCATTACATGAAAAAAGGATAACTTTACTATTAAAAACTGCAAATTAATATACAAGATTGTATAAAATTCAATTTGTATCGCCATCTAGATATAATAATTTAAACAAAATATGAATGAGTAATGATCTCATTAAACTATTATACAACACAGTTTTAAAATATGCAGACACAACTTCATTGGATTTACATATATCCCATAAAAATAATATATAAAATGTAATTATGTACAATTTTTATAACTTTACATTGCGCTTTCAAGTGGAGAGTTACTTTATAGATTTGAAAGATATTACATGGCCCGACAAATATTTCTTCTTATTTTTCTTAAACAGAGATTTTTCTAAAACAAAGGTACCTCTTTAATAAATCTGATACAGGGTGATTCAAAATGTTGCGCATACATATCAGGAGCTTGGTAGTGGGGTCGAAACAACTTTTGATTACTAACTTATGGTCTGGAAAGTAATCCTGGGTCAGTACAAGCCTGAGAAAGTCGAGAACTTCAATACGGTCTAAGCTTACTTTTCAGAGAGGCACTGGGTTCGATACACTACTTTATGAATTTAAGAAGACGCTCTGTCTGTTGTCATACCGTTTAGTGCAGTACAGTACTTGTGTACTCTTCTGTTCACATCTGATAGTCATTCGTACGCTCTGTAGGTTGTTTTCATTTCAGTATGGTATTTTTTTTGTATCTCTTCGTTAATGTGATCTACTACACTGACTGCTAAAATGTCTTGTTTGTTTGTATTGTCGGTTACAATCTTTATTTTTTTTTTCGCTTATACTGTTTTTCCTTTTTTTTTTTTTAATTTTTTGTTTTTTTTTTTTGTTTTACCTGTTTTTTGTTTAACTTTCTTTTATCCTCACATAGACACAAGACACAAGACACAACCCTACCACCCTCAGACCCCATGGGCCTTGAAGATGGAACAATCCCCTACCCACGACAGGAATCGACAGCCCGAGTCGCGCGAGTGGAAGGTAGGGAAGGGACTCCACCGACTACAACACGGCGACGGATGTCTGAAGCGTATGGTAAAACAGTTCCAGTACAGCATAGCTTTGAGAAGGTTTGGTGCGATTGGTCGCGGGAAAAGTGGAATACACGTTGTCAGAACTTTTAGAAAGTCAATTAATGTATGCTAAAGCAAATGATAACGCGAAGCTCAAGGTCTATATAGTGTACAATATCCGAACAGACGTCAACCACATCCTCGAATGTTTCAAAACGTTCACCACCGACTCGGGAGACAGTTTCCTTGCGTTCGTGGCATCATGTAGGCCGGCCAGGTACTATTCGAACAGTCGCTGCGGAAGAGAAGTTATTGCTCACGTGGAAGAACATGCCTGTGTTCAATGTGGTGGTAGGCATTTTGAACACCTAGTGTTGTAAAACCAAATTGGTGAATAAATTTACATTTGCTTAAGTGTGTGCACAAAATAGTGTCTTGTCCATCCGTACATTCCAGGGCTTTTACTGACCCAGATTACTTTCCAGACCATAAGTTGCTAATCAAAAGTTGTTTTATTTCGACATCTCTATAAGCTACTGCAATTAATGAGCAACCTTTTGAATCCCCCTGTATACACCGAGGACATTCACTATTTCCTCTGCTATTCAAGTATGTACTATAATGTGCAAAAGAATTTCTAGAGGAAAAAGACAGCGTAACACCACAATGGTACTAATCAGTTGTTGTTTATCCTGATGACGTACTATCCGACACAGCGGAACATTGGCCTGCTTCGTTTGTGAATGATTTTCGAAACTAATGCCGTTATCAACCCGCGCTGCACGTCAGTCTGTGGCGCCGAGGAGAGCAGATATTACCATAAGTAAGCTGGCTAAGTGCCCATTTATTCCTGACTGTACATGGTTTGTATATATGTCCGTGAGACGGAGTAACAGTGCTCCTATGACTGGAGGTAAACGTTACGCTGTGTCTTATTATATAATTATGCGATAGTGAACAAATATTTAAAAGCACTAGACACATTCTATTAAATAACACTAAAAGACTGGAGCATAAGATAAGCAAGTCTACGGAGCCACTATATATTTTATAAACTTACTCACTATGCCAAAGGAATCATAAACGAAACTAAATAAGTATGCAGTTACGAGTATTACTTAGGAAATAATTTCGGACTAAAGAGAATCGAACAGAGAGGTAAATGAAGAAAATTACATAACAGTGACCACATGCTCTTTATGGGAAACCAGATGCAAAAGAACAATTTAGTCTCATACACTGCGATGACCAGGAAATATTAAATTAATTGGATATAAAAGTGATACATGGACATTTCTTATAGGGAAACCTAATGGAAAGCACCCAATAGATAGGCAAGAATGAGGTGGGAGAATATAATGAATCATGTGATTTATGGCAGTTCAATTACATGGGGAAAGATTAAAAAACAGAAGCTCAGGATCGGCATGTATGGAGACCTTATGTCCGTGGGTCCATGAACCTCCGGGTTTGATAGTTTCAGTGAATTAATTATATAGACTGTGGAATTAATATCATTTTATTGTAAATACAACTATAGTGACTATTTAACTCATAGACCGATAATTTTGCCTCTTCCTGTTGATAATCTTGCCTCTTCATGTTGATAATTTTGTCTCTTCCTGTTGATAATCTTGCCTCTTCGTGTTGATAATTTTGTCTCTTCCTGTTCGTAGTGAGAGATATCTCCGCAAATTAACTTCTTTGACAAGGATATCGATTCAACACTGTACGATCGATATGGTACAGCAATAAATGCCAAAAGAAAACAACTTCAAAAATTACCAGAAAAAAAAGGTTAGTTCTGTTGGTCTAAAAAAAATTAAATGTTGTATAATTAATCTGCACTATTGTTAATAGTTATTTCTCATACAATCATCTGTTACAGATTTAACAGTCCAGAAATGCCATTTATAACTATATAGCCGGCTTACAAATAGCCCGGTAGTAAGATCGGAATACATAACCTCACATTTGGTAAATATTAAACATTATAATTATTTTTAGCTTCTGGTGTTGATTTATTCGCTACGTAGCACTCCAAACCTAACGAGAGGTTGAGTTTCTCATTAGACAAAATCGCTCGCGACTTTGTCCTTCGTGTTTTTTCAGAAAAACACAACTTCTTGTTAGATTACTGTTGATAATTTTCTGCCTGAACCGGAGTTTGAACCCTAGATCTCCAGCATTACGCCCTGGTTATCTCGGATTAAAATCTTAATTTGGGCAGATTTTTTCTTTGTAGTTGTATTAACTATTGCATGCAAAGAGCTTTCCTGAATATATTAATTTCTATATTACCTATCAATAACAGTGTAGCCCATTGTTCAGCTATAGCATCTCCGTTGTAATGAGTTACAAGTCCAAGTTAATTTTTATTTACCTTATTTGCTCGTAGATGTCATGCGGTAATCACACCGACCCAATGAGCCTTCTAACAACGTTGATATCGGTAACTTTTGCTTAGAGGTCTCGTTATTGAGGCTTAAGGATCTTTTACGAGTCTGAAAATCTTCAGACTTGGAACCCACGGCTTAAAGTTCCTCCCGGAGCACTTGCTCCTTAGATTTTCCGTCCTAAAAAATCGACCCCGGCCGGATTTGAATCCGTGACCCTCGGAACCAGAAGCAAGGAGCATAACCACTAGTCACTGCTACAGACAGTTTCTATATTACATCTATTGTAAACCTTTTTCTCGGAAATAAAGGAAACATGTTCATCTTGGAATTACATTTCAGATACGGTAATTGATAAAAAAAATAATGCCATTATTAATTTCACTACATGTTCTTACAAGTTCCAAGTTTGCAATTATGATTAGCTAATTTTTCAATCATTCCTAGTGTAATTCACTTCCCCCAAATCATGGTTAATGTTATTCTCCCGACACACTCTTGATTTTGCTTTCCTTCTTGTTCTTTACAAGAAGTTTCCATACCTCCCTTTCATTCTCCATTCGTAGCACATGCCCTCCCCTTCGCAATCTACGAGACTTACTACTTTAATTTAAATTCTTTTAAGTAAATAAATAACTTTTTAAAAATATTTTTCTTTTTGGGAGGTGTTACCATAAACACCGTGCTACTTTGTTAACATACATTATTTTAAAAAGTGATAACTCTGTATAGTCAGTGTTACGTACCATATTTTCATTTCCTCAATTTGAAGCCAAATCTTGTAAATGTAACTCCGGTTCATAATGATATATCATCATCATCATCATCATCATCATAGTATATTCACGAATTTAGGCAATTTGTTGACCTGTTTCGGCCTCAAGAGAAACACCATCCAAAAGTCTTTTGGTGGACGTCCTGGTCTTCATCTTCCTGCAGGTTGATATCTTAACATTTGTTTGGGTATTCTTTGATCTTCCATTCGATGAACATGTTGTATCCATCTTGACTTATAATCAGAAATTTTGTTTTCTAAAGATTCCATGTGTAATTCTTCTAAGAATCCTTCATTCTTAACACGAAAAAATCCAGAAGGGATTGAAATAATGATATATATCGATAATATATATTAGTGATATATACATTAATTTAATGTGGAGCTTGGTTTATAATGACATTATTGAATTGCAGAATACAGTTAATAGTACATACTAAATTATAGATATGATAAAAATGTTTTATAGTGGATAAGATGAAGTATTAGATGTTTTGGTTGCTCTTTGTTAAAATATAGGTTTTTTTTATATTTCTTAGTGGAGTCGCATAAAAGCAGAGACCCTTACCACAACGGGCATTAAGTGTCATCTTCACTTCTTCTTGCACTTTGGTCTTTCAGTCTTCGTTCCTGTCGAGTGAAGATGAACGGAAAGAAAACACTTGGTTTTGATGGCACTTGAATCATCGAGTGAAGAGTGCAGAAAGGATAGAAATAATTTATGGAGGTTTTCTCGATGATTCATGCTTCAATTCGGTATAAAATTTCATCATGAGAACAGTATGAGCATGGCATTGCTACTCCTTTAACACGAGAACTGTAAGGAGGAATTGAGTGAAAGAGAAAGAGATCAAATTCGAGCAGATAGAAAATGAAATAAGAAAAAGAAACATATATTCTGTGATATACTGCATTGTACATAGCCACGCATACCCAAGGAAGAACAAAATTATGTTACGACAATTGAAAGATTTATTCTCCATATTTCAATATTGTTATTATTATTGCAAGTGATGTTTTGTGTACATGGTTAAAAATATGAACAAAAATAGATCCAGGGAATAAGCAAGAAAGGGATGGTTAATCCGAATTTAATAATTCAATTGGGATTTACGTGTAAAATCGGTTTTCGCAATTGGGCTGTAGAGTTAGATCTTACACAATGTAAGTAACATAAATTCTCTAATTATTTTGAAACTGTTAATAAAACTACCCCTAGTTGTATATTACGATGAAAGGTTGTGAAGTGATATTTACAGAATCGAGGAAAATGTCTAAAAACCGAGCGATAGCGAGGTTTTTAATTTCCGAGATTCTGTAAAACACTTCACAAACGTGCGATGTACATTATTTTTTGCGCGATGGTGTATTCAAAATAATAAATAGTAGTAAAATAATAATTCTTGGAAATATGTGCGTTCATTATAAACAATTGAGTAACGTTAACAATGTTTATTAGTTGAAACTACAGAAGGCCTTGAGACCATTATTATTGATAAAATGGTCGCAAGTACGTATTTATTGTTTTACATTGTTTCAAATAGAGTTCAGTGCATTTAAAATGCACTGATTTGTTTCGTATAATGTATATTAACACTACCTTTTGAAAATTGTTTGTACTCGTATATACATTGTACGTAGTATACTTAGAGGGCAGTAGTTTTACTTCCCGCTCGTGGGTGTAAATGTAATATTACAGTAGGCCTATAGTTATTTAGGTTGGCAATCCCGAAATGTAGGAAGTTGAACTTTCAATAATGGCCGCCATTGCTGTAAGTACGACAAAACGCATTATCGCGCATAAAACATTATTATTATTATCATTATTACTATTATTATTATCATCATCATTAACGTCTTAAATCTCCAAAACACATATAGGCCTTAAGAATTTTAAGTTATCACTGCGAATTTTCTCACCATGTTTTCATAGGAGGACCAACTGATCTTCTGCCTACTGATATGTACTGCATTTTCACTTTAAGCATTCGACTGAAGTTTATCATTATTATTAGTATTCTTTTTATTTTTATTTTATGTTTACTATACTACAATAATAATAATAATAATAATAATAATAATAATAATAATAATAATAATAATAATACTTTATTTATTCTGGCAGAGTTAAGGCCATAAGGCCCTCTCTTCCACTCAACCAGCACAAATACAAATAAATATTTGACAAATATAGATATACATTATCTATCTATCTATCTATCTTCGGGTTTTTACAGCTGCTGCCGTCTTCCCGTGCCAAACCTCCAAAGCCTACGGTCTTGGGCATCTTCGATGCTTAGCCCTCTAGCTTGCATTACTGTCTTCATGTTTTCCTTCCATGTTAACCTTGGTCTTCCTCTTTTCTTCTTTCTGTTAGGATGCCATTCATATAGTTGCTTCGGCCATCGCTCATCTTCCATTCTTAAAACATGTCCTAACCACTTTAATTCCTTTTCCTCAATTCTTTCAATTATGCTTTCTTCTGCTTCCATTTTGTTTCTAATTTCCTTATTTGTGACACGTTCTAATTTAGACTTTCTGGCACTTCTTCGTAAATAATCCATTTCTAGAGCTATTAGTCTATTCTTGTAGTACTTATTGATTGTCCATACCTCACTTCCGTACATTGCAACAGATTCCACCAATGTTTTACCAATATATTTTTTTGTGTCTTTCCAAATATGCTTATCCCACCATATGGAATTTAATGATGATATTATTTTGCTACTCAATTCAATTCTATGTTTTATGTTCTCTTTGCCTATACCTTCGATGTTATCCATAATCATTCCCAAATATTTAGTTTGTTTCACTTGCTTTATTTGGATTCCATCTTCCAATACTAAGTTTTCTCATTAATTGCTATTTATTGCCAGATATTCTGGTTTTTTGTTAAATTACTGTGACTGTGAGGACCCCATGATTCATATGTGCTTGTCAAAACAACCTTTTTATCATGAATTCCATATCAAAATTGTCTTGCGCTAAAACCAGTTGATCATCGGCAAATTGTAATGTCAGCAAAAATCTATTGCCTATTGGGATCCCCATACCTTTGCAGCTTTGTTTCCATTTCGTTAATATATACATTATACTAATTATAAACAGTTAAAGATACAATAATGTAGCAATGTAAATGACATGTACAAACAACATTTTATAGGGTAATAACAATAATGATACGATAATAATAATAATAATAATAATTATAATAATATAAATATGATACATTATACGAGAAACACCTATTAATATATATAGCCTATATATATATATATATATATATCCCTTACACTGGATAATAATGAAGTCGAGTTTAGAGCAAATATAAATTTAGATTTCTTTTAAAAAAATGCCAATGTCCGGCAGCCCCTTATTTCTTGTGGTAGGGAATTCCAGTTGCGAGAAGTGAAGATGGTATATGACATGGAGTGATGTGATGTCCTATGTTGCGGTATATTAAGCAAGAGACTCTGTTGTGATCTTGTGTTTATGTTGTGGTTTGAGGATAGATATTGGAAACGGGATGATAAATAATTGGGAATCGAGGTATGTAGGATCTTAAATAGGAGAATTAGACAGTGCGATTTTCTTCTCTCTTTTAGATGTAGCCATGACAATTCGTGGAATTATGGAGAAATGTGATCGTATTTTCGAAAATTAAATATGAATCTGATACACATATTATGGACACGCTGCAGTTTGTCCGACAATCCGTCACTTATGTTAGTTAGTAGAACGTCACAGTAGTCAAAATGCAGCATCACTAAAGTTTGGATTAAAATTCTTTTAAGAGTTGTAGGAAGAAAATGTTCCTTATCATTAATTTCGTCAGGCCTAAAGTGTGTGTAAATCTGTAGGTCGTCGGCGTAAAGATGATGCTTGCAGTTTTGTAGTTTCTTGGAAACGTCATTAATATAAATCGAGAAGAGAAGAGGAGCGAGGACGCCGCCTTGAGGTACCCCTTTCCTCACCAAGCGCCATGAAGAAATGCGATTATTAACAGAAACTGATTGCTGACGATTAGTGAGGTATGATCTAAACCAATCAAGGTAGTTTTCCGACAGATGTAGTGTATTTAGTCTCGCTAGCATTAAGTCTATGTCTACTGTGTCAAAGGCTTTGCTGTAGTCGAGTAGGACTATTGCGGTGAGTTTGCTTTTGTCCATTGAGTCTCTTATGTCCTCTACAATGTCAAGTAGTGTAGTACTTGTATGATGTCCTGTTCTAAAACCAGGCTGATGCTTATCAAGTAAGTCGTGTGTGATGAGGTAGTCTGTTAACTGTGAGTGTATCATGTGTTCCAGTGCTTTAGATAAACAGGGAAGAATACTAATTGGTCTATAATCATCGAGTGTTGTAATCCATATATTTTATTAGTCATATCAAGGGCATAATCTAGTATCAGTCCTCTTCCCTCTCATATCTTAAAACTCACTTCGAATAATTCAATTAGAAGTGAGGTGTGAAATTTGATTTTCACTACTGGGCTACATTATTATGTCTTATGTAATGTTAATCAATTCTCTAATTATTGTGGTGAATATCAAGAAACTGTCAGTATAACATTATAATTATAATCATTGGGCTAAAGCCTATTATTATAATTAGAGTCACCTTTCTCACAACGAAACTATTTATTTATTTATTTCGTACTCGAAAAATCGGACCATAAATTCGACTACCTGAGTAATTCCCTTAGTTAATGCAGCTCCTGCTTGACAAAGAGACAAAAATATCAAGATTTGTATCATTTTTTTCTCGTTATTAATTAAAATGGTTTGGTTAATAAATCAGACTTGGAGGGAGTGTATAATTAGGGTAAACGTTTATAAATGTTTCAGTTAAGTATAATACTTTAAATAACTGGCACTATCAGAAGTACTTTTACTTGTCCCATGCCACCAGGGCCACTTATCAACACGATACATTATACTTGCATCGTATACAAACCTTCTTGACCACATAAGCTCATGGAGTGTTTCCCAGAATGAGGGATCGGATTATATCGTGGCCAACTCCGAAACAGCAGGATCATTGAAGACAACACACGTCATTCACTCACATACCAAAACTAAATAAAGTGAATATGTTAAGATTGTGATTCCCAAATATTTTTTTCGGGAACTATTCGGGTTTTAACGTTTTCCGACATGTGTCTTATCTATATATAATGACGAAGCCTTTCCTTTGTAAGGAGTTACTAGACAAATTAATTTTTAAATACCTAATTAGCTCAGAGATGTCACGGATGGCATGCGATCAACATAACGACCCAATGAGACATCTAACAGGCAACTAAGGTATTGCTAGGGCGTTGAGGTCGATAAATGTTGCTTTGAGGCCTCTCTATTCAGGCATAAGGATCTTTTACGTAACTGAAAATCTTCAGACTCGGGACCCACGGCTTAAAGTTCGTCCCGGAGGAGTTGTTCCTTGGATTTTTCCATCCTAAAAGAATCTATTGACCCCGGCCGGGTTTGAACCCACGACTCTGGGAACCTGATTCAAAGAGCATAACCACTAGATGAGGTTAAGCACATATAAACCCGAATATTTACAACATAAATTCGTAATTATGATACATATTTATTCACATCTCAAAATATGTGAATAATTATTATGACTAGTGTTTCTGTCGGTCCCCGTGATCCAGTAATAATCATGACCTCATGTTCAAGCCTGTCCGGGAAAAGGTTGGGTCCTTCGGAAGAGAAATATATCTGAAAGTTCCTTCTCATACTATTTTAACTGCACTTGAGACAAACTGTAGCCTGACATATCCTATTATATTCAAAGAAAGAGTAAACTATGTGCACAATAAAATATTTTAAACAAGTTTGCTTCATAAAATCTAAATAACTAACAAAATATCCGTTCGTAAAAATGTTTGTTTTGATCTATGCTACCATATTTCGAGTTATATAAAATTGTTTGTCAGCAGTCTGTGTTTCTGTATTTGACACGTTAAATTTAAATAAGAGTGTGTTCATTATGTTATCTAACACAGCGATATAACTCAAGAGAAGGACATCAAAAAGGAAATATTAACATAACAGACAGAGATTACGTGGAAAATAAAAGTAAAACGTTTTTAATGAAAGACAAACATACCATTCTGAGCGACAACAGGTAATTAAGAAACAGTAAAGTTGCTTGAATTAATATTCCTATTTAAACAAGTCTTTAATGTTATGCAGGAAACAGTAATGACTATTTTAGAGACTAAATGATTTGCAAAAAAAAATGTATACTAACATAAAATAACACACACACACACACACACACACACACACACATATATATATTAATCGTCACGAATACATAAGGTTTTCTAAAATTCAATATAATTAATTTATATGGTTGTAGAGGATTCGCACAATCTTCCTGGTTGAGTTTTTTCTCGTGATTTTTCCTTACCTGTTAAACAAATATCAGGAAACGTTATGCCCAAATATTTCCTGAACATCATCTGATCACCTTAATCATCCATGCCACATTTGCCTTGTTCAGTATCTATGAATGTATGGGTGAATGTTGTCTCTTTTAAATGTTCATGTTGTCTCGAAGGTGGCTAAGATAATTAGTTTATTACTCATCTGGGAAAGCCCTCCATGCACTTGGATGGCCAGAAAGTTATGCACTGTATGTGTTAATATCATCTCCCGACAGGACGTGTACCTCTAAAATCCGGGTGGCGTGAAGCAAGTTTGAATGCCTACAGAGGGTGAGATTTATCTAAGGAAAAAAAAAGTAAAACACTGAAATTTCGATATTATGAATATCATCATAATTATTTGACTTGTTGGCAAAATTATAAATTTGCCTATTCTACAGCCACCTTGTATCGTATATGATAATGAAAATTTCAATTTTTCCCCACGCTATAAACAGTTGATATTCACTGTGATTGTTTGTATAATATTTTGATGTAAGGTGCTTCATGTATATTATATTAATTTATTTATAACAGTTATATTAGGTAGCTCAATTATACAGATAAAAACTATATAAAGATTATAATATAATACAATACAATAAATTTACAATACAATATATAATATAATATAATACGAGTATGTCCACCGCTGTGGTCTCGAGGTAGCTTGCTGCCTTGTCACGCAGCGGGCCCGGGTTCGATCTCCGGTCGGAGCAGTTTTTCTGGGTGAGGTTTTTATCGGGGTTTTCCTCACCTGTAAGACAAATGTCAGGAAAACTTTAAGGCCCTAACGGTCCCCGAAATCATATGGCCATCATCATCATTATCACCATTATCATCATCCTTCGCCGGTGTGGAAAGCAACGGGAAGCTACCACACCTACAATTCGCTAGTAAAGCTGTAAGCATAGCATGCAAATGCTATGAATGCAGTGAAGGACCTGCCTTCGGGCAGAATTTCTATGGATGGATAATATAATATAATATAATATTCCGATTGAGGGTCGTTCCACTTTGCAGCGGTTGCCCTTGTACAGAAGAGTAAGGATAATAATATAAGAGAAGAAAGAGAAGAGAAGAGAAGAATAGAGAGAAGAGAAGAAAGAGAAGAGAAGAGAAGAGAAGAGAAGAGAAGAGAAGAGAAGAGAAGAGAAGAGAAGAGAAGAGAAGAGAAGAGAAGAGAAGAGAAAGATAGAAGAGAAGATAATATAATATAGATAATATAATAGAATATAATATAATATAAGATAATATAAGATAATATAGATAATATAATATAATATAATATAATATAATATAATATATAATATAATATAATATAATATAATATAATATAATATAATAGAATATAATATAATGAATATAATATAAATAATATAATATATATAATATAATATAATATAATATAATATAATATAATATAATATAATATAATATAATATAATATAATATAATATAATATATATAATATAATATAATACAATGCAATGTAAATGTAAATTTAATGTAAGTGTAAGTGTAAATGTAATGTAACGTAACGCAATGTAATGTATTGTAACGTAATGTAATGTAATATAATATAATTAATATAAATATAATATAATCATCTGTTACATAATATAATATAGTATATTAAAATATGTTACCATCACATAATGTCCTTCATTGTTTTGAAAAAATATATAAGATCCAAGTGTAAATCATAATCTTAAAATAATTGGAAGAAAATTAGCAAAACATTATCGCAGTAGTGTGTTAATAATGGCGTCAGAATATAAATGTGTGATTTTTAACTTAAAATGTACAGAAAATACCTGCAAATTAAATGAGACGTTAAGTGGAAATAACCTAATTTTTTATAGTTAAAATCGGTACTTAAATTTGGAAGGAAGCTATAAATTACGGACATATCTTACAGAAATACACTTAAAACTAAAATAATAATCCACATCAATTTTAAATTTAAAAATCCATCCAAAATAATAACTAACTCTAACCTCATATTTTTTATGTAGCATACTATGTTATGTTTAAGAGTTATTATGAATTGCAATGGACGTGAAAAAATACATGAATTAAGTAAATGGTGGAAACATGAATGCAAATGTTGGGAAACATCTTAGTGAAACTATATGTAAACGAAGTTAACCGAGAGGTATGAAAATACTTATTAACTTGTTAGTAACTTCATTATCGTTTCAAGATTGCAAGACTGTTATTTGCGCTAGGATAGGGAAAAATAAATAATTTTCCAACTTGATAACTTAGGTAACACAGAAATTTAATTATGATTCTCCAAATCATTTGAAAACCAAGGACAACTTTGGTTTCTAAATTAATGCTACTTTGCGATCTCCAAGTCCATTAAACACAAAAAACGAAATGTCAGTTCTCAAAATTCCAGTTCAGGACTGAATAGGCTAATTGAAATTACATAACGTATTACAAACTCAGCCTTGAAATAAATATTTAATGCTTCATTATTAAAGTTCGGAATGCATATTATTATATTAATACTACCGAAAACTAAACAGACATATTGAATTAAATTAATACGAAGAAAGTGGGGAAAATATAATTAAAACGATACATGTTTTAGGTTATAAAATTAAAAAAAAAACGAAATTAGGGACATATTTAGTTAGTAGTTAGTAATTATAAATGTGTAATAGTTTATTAATATACATTTTAAGTGAAATTTAAATTTAAATTGTACAGCAATTTAATTTTATAATGTAGCTATGAAATGTAATTGTAATTCCGTTTTTAAACTATTTTTATGCAATCTAAATAATACATAACATTTAATCTTCCAAAATTCAATTGAATGAAAATACTTACGAAGAGTAATTATAAAGAGACTTGAAGTGCAGAAAGAAATTAAACATGCGCTCAATTTAGGATACTTTGGATATGCATACTATTATTAATTACAGGGACTCTTCTGATCCCAACGTCCCTCAAAATATTTAATATGTTTTTATAAATATTATTCTCTGAGAGTAGTTAATAATAATATCAAGAATTAATCGTTATCTCAGCCAAGAAAATTTATTTATTCAAGTCGATATTTCAATCTCAATGTGTGGGATCATTTTCAAGACATTTGACATGGTTGTTTATAATACATAGTTACCATCACCAATACATTCTTTTTACAAATTTAAATGAACAAATTTAAAATTGCGATTTATGATTAAAAATATCTTGACAAGGAATCATATGTTCCACGCCATTTACTCAAATCTTTTTGTTTATTCAATGCTTTACTTTGTTATATTTTATGTAGGTCATTTCTGCTATCAATCTTTTGTGGTAATTATTTTCTTTGTGTAAAATGTTTACTTCATCCCACTTCAATACGTGATTTTGATTATTTCTATGTTCATTGATTACTGAAAATTCTGCACCTGATGTACTGATGTTCTTTTTATGTTCGTCTAATATTTTTCTTTGAAATCTTTCTGTTTGGCCTACATAAGACTTTTCACAATCACCACACTGAATTTTATACATAATTATGAACTTCTTAAAATTAAAATTAATGATAAGTGGATAGTAAATTTAACAAATAATGTTTTGCCGAATGCTGTAAGTAGAATCTTAAGTTTAGGCGGTAATTTTGGACGACCAGTCACACATATGAAGAAAGACATCCCTGTATTGGAATTTATAAAGAACTTCGAAAGATGGTTTACTGTTTGGACAATCAAAGGAAATATGAAACTAGACTCATATTGACCAATTTTATCAGGCAATTTATGAACAATAGATTTCATATGTCATATTGGGAGAAGAATTTAATTAAGGAATTTAAAATTTTCTATAACTATTTGAGAAAAAACAATGAAATTCATGTTGCAAATCTGATAAAGGGCAAATTAATATGGCGATGGAGAAAATTTACTATCTTAAAAAAATGGAAATTCTGTTGAATGACAGTAGTACGTATATAAACTTAAATAGAGATCCATTTAATAAGTTCAAAGTAGTGTGAATGAGTTGGTTAATTGTTGGAAAAATAATAGTTATTACAGTAACCGAATATCTTTACAAATTTTTAAGATCTTCTAAAGACAATCACCATTTAACAAGATGTTACGGCTTACCTAAGATATTAAAATATAAAATTATGAAATATTTACATAAAAGTTATGTCTCCTCAACTTTATTAGTTATTTATATGAGGAGACAGACCTTTTAGGTAAGTATTTGTTAATTTTATATTTTAATTTTGAATAATACCTCAACGGAACTTTATCATGAATCTTATTAATGTTTACCTAAGATACATAAACAAGATTACCCATTACGGATAATAGTTTCATCACTTGACAGTCCTACTTACAATCATGCAAAATATATCAGTAATATACTATCTGAGTCATTGCCTAAACCTGAGTCACATATTAAAGACAGTTGGACATTTGTTAAATAGATTAATGTCAAACAAATTGATAAAAATTAAATTTTAATATCGTTAGATGTAAAATTCTTATTTACAAATATTCCTCATGAACGTGTTATGGAAGGTCTCGAAAATAGGTGGGAGTTCATTAGCCAAAAAAAAATCCTTTAAATTAATTTATTGATGCGGTCTCTTTATTGCTCAATTCTACTAATTTTACGTTCAATGAAAAATGTTATGCTAACACCTATGGTAGTCCCATGGGGTCACCATTGTCTCCGATTCTGGTAGATATAGCGTTGGACGATTTGGAAAGCTTTTGTTTGAAAACAAACTATATTTTAGAGTAGATGTATATACAATATTTGTTGATGATATTTTTGCAAGTGTTCCAAATAATGAAGTTGAAAGAGTAGTTAGTACACTTAATTCGTATCATAATCGTTTATAATTTACTAGTGAAATAGAAAATTGTAGTCAGTTGAGTTACCTTGACGTCACAGTGATACGTTTGAGTAATGGGATTTTGTTGACAAATTGGTATAGAATACCAACATTTTCTGGAAGATATAAATTTTCACTCAGGACACCCAGTTCACCAAAGAAATAAGTGTAATTTATGGTTTAATTGACAGAGCAATTTTACTTTCCACTAAAATGTTCCATAAACAAAACATTGAATTGGTTAAACAGATTTTGATGGAAAATGATTATCCACTTGAGTTCATTAATCAACAAATTAAGAGAAGATTGAAAACACTGGAACACAGAAAAACATCTACGGAATTAGATAAAATAAATCTAGATGTTGAAAAACAAAGTTTTCACTTGAAATTACCTTATGTAAAATGTTTAAATGAGGAATTGGAAGAGAAATTGAAACCATTCAAATTTGTTTTTGCTCATAGTGTTCCTAATAAACTTGAAGGAAAATTAATAAAAACTGGCAAAGATAAAATTGATAGTAATAAATTGACAGATGTTATATAGAAAATTCAGTGTGATGATTGTGAAAAGTCTTATGTAGGTCAAACAAAAATATTTCTAAGAAAAATAATTGACTAACATAAAAATAACATCAGTACACCAGGTGCAGAAATTTCAGTAATCAGTGAACATGGAATCAATCACAATCATTAAATGAAATGGAATGACATAACAATTTTACAGAAAGAAAATAATTACCACAAAATATTGATAGCAGAAATGGCCTACATAAAAAGTACAAAATAAAGCACTGAATTAACAAAAAGGTTAGCGTGAATGATTCCTTGTTAAAATATCTTCAATCATAAATTGGAATTTTAGATTTGTTCATTTAAATTTGTAAAAAAATTGTCTTGGTGTTGGTAACTATTTATTATAAACAACCATATAAAAGTCTTGAAAATTATCTCATACAAGGAGATTGTAACGTCGACTGAATAAATTAATTGTTTGACTGAGATAACGATTAATCTTTGTTGTTATTATTGTTCCTCAAAATGTTTGATAATTTTTTAAACTAAAGAAAACGTATTCTTTATAAGTTCAACATTGTTTTATTTTATCAAGGAGACTAAGAATACAAACATTCTCAACGAAAATATGTCTAATGATCAAAACCCTCAACTAGACATATACAGATAATTCAATACTACCACAACAACTCCAGAAGATGAAGCATGCTTCGAAAGGCCTAGAGTTAAATCAACGAAAATTTTAAATAGAAACATTATAGTTGAGGAAGGCGGTAGTATACAAGCTACAAAAATTGTATAATTTAAAGAAAGCGTAAAGACAGATGAATGGACAGAATTACATAACACTGAACTGCATGGTCGTTATAAAAGCATGATGTAGTAAGAAAATTAAGTTTGTATGCTACGATAGGCAAGACATGAGGCACGGACGGAGAATGAAAGAGAGGCGTGGAAACTTGCCGTAGGAGAACCTGAGAAATGGCGCGGAGTAGGTAGGCCAGTAATGAGATGGGATAATAGCATTGACCAAGATTTGAGGGAGGTGACATGTACGGATTGATTGCAAATATTAGCTCAGAATAGGGATGTATAGAGAGCTCATATTCGCGTTCATAAACTTCCAGGTTCGTTAGTGCTTGTTAGTTTACATTATTTTTTTAATATTATTTCATCGAACGTTCATAAAATTATCAGATAAATGTCCTATATTCTATACCAGAAGCCATCTATGAATTATTCAGTTACAAGACAATTATCGTATCAAAGGGTAAGTAAACAGAGGAAGATCATTTGACTTCAACAAACAGTTTACTCATCACAGCTACAACACGCTCACTTTGCATAACAGGTGTGTACAGGTGAACTGTTTATTCAGAAATAACCACGAGGTGAGGGATAACCCCAAGATGTTTCAGATATAATAATAATGTTGACCTATTGGATTTTCTATCAACTTTCTTTAGAAAACTGCCGCCGCAACTAATGCAAAAATGTGATGTTAATGAAATGCACCTTGTTCAGAAAAGAAGTCTTAAAAATAATTATTTATTTGAAGTTCAGAAATATGTGCGTCTGAATTGAGACATTATATAACTTACGTACACCTTAATATAAACAACTAGCTAGTACCCGGAGTGCGTTGCTACGCCTAATAAATGTAATGCGTTTTTATATTTAGTTGAATAAGTAGAAATAAAAATAATTATATATTTATGCCGTAATTATTTTTAGACACCCTGTGCTGATTACCCGGCGTTGCCCGGGAATCTGCTTATCCCGATATGAACACTGTCTATGAGAGAGATGAGTTTGGAATATAAGAAGAGAGCTAAATATATACACACACACACACAAAGATAAAATCAAAGAATATAGAGAAAAATGGTTTAGATATGTAGAAAGAATGAACGTAACAAGATTACCAAAAACAGCATTTAACTACAAGCTAAGAGGTCCAAGGAATGTGGGAAGGTCAGTGAAAAGATGGAGAGAACAACTGTGAGGCGGAACAGGCAATTCGCTTAGCCCATGAAGTGAAGAAGAAGAAGAAGAAGAAGTGAGTTGAAAGACATAAATGGTTATTGAGAGTTATCAGTAAACGAATACCTATTGTGTGCTGCTATGCTTGCCCGGGTGTCTAGTCATTCTGATCTTCTTGGCATCAATGAGCTGAAAATTAAAAATTGTGGTTATCGTGAGTTATTCGTAAAAGATAGACATATGCTGTCGTGGACTAATTTGTAGATTTGTTTTTAGATATACACCAAATTAATGTACATAGAATTGAATATGTTTTGGCTAAGGTAGCGTGAGCCATTTAACCGTCCGAAAGAGTTCCGAAAAACACGTTTTGTTTCTACAAATGGTTATTTTTTAAGGGCGAATGGGGTTGAGCCTAAAACGTTTCCAGGAATCTCCTCAACATTTTGCAAAAAAATCCCATCGCAATCGGTTGAAGGGTATGACAGTGCATAAAGGACAGACAGACAGACAGACATACATACATAATACATACATACATATATATGTAAAAATATATGTTTGAGATATCAACTCAGAGGTCCGGGTTCAAATTCCGTCCAGGCATTTATTTTTCTTGTCATATATATATATATATATATATATATATATACCATTCATTCTTCTTAATAATTCTACATAACTTAATTGATGAATAATGTTATTGTATTATTATGTAATTCCCGTGCGACGCATATTTGTATATAACATTGTATTTATCTTACTTTTAGTCTAATAAAGTTCTATTACTATATATATATATGTATGTGTGTGTGTGTGTGTGTGTGTGTGTGTGTGTGTGTGTGTGTGTGTGTGTGGTGTGTGTGTGTGTGTGTGTGTGTGTGTGTGAAAACTTGAGAGGTATGTGTCGTTCAGCAGAATTTTGGGATTACTCGCATACATTAACACTATCCATTTTCCTGCCAATTTTAGTGAATTCTAAAGGAAGCTATTGTGGTTCTCATGAAAACCTTGTTCAAACATTTTTGAAAATCTTCATTGGTCATACTTGGTGAACACCGAAAATGGGGTTGGGAGGATTAAAAATAAGCAAAGCACTGGAAAACAGATACAGATAGAGAATAATTTGGAATCAACCTTTTGAAAGGGGGACACGATACATGGACATATATAATGGTATGTGTAGGTATCTGTTAACGATCTAGTGATTGTTTGTTTCGGAACTAAACTTAGAATATAGCAAACAATTAAAGAAAGTACGGTTGAGTTCGTTATCCAAAAATTTGGAGTGGATGTTAACCGGGGGTGAACATTTAAAATTCGCCCTATCGGTCCCAAATTTCTGACTTCTCGTAACGAAACTAGGGAATAAAACGAGGAAGATGTTATAAAAATCGGCGAAATAAGATAATTAGAATTGGGGGATTCCAGAAAGCCGAAACATAAAAATTGCTCTACCGACCGCAACAAAACTAAATACGTGGGATTTGATTAACTAAAGAAAGACATTCCATAAACCAGCAAAATCAGACTAAAAATAGACTTTCTGAGGATTCCTGCTTGACGAACATCATTAAACGATAATTATTATCCTATTTTCTTCTTCCATAATGTAATATATGTAAAAATGAATGTTTCTTTGTTTGTTCGTCGGTTTGTTTGTTTGTTTGATCGTACTTTATGCGCGGCCATACCGTTAAATCCGATCGTGATGGGGCTTTTTGCAAAATGTTCAGGATATTACCGGGATGAACCTAGGTTATAAGAGAGTTGTGATACTCAACTCCTACACCCTTATAAATCGCCCTTTGTAGTGGAAAACGTGAAAAAAGTAGCTCTTTGAAGGCTTAAATGGCTTACGCTGTCTAAACCATAACAAATACACAAAATTAATGTACAGAGAATTGAATATCTCAGAAAAGCTCTACAAAAACGTCCGCGACAGCATATGTTTATCTCTTACGGATAACTCACAACAACCATTTTTGTTTTTCATTGATGCCAAGAAGATCGAGAGAAGTACGTAGATTCCTGTGCAAGCATAGCAGCACATTGGCGGGTATTCTTTTACGGATAACTCACAATAACGAATTTTGCCTTTTAGCTCATTTATGCCAAGAAGATCGAGATAAGTAGATTCCCGGGCAATACCGGGTAATGAGTACGGGGAATCTCAAAATAATTACGATATACATTTATAATTATTTTTCATTTTACTTATTCAACTAATCACAAGAAGTACATTAATTTTTGTCTTTCAGCTCATTTATGCCAAGAAGATCGGGAAGAGTAGATTCCCGGACAATGCCGGGTAAACAGCACGGGGTATCTAAAAATAATTTCGATATAAAATTTTCCTCTTACTTATTTAACTGAACACAAAACATATTAGTATTCGTATTTCAGCTCATTTATGTCAAGAAGATCGGGATAAGTAGATTCCCGGGCAACGGCAAGTAATCAGCACGGGGTATCTAAAAAATATAAATTTATAATTAGTTTTGCATCTACTTATTCAAATAAACATAAAAGCACATTAAGTTTCATACATTTAGGCGTAGCAGCGCACGCCGGGTATTAACTAGTATATTTATAAAAATAAATATAAACTTCCCTCGAATATGGTTGTAACTAATAGTAGTGCAACTTTTTGTTTCAGTTGACTCGATTTATTGGGGAAGATTATATAATAATAATAATAATAATAATAATAATAATAATAATAATAATAATAATAATAATAATAATAATAATAATAATAATAATAATAATAATCATAATAATCATAATGTTTTATTTTAGCTGGCAGAGTTAAGGCCATAAATCCTTCTCTTCCACTCAATCAGCGAATAGTAGAATTATACAAAAATTGCATACATATTACAATTTTAAGATATTATTAAAATACAGACTAAACAAAATACAATGATGATGTGATCTAATACTAGCTAATACTAACAAAAACATAGAATATAATAAAATTAAAATGATATAAAATAAAGTAAGTAGCTTCCTAGATGATTTATTAATGGAATGCTCTATATAGTTGTTATGCAGTTAATGTTTTCATTGTGTCGAATTTAAGATATCAGTTAATTTGGATTTAAATAATGATAGCGTTTGACAGTCCCTAACATGCCTTGGAAGTGAGTTCCATGCTCTAGTCATAGATATTGTGTAAGATTCAGATTATAGACATGTCCTGTGCTGAGGTATCAAAAGTAAAGAAGATCTTGTTCTTAAATTGTGACGAGCCGATAAATTTTGAAAACGTGTTGTTAAATAACTTGGTAAATATGTGTGAAGAATTTGGAATAATAAGGTATGTGAATGTAAAGTTCTTCTGTCATTTAGGCGTAGCCATGATAAGGCCTAAAATGAAGGAGACACGTAGTCATAACGACGGAGATTGAATATAAATCGAATGCACGCATTATGAGCACGCTGTAGTCTGTCAGATAGATCAGTTGTCAGATTAGTCAGTAATAAGTCGCAGTAGTCGGAGTGCGGCATTATGAGAGTCTCTACAAGTATTTGTTTTAATTTTGTAGGAAGGAAGTATTTTAAAACTATTTAGGGAGGAAGAATTGAGAATACTTTCTTGCAGGTATTATTTACCTGGATTTTCCAGTCTAGGTGTTGGTCCATATAGATACCCAGATTTTTTACTACTGAGCTGTAGGGGATGTTTTTGTCATTTAGGAGAATGATAAGGATATTTTCGTAATTTATAATGCTTTGGATTCGCCGATGTCCTATAATTATGCACTGTGTCTTGTCAGCATTTAGATTAAGTCCATGTATCTTCGACCTTTGGGAAATTGAGTCTAGGTCACTATTTAATTTGTCTAGTGTGTCGTGTACATCATCAGGATGGGAGTGAATGTAAATTTGCAAATCGTCAGCGTATAGGGGATGTCGACTATAGGTAAGTCTAGTGGAAATATCGTTAATATAGATAGAGAACAGAAGTGGCCCTGACACTGAACCTTGTTGGACACCACCCTTCAGTGATAGCCAGGATGAGGAAAGTTCTGCATTGGATACACATTGCTGGCGATCATGAAGATAGGATCCAAGCCAGTTAACAGCATTTTCCGAAAGATTCAAAGTGCGTAATTTTGCTATTAGTATGTCAGTGTCAACAGTGTCGGAAGCTTTACTGAAGTCCAGGAGTGTAAATATTGTCATGTGGCCACTGTCCATTGCTTCACGCGCATCTTCGGTAACTTTAAGGAGTGCGGTTGCCGTACTATGGCTTGTCCAAAAACCTGATTGGTGTGTGTCGAGTGTGTTATGAGGGTTAAGGTAATCAGTTAATTGTCCATGAACAATGCGCTCCAAGGCCTTAGATAGGACTGGGAGGATGCTGATTGGCGTAAGTAATAATATAATATATTACTATTATTTATATTACTACTAGCTGGCCCGGCGAACGTCGTATCGCCTTTAAATATTTTTACGTTAATTTTTCCGATGTTTTAATAGTTATCTGCTATTCGGGGCAGAAACAAATCCAACAAACCAAAGATCATAAAAATCGGTCCAGCCGTTCTTCAGTTATAAATAGTGTAACTAATCCGACTTTGTTATATATATATTCCGGCCACGCGTTGCTGTGGCTAAGGTATGCGTTAAATTATGTTGTAAACTAAGTGAGAAATCTCAATCAGAAAGTTTTTGTTTTACACAATTTTTTAGTTCTGGTACGTTAACTACAACCGGTGTAAATATGGGTGGTGGTTTATGTGGAAGTGTTTTTGTTGATTGACATGAATTTATGTTGTCTGCATTCTCAGTATCATCCATAAGTGTATAATAAGGATTATATACATTTATTGATGGAATATTTTGAGGAGGCTTGCTGATTTCATTATAGGCCTGCTTTCGTTTTTTTCTACGAACTTGTTGACAGTTAGATTCTCATCATCATCAAGAAGTCTTTGTATAGTAATATCATCTTGTGATATATTATAGTAATATTGTTTTTCATTTAATTGAGGCATGGAGATTGTTTCTGTAATATTACGCATATTATTATAACTAACAGACTTACTTACAATTCTGTTATTCCGTTCCTTAGGACCTTCATATGTTTTTAAATTGACATTCTTCTTAAATGTAAGATTTATGTCACATAGGCGTATACCAATTTGCGGAAATTCACTTGATATCTTATCATTCATGGTCTCTAGAACTGATTCGCCATATTGTTCAATGCCCCTTCTCGGTCCAGTTAAATTTAAATTAAGTTGCTGTCTTTCAGCCAGATTACTTAAAACTAATACTTATTCATAAATTAATATTATTATCAATATAATGAAAATAAAATAAACACTGAACACACTTAAATTATGAAATAATCAATATTTGTAATTCAATTGAAATTCCCGGTTGCAACAAAAAGCAGAGCCACCTGGTTAAATAATAAACCAATTACCTTACACCGTCATCTGTAATAATCGTATGGAACTCACAGATAATTATAACTATTTGTTAAATAATAAACAAATAATTTGCAATAAAAATAATGCGACTATAAATTTAGCTATAAATAACCGTAGGTCTCAAGTTGGATCAAACAGCACACAGTGTGCAAGATGTTATTAAAATCGGTTCAGTAGTTTAGGATTCCATCGCGGACAAACAACGTGACACGTAATTTTTATATATTAAGATTTATATAATCTTCTTTACACGACATTAACTTTAATACCTTAAAATAACTTCTCAGAAAGTGGTGATTAGGCCTTTTTCAGAAGATATATTCAATTACAATATAGGCCTATCAGTTTATTCAACTTAGGATTTGGTAGCGCAACAATGAGTTAGGGATGTGGTCTTCAATCGGGGACCATGAGAGTTAATGAGCTAAAGCATTTAATATTTTGCGTTTATATTTGTGGAGCGTGTCATTCACCAACGACATGCGTAACATACGCATAAAATGACATTATATAACCCATAGGTGTAGACATGAGCTCTCCGTACATCCTTTTCGTAAGTAAACGTTTTTCTATATTTCCCTGCATAATTCAGATTCCTAACAACATGATTGTTATTCTCCCATTCTATACTTGGTCTTACTGTATTTGTGGAGTATGTTAATCATCAATTATTATTTGTCTAACATACGCATAAAAATATTTCATCAAAGCAATTCACTGGCACTATCGAACTCGAAGGTTTGAACATGAGCTCTCTCCATATATCGCTTCCTGAGCTAATATTTTCCTATGATTCTCTCCAAAATTCAGACCCGACATAACTTGGTTAATGTTATTCTCCCATCTCAAACATGGTCTATCTACTGGGCATCCCTCTGGCTTTTGTACAAGATGTTTTCATATCCCTATTAACTGTTATTATTACATCTAGTTTCTCAAGCAGATCGTGTAGCTCACTGTTATGAAGTTTTCTTCATTCAACTGTATGTTCAAGTTCGCACCTCTTTTTACAAAAAACAATTAAGCACTTTATTCTGAGATATATGTAATCTTTTATCCTCTTAATGCAGTACTGATAGACTGAGAACGAAGGGCAACTTCTGAAGGCGTCCCCAGTCCACCTATAACAGTTATGGGGGGGAGTTTGACAACTTCAATCCATTTTTAGTGTATGCTTCAGTCAGAAGCGGCTGGGTACCAATATAAAGTATATCCATGTTAATTAGACACATGCTCTCAATAGCTATCATTTTAATATCGTACTCTATACCTGTAAATAATCATGTTATTTCTAAAGAATGTAAATGAAATTATTACACACATATGTATGTTTAATGCTCTTTTGTCGGACAGTTCGATAAACTGTGTATCTTATATTTTGTGTACAACATTAAGTTGGGTTGTTATGAAACTAAGACGTAGTACAGATGGTCATCACTGCTTGATGAGCGGCTAATTGTTTTAATTTACTTTATTGTCAAAAATAGCTATACTCATTTGAATGTTGAAACGAAAATGAAAATCACCGAATTATATATGGACTTTTTTTTATTATCATCTTGTAAATAATAATAATAATAATAATAATAATAATAATAATAATAATAATAATAATAATAATAATAATAATAATAATAATAATAATAATAATAATAATAATAACAACAATGATAATAATAATATTATTATTAATATCATTATTGTTGTTATTTACAAGATAATTATAAAAAAGTCCATATATAATTTGATGATTTTCACATTATTATTATTATTATTATTATTATTAATATTATTATTATTATTATTAATAATATTATTATTATTATTATTATTATTATTATTATTATTATCTTACATTTTCCATACAACTCGGCAAGAGTGGAGTCAAAATGACGTTTAATGTTATAGTCTGCAATGTATATAAACGTTACAAGCCCCAATTACAGTGTATTGTTATTTTTCCGATTGGCAAAATATAAATTTTCCCATTCATTATGGAAATAATAACTTGTTTTAGGTTTAGACGCCTTCAACTTTGAATATCACTAACTTTACTGTAGAATAGTAAACAGTCCCACCGCTGGCTGCTAGGAATATACGTCGATTACGGAACCTCACTAATATTATAAAAAGCGTAAAACACAAGGCAGAGACAGAGTGGAATTGGTACTTATGGAATGGAACTCAAGCGCCTATCAAGAAGCACACTTCACCACGTCTATCTTACAGTAACAGTCCATTTTTCGAATCATTTAGTGAAATTGTAAGAGTAACGTGTTGTAAAAATGGCTTAACTTAATGAGGTGTTATAAAATGGGCCTAAATTAACACTGAAATAAATAAAAACAAGATAAATAAAGTTTAATTAACAAAAATCTTCCATTATTTTAACTTGATATAATAAAAACGAGATACATTAAATTCAATCAGGACATATATTTATCATACGATTTTTATACATTGCAATTGTTTTCCTGGAACACATACGTAAAAGTGAAAACGAATTCCTTTCCAAATAGCGGAAAATATTATTGCATTAAGGTAGTTAAACTGTACACACAAGAAGAATATAAGAGTATAGTTGAGTTGGGAGTGATGTGTCTTAGCTCCAGTGAACTAGGAGCTTGGATCGTGGACCCTGTGTTGACCCGGAATGGCTTCAAACTCAAGGTAAGTAAAGATTAAATTTCCAAAATAACTTCCATTAAAATTATAAACAATTGCCCTTTCACATTTATATTAAAGAAAATATCAAAAGTTATAATATATCAAAAGAGATTTAAAATTTTTACTAAATAAACAAAGAGATGAATTACTAACTATTCGATGTAAAATGATTATTAATAAATAAATTATTTTAAATTACTAAGTGTCAAATATATATCCGAAATACATGAACTTCAGAATTATTGTCTATATTAGATTCAATAAGTCATGCCTAAATTTAAAAAAATGTATAATTTTTTAATATATTAATCTAAATTAAGAAATACGACTCTCTCTTCACTCTTCAGGTTTTAATTTGGCACTTTATTGCTTTCTAAACTATATAGAAAATCTATATGTATCTGGTGTTTTGTAGATATAATCTGTATTAATAGAAAACTACTACGAGGTTTAATAAAATGTTAATATTTCATTTAGCATTTGTCACTCATTAGCTGAAGATGTTGATCCATTTTCCAGATAATCCAGTCAGTCCTGGCCGATTTTAGGTTACGGTATTACCTTATATCCTAATCCTAGCTAAAACACCGAAGAAATCCATAATATACAATTAATTCCTCGCTACCAAAACAAAGCCTTCCATTTCTTTCCAAGTACATTTACGGAACGCTACCATACATGTATAGGAATCCTTTCTAAATCCGCGGTAAGTATAAAACTACTCCGAAGGAACGCATCCTAAACTAGGCCTATAACATAATTTTTTTTATTTATTTTATTTTAACGTTAATTTGGAGAAGGTGTGAAGACAATAACCCCTGTAATGCAGAATAATGTGCGTTACTAGATTTGAGTGTATGTGTAATTTCTTTCTGCATTTAAATGCTTTTTGATCTACGTTGAAAAATCTCATATTTTTTTGTCTTAAGGATGCATATGGGACTTTACTGCCGACGACTCCCAGGTAACCGCCTTGTGCATCTAAAAAACAATGGCACTGTAATTTAACTCAGGTGAAGCCGTCTCGGTGGATACATGGGTAGCGCACGCGGCTGCCATGACTGGAAACTCAGGTTTGAATCCTAGCGGTTCCGGAGGGGTATCGGTGGTGGGTCACACCGGAATATCACGAGTTTTCTCGGGGTTTTCCTGTTTCCCGAATTTCATCCCACCAACACTCTTCACTCTTCATTAAATTGCCATCATGTCATTTCATCTCCATTTTTTCATTTCATATGAACTTTCACCGCATTTCATGTTAAGTAAAATTTGGTATGGTTTAACAAACCTCACTTGCTTAAAATATTTGGTTGTGGTGATCTACGTGGAAACACTCATGTACTTCATCATGATTCCGAGCCTGTGTACAAATTTAGAGTAGAATAGGGCCAAATTGATAGTTGTAGCCCCTTCTCCAGTCCTTGGGCACAGCAAAAATAAATGGCGGTATGAGTCATATATGTGAATGCTTAATTAGTGTGGAACTAGGACCGCTATAATTGACTACATGTCACCATAGAGTAGATGTCATCTAACTCATTCCATAAAGTAAAAATGGGTAATACAATAAACCAAAAATAAGTTTACTCTGAGGTCTTAAAATCGAACCCAGCTCTAATGCAATCTTAACTCTGGTAAATATGTATTGTTTACATATAACTATCAATTTAATAGACTGTAGAAACAAATCTGGGTAAAGGAATTATAACAGCGGCACATAATCCACAATGCTGTTGTATTGGCTGTTTGCGACTGCAAAACACGTGTAAGTTAATGTCAGCAATAAATATCAGACATAAACCTTATCAGTATAGTCATTATAGCTACTTACACTGACAACTAAAAACATAATACACAGCAGGAAATAAATATAACTTTTTTTTTTCAAAACTAGTAGGCCTATAGATTATTATCGGCACAAACAATATTATAGTCACGTAATAATAATAATAATAATAATAATAATAATAATAATAATAATAATAATGTCGGCCGCGGAAGACTGCGATAGTGGATATGATCCTTGCCTCTGGTCCCGAGGATCGCGGGTTGAAACCCGGTCGGGATAGATGGATTTTTAGGATGGAAAAATCCAAGGAGCAAGTCCACCGGGAGGGACTTTAAGCCGTGGATCCCGACTCTCAAGGCTTTAGGGCTCGCAAAAGATCCTTAAGCCTGAAAAAACGCATCTATGTAAAATTTACTGAATTTTCACTCCCTATTGCTATCTGGGTTTCCTAGATGTCATTATGAGACGGAACACTGACCACGGGCCATTCAATGATATATATACGAAAACAAGTTTTACTAAAATAGTATAGTTGAATTTCTCCTCTGTAGGGGAGATCGCCTAAGTCTCGTTGAGAGAAATAAGGGCTTACAATCATAATAATAATAATAATAATAATAATAATAATAATAATAATAATAATAATAATAATAATAATAATAATAATAATAATAATAATAATAATAATAATAATAATAATAATAATAACAATAATAATAATAATAATAATAATAAACTGATTGGCAGTAACGAATATGGAGGTAAGTGAACGCCCTGATATAATCACGGCGACAGGCGATAGCAATACCTCATATCCCAGTTCGCGGCAAATCGAAAGAATTACCCAAGCTGCACGGCGACCGGCGATATTCACCGATTATACCCCCGCAGCTAATTCAGTACAAATATATGATGATTAATGAAAATTATCCTGTATAATTGAGGGAAATTACAAAGAAATATAATCACGTACCTAATCACATGAGATGTTGGAAATGTTGTCCTTCTTCATGCACATATTTGTGGTATCTTTTTAGGAAATGTGCATTTACAGGCATTAATTAATCTTACGAAATAGATTAAATTTTACACCTGATTCTTCCTTCCAAATCTGCTAACGTGCAGGAGTTCGTTGCATAGACTTTATATTTGCAGTGCCCCGTAGATAAAATTCGCAAACAGATCGGGGGATAGTGGCGGCCATAATATTTTACTAATGATCCTAATTTTAGAAAATCCAACATGAAATTTAAAGTCTCGTCAGCTGTATGCGCCGTGGAAGAATCTTTTTAGAAATACCCTGATTCACATTCAATTTCAGATGAATATTTACAGAACAGTGTGAGATGTCGTCCCTATATCTCTGTGATTTAATAGAAATTTAAAAAATATAGAACCTATAACTTTATATGCATTTACTGCGCACAAAATACTGATCGTTTCATCATAAAAAGGAGTTTCGGGTGTAAAATTGGGTTTACCTGCGCTGCAGTACCTGTATTATTATTATTATTATTATTATTATTATTATTATTATCGTATCATTATTGTTGTTACCATATAAAATGTTGTTTGTACATGAAATTTACATTGCTACATTTATTGTATCTTTAACTGTTTTAACTCTGCCAGAATAAATAAAGTATTATTATTATTATTATTATTATTATTATTATTATTATTATTATTATTATTATTATTATTATTATTATTATTATGAATCGACACACTTCCATGTAAAGGAACCGTGCTTCGTCAGAAAAAAATTTGCGTCGGCCAAATATTCCATCATTAAAGATTTGGAAAATTCGGTTTAAATAAAATTAACCTTTTTTCGTGATCACGTGGTAACAATTCAAAGAACAACAGTCAAATTGTACGGTTTCAGTTTTAAGAGTTTTGTACCTCGCAATGCTGAGGTCATCGAAATTTCAGTTTCCTGAGCAAGTCGTCGCGTCGCGTCGATGATATTTCTGTGGAGTATAATCTAATCTTTCTCCTACATCGTTTCATTTCTGCTCAGTAAGCACATTATTATTTACCCAGCGCTCCATATCATGAATATACCCCGTTTCTGTAAATTTAGTGGCACGTTTTCGCAGTATCTCTATATGAGGCTGGCATAGCTGGATATACAGTTAAAATTCGCCTTACAACTTCTCTGCAAGTATGTGTCAACACAAACGAGTCATCCTAAATATGATTTGTTTTAATATGATTATATGTCGAGGCATTATGAAACTAAAGCAATCAATAATACAGATATCAGATTAATACCAAGCATAATAACACATGCAACACTAATTCAGAAATAAAATTTCATACGAAATGCTTCAAACTAAGACCACGCTGAAACAAAACCGCTGTGAGACTGACTGAATGACTTCCACGCTTCTACGAAAGTGATTCAAGCCTGCTGCAGTGCCGGGAGCTTCGTTGTCGTCAGTTGCTATCGCCGGCCGTCGTACAACGGGCTATTCGACGAGAAAGCATTGTATTTTCAATCATTCCCTGTTTAATTCACTTCCTTCGAATCGTGCTTAATGTTATTCTCCTTACTCAATCTTGGCCAACCTACTTGATGCTTACACTCTGGTTTTTCTATTAGAAGTTTCAAACCCGTTCTTTCATAGCTCATTCGTGAAACATATCCGAACATCGCAGTCACGTGACTTAAATGTTCTTATTCAATTTAGTTTTCCATAAAAACTCGTGTAGCTCACTGTTACGATGTTTTCTACGTGCATCTTTCTTTTCTTCTCACTTTGGTGTAGAAAATCTCCTTAGCAGTTTATTTTCATATACTTGCAAAACTTTTTTCTTCTCTTATAGTAAGAGGTCGTGTTTCGCATCGTTATCAGGTTATAACAGGATTGATTTTAAATCAAATATAATAATTTGAGAGAAATTAGTAATATAGGCTTACACTGTTCTCGCATAGACTAAATCACGATGGGTACAACATCAGAATACAAATCCATGCAACAGATTCCCTAAAATTGCTTAAAATTACAATCTATCAGGTAAAAGAAACCAAGGAAGACCATTGAATAGACTCCTGGACATCTGATTTGAGATTGGAACGGTTCAACAACGGACTAACTCGGTTCATATCCAATTCATTCTCGAAATAAAATTACAAAAATTATTATTTAAAGTATGAAGGTTGACATAAATATCGGGGTTGGACAATTTTATTATTTTGGGTTTGATGGAATTTTGTATGATAAAGTCCCTTGTAATATTTTATAGCACATTTTCCAGAGAAGAGTAAAATTATATACACACACACACATTTCTATAGGATACATTAAAAGAACAAATTAAGATATAAGCAATACAGGCACACACACAGACACACATTTCTAATATGATACATTAAAACAACAAATTAAGATATAAGTAATACAGGCACACACACACACACACACACACATGTGTGTGTGTGTATCATCAACATTGTAAAATATTATATATATATAATTTACATTTTTCCTCTTGCAATTGGTTGTAATTTGTAAAATAAATTATACGCAGGGTAGAAGTATTATTAATGTGCAGATTTCAAGTATGGATTCGTTGTAGCAATTATTACAAAAATGCACTGATTCATGGGTCGCAAATGTACGGTTTTATCACAAAAATAGGGGAAGTGACATGAAACAACTGTCTCCTTAGTTTTTTATAATATCAATAACATATTTATTCAATTTCGTTTCTTTTAATTCAATTTGTTCTGAAACAAACGACGAGATCAAAAAAATACCGAAAGAATCGCATTTCGTGCCTCACTGTATTATTCCAATATCCATCATCATTTTTAAGTAGACTACTTCACTCCCTCAATAAATTTCCGTACACATTTGTTTTAATCGTACATTTGCACATTTACCACAAGGAATTCATTTTTAAAATCTGTGCATTTATATTACTTCCAAACTGTGGTCCCTTGCCCTCCCAAATCGAATAGATACAATTTTAATTATTTATTGCCTCATATTATCTAATTCAGCATTTATTGAATTGATGGTAGAATATTATGATATATTATTAAAGTTGAAATTGTGTATAACTTTATTAACAGGTAACATAAATTAGGTTACATCTTCTCAACTGGCACACTTTTCCATACTGGTATATATTTCTTTAATTGGGGTATGTAAAAATCAACGAAACAAATTACGTGTAACTATCAGTTAGGCCTAAGGATGCATGATAGATTTATATGGTTAATGTAATTTTATTTTACGAAAATATATGTTATAATAAAGGCTGGATGAATCTGATCACTTGAAATAAAATGCATCAAATTTCGAGTAGTTGAAGAAGTAAAGCAGGAGTGTGAACACGGGAAAATGGTGAACACTCCAGTTTCAGAAGATACTTCCATTTCAAGAAGGGTTGATTTGTGTCATGCGAGGAATACTATCTGCAACACTTCTGTTGCATTCTCATTATTTTCAAATACATTGTTTAGTTGTAAAGTTATTTTATTTTTTAACAGCATTTTTATAAGCAATATATTAATTGTAGAATAATATAGGCCTAAGGACAGTTTCATTTACATTTTCAAAGGATTCGCTTATCAATGATTGTATACAACGTAATAAGAGGGTCTCTAACAATTCACACAAAAGTTTCCAAATCCTAACATCAATATCGCTCAAATAAATTAATGGCGAATTTATTGGGTAATGATAATGCTTGAGTGTTCTTCAATGTCATGTGATGTCGAATATGCAGTTATATCTGAATTTCAGTATTAAATACTTGAACAAATGCACTAGTAATGAAATAAATATTAAAATAGACCTTAGCATTTAAATGTGCTAAAGTAAATTACATAAAATGCAATTTATAAGAAGGTGATTGAGTGGAATACAAATACAGGATGAATGGGTTTGTTAAGAAATACAGAACTCAGCTTGCGAAATTCAGAAGCAATAAGCATCAATATAATCTAATATAATCTTAGGATTGAACAAAGTTAAAGTACAATTTTTTGAACTGTGGTTGAAGTCATAAAAATCGCATTAGAACAACAGTGTTTATTCAATGCCGATCAGACTGAAATGTATATGGTCATGAACTTTGTTAGGTTATCGACGAAAATGGTAAAAAGAAATCGGATAAGCAATTAGCTGGGGAAGATGAAGGATTGTTACTGTTCGGTGGAATGCAATAGAGTAGGTGTATGTTGCAGCAAACGTTCATATTTCTCAGAGAAAAAATGAATATTGCGCCTAGAAGATATGGACCAACCAAGGTCCTTAGTAGATTGAATTATAGAAGAGTCAATCCGGATATAGTTAGAGCACGTCCATAAATTCACTAAACTGCCTTAAGAAGTCCCAGCACTTGTCATTTTAGACAATCACCTTTATGGCAAGGTTTGATTTTTGGAAATCCATGGAATCACTGTTTTGTAAATATCTCCTCATATTTTACACACATTTCAACCACTGGATTACTCTTCTTAGAACCCTTGAAAGTTTCTCTCAGGACTGAATGCGACAATTTTGTTCAAGACGCATTCAGCAGAAAAGATTCTGGCTACACATCTGGTTATTATGGATGGAACCTATGTCGCTGTCGCCAAAATGGATAAAGCAGCGTCGGGTTGAAAAACTGATGACTAGTCGACAGTGATTTTGTTCCACTTGATATTAGATTAATTTCGGATATATTTATGCTCACAATTCATGAAACTATCAATGATTTTGGAAGATTTGCTCTGTTTTTTTAAATCTTTATTTTCATTTTACACTACAAAAATCGGAAAATATGGAGAAAAAAAACATATTTATAATGCCAATTGGTTTTTGAAAAATTAGTATAGACTGACGTATAGAGAAAGAAAAATGTCGAAACCCCATTTTATATTTCAGTAAAACGCCTTTTATAAGATTTTTTTCTATAATTTTTAGGGGACAATCCTTTTTTACAGACCAGCAGTAATCTGCTATCATGGGACGGTCCCATCTATCCTGATACCTTTCCTCCATTACTTTTAGATCCAGGTGAAAGCGCTCTCCCTGTACGTCGCTACAATTTCCTAAATTATCCGAAATCTATCCAGTGGGACTGTGGAGAAAGTGTAACTTTATACTCATATTTGCTCCTACTATCTTGAAGCTTGTCAATATGTTTTGCACAATTTCTTTATAATTTGGTGCTTTATAGATGCCTAGGAAATATTCTGCTACCAATACTAAAACACTTTCAAGCTTCACTTTTCGGAACAGTCATAATTTTGATAAAATTTACATCTTTCATCAATTGCCGAATTTGAGGACCACCAAATATTCTGCCTTTTAACTTTTCCAAACTGAGCTAAGAAAATTTTCTACAAATGTATTTGAAACATTCTCCTTCCTTGTCCAATGCTTTGACGAATTGTTTTATCATACCTAACTCGATATGTAATGGTGGAAGTATGATTTTGTGTCTGCTTAGTAACAACTTGTTTATTTCTTCGGCTTTACCAACAGTTAAGGACTTTCTCAAAGGCCACACATCTTGTTCCCAATGAAGTTGCTTTGCTCTATTATCCCAAAAACAAATGAAGCAAAGGTATTTTGTGTATCCACATGTATTTATACATGGAAACTTATGCAGATGCACTTTGCGAGTACTTTAATTTATTCAAATAACTGAGATCACGGTCGATGTGCGGAGTGAGGGGTGTAAGAGTGGGGATCATGTGATGTTTGGTATGCGCGAAAAAATGCGCAGAAATCAAACCATGACTGGAAACATAAATGTTATTAGTAACAAGCCGTTTACTGTTTAAAATATAAGATACACAATAATCATGAAAACTAAAGCACATGCAGCACTTTCGTGAATATATTCGTAAACTGTGCACTTGAAAACATAGAAATTCGCACAGATATTCAGGACAACAAAAAATATTTTGTTTGTCGAACTGTGTAATGCTCCTTAAATAGAGATATTTCCACAAACATGATATTGCATCAGCTTCTCGACAGGTGTTCATTATTGTGAACGAAGAAAGGGTTCCATAAGACATCCCTACACCAGCCATTGAACACGAATCTATTGAAGGTATTCCTGCTGAAGTTCAAGCTGTGAATATTAGGAATATTTTCCTTCTGCAACGAACACGGGCATCAGAAATGTTCCATATCTCAGGGAGCTCAAAAAAAAGGCACATGTAAGACTTTCGGTTATCCTGATATCAAGTCCTGTGGAAGGTATTTACGATGAAAAGGAGAATATATTGTATTGTAAGCCCATGTTTTCCCTTTACACAGATTTAGGCGCTCTCCCCCTACAGGGAATAATTTGAACCATACTAATTTTGTTACACATGTTTTCGTATAGATGTCATTTTTGAGTGGTCCGTGGTCAGCGTTCCGCCTTATATTAACATCCAGGAAACCAAGGTAGTACTAGAACGGGAAAATTCGGTAAATTTTGTATAGAGGCCTTTTCATTCAGGCTTAAGAATTTTTTACGAGCCTGAAAATCTTCAGACTCGGGACCTACGGATTAAAGTCCCTCCCGGAGGACTTGCTCCTTGGATTTTTCCGTCTTAAAAATCCATGACCCCGGCCGGGTTTGAACCCGCGACCCTCGGGACCAGAGACAAGGAGCATAACCACTAGTCCACCGCGACCGACTAAAAGGAGAATATAACAAGAGAAAAAAGGAAGGAAACCAAGATAAAGGTAACTACATAGAGCACATCGATAATTGGACGGCGTTATGCATCAAAGGCTACGAGCCATTATGTATGTTTTTAAAAAATACGTTTCAAGTTTTTCTTATATTTTAAACTCTAACAACAAACTAACAATACTCATTATGCATCAACAATCTAAGAGCGGGAATATATGGCTATTAGCTTCACGATGAAAAATTTAGATTAGTATTTATGAAAATCTAGTTTCCTAGTCGTTTGTTGTAAAACAGAATCTCTGATGAAACTGATGCGGTTTACGTTTTTCTTTAATAATAAGACTACATTTAAAGATTTGACGCTAAAATTGTGCATACACTTACTTCTAGAACTAATGCAACAGAGTATATCAAAATATATTTTTTTTAAATGGCGCTTCATTGGTTGATGCATAACATCGTCCAATTGTAAATAAATCGAGTGGAGTGGGAAGAAATATCAAGTTTGGTTCATCAATTTAAGTGGAAGTTAATGAATATCAACTGTATGGCAATGATGAATTATATCATGCATCAACCACATTGGGAATAATACGGATTTGAGAAGAATTTGACTGGCATAAGATTTGGCTCAAATCTTCATCATGTGAAAATTGGGCACATAAAGAACGTGCAGCACATGAATATGCTAGTTGTGATAGTTGTTTAAAAGCAAATCAGTTAAATTTACCAAGAAAGGAAACTACAGAAAGGTATTTTACAGCCTGTTAGTCTCTTTTAAAGTAGATCTCCATCCATAGTAATTTTCCCCGAAGGCAGGTTCGTCACTGCAATCATAGCATTTTCATGCTATGCTTGCAGCTTTACTAGGGAATTGTAGGTGTGGTAGCTTCCCGTTGCTTTCCACACTGGTGAAGGATGATGATGATGATGATGATGATGATGGCCATAAGATTTCGGGGACCGTTTGGGCCTTAAAGTTTTCCTGACATCTGTCTTACAGGTGAGGAAAAACCCCGATAAAAACCTCACCCAGAAAAACTGCCCCGACCGGGGATCGAACCCGGACCCGCTGCGTGACAAGGCATCACGCTACCTCGAGACCACAACGGTGGACGCTGTAATGATGACCATTAATGTATGTAAAATAACGTGATATAAAATGTAGTGTAAGAAACATGTGGAATATATAATTGTTCAGCACGCAATGCTACGTAAACTAATAAAACATTACTTTAACCAAGTGGTTTATTAAATATAAACTAAAATATAAATCTTCCGTAAGTATTTATCATTACCCCACTGTCCATACTGAGAAAAATGAAATTGGCAGATGTTATCGTAAAATTTTAAGCGATATAGGCCTAGTTGTAACAGTTTTATAACTTTGAGTTAGAACTCGCAGATGATTTTTCTGGATGTACGGGATCCAAATTAAACGAAAGAAATTAGATTCTTCATCCTGAGATTGAATCCACGTTTCCATTGTGATTTTTTTCCGATTGAGCTAACTAGGAACGTGAAGTTCTCTAGGGGGATTTCTTTCTCTTGAGGCTCATGATAATGACATAGGATTGTCTTTCTCTTTCATAATTTACCCTACGGTAACGCTCCATTTAAATTTATCAGTTAACATCATGGAACTCTGTTAAAGAATACAACATCCAGAGTAAAATCTCAAGTATTCACTATTAATTAATAATTATGTAGAGACTCAAACTACTACAAACCCGATATTTTTCATGCAAAATCTATGTTACTTTTCAGCATTTAAATTTGTAAAATAAAACGTTTATCCACTTTATACAGATAGGTAGGCCTACAGACTGCCTAACTAATAATATTGGATTTTAGCGAATTCGTAGATGTTGTACTCAGTCTACATGTCTTTATTATATATAATTCTTCTGTACATGTGTTTGTCACTCTACTCCTCCTAAACGACTGCACTAATTTTAATGTTTTTTGTGTCATAGTAGGTCCCACGATGGCTTTACTCCTCTTAAACGACTCGACCGATTTTAATATGTTTTTTTGTGTATCTGATTGGGGGCCTCGATGGCTTAGATTAACAATTCAACCCTCTGAAACCCTTAGGCGTATGAGTTTACCTGAAGTAAACATTTAAAAATCGCTCTAGCGGTCACATTTTTCGACGTTTCACAACGAAACTCGGGACATCCTATTAGAATAAACCGAGGTAGGTATTCTCAAAAAATGAGCGAAATCCAACAGTTAGAAGTGGAGGTTTACTTGAAATCTAAAATAAAAACCTACCTAAACAACTGGACCCTTTTTGATGAATTGTTTATGTGTGTCGGATTGGATCTGTGGATGGTTTATATTCAGAATTGGACTCGGTAGGTGGCGCTAAGATCGGTTTATAGGAATTTATTTAATGTCAGATGTGTAGTCATCTGCAATACCGTTATATTCCGCGCGAAAACAATGCGACGTTATAATTCACGCTTCTTGAGCTACAACAGATAGCAGTGAGGAGTTTTCTTTCTTCTTATTTATTACTAAATTTAATGGTAAAAAAATTTACATTTTTATCGTCCGGCCATGAAGCGAGAATTGAACGTTCTGGCAGGAAAACGCTTGCCAGATCCGCTAATATATATATATATATATATATATATATCCACCGCTGTGGTCTCGAGGTAGCGTGCTACGCACCCCGATCGGGGCAATTTTTCTGGCTGAGGTTTTTATCGGGGATTTTCCTCACCTGTAAGACAAATGTAAGGAAAACTTTAAGGCCCAAACGGTCCCCGAAATCATATGACCATCATTATCATCAATCATCATCCTTATCATTTTCGTCATCATCATCTTCCTTCACCGGTGTGGAAAGCAACGGGAAGCTACCACCCTACAATTGCCTAGTAAAGCTGCAAGCATAGCATGAAAATGCTTTGATTGTAGTGAAGGACCCGCCCTCGGGCAGAATTACTATATATATATATATATATATATATATATACATACATATATATATATATATATAAGGTGTTTCAAAAAGGGCTTTACAGTTTTAGGAGTGTGTGGTATTTTATGTAGTAGACTCAGAAAATTTGTTGATAGCCTTTATCAATTTATAGGTAAATAGAACAAGTTTTTGTGACTTGTAATTCCATCATAGTTTGTGCGAGGGAAGTGAACATCAAAACTCCTACTTTCAGAGGAGCGGAGCGCGGTAAATACGTGTTGTGGTTTGAACAATCGAAGTCTGCGACAGTTATTCAATGACAATTTCGAACTCATTATCAGAGGAAGCAGACCCACAATTTATTTTTGGCACAGGGATTTTATTGCGAGTTGTTTCATCAGTCATACATGTCCTCAGGTCGTCCGTCTGTTTAAGATGCTAACGTGGAGCGAGTGTGAGAGTGTTTTGTACATAGCCTGACTAAGTCAGCACGTCTCAACAGACGGGCATTCCGCATGAGACTGGCGTGTGCTCAGAAAACGGCTACACTTAAAACTATACCTGTTTACCATGCTAAAAGCGATCAGTGACGCTGATACGAGGTAAGGTGGCTAGTAAAGAATTCTGCACAGAAATGTTACATCAGATTGAGGCACTTCTGCGACAAATAAATTTTAGTGATGGGTCAACTTTTCATATTAATGGTAAAAATAAATACCCAAAATTGTCGGATTTGGGGAAGTGAAAAGTCGAACGCAATTCTGAAAACATGTACTCGACAGTCTTAAATATAATGTATTTTGTGCAATAAGCAAAGACAAAGTGTATGACCCTCATCTTTTCAAGAAAACCCACAACTGGGCTCGTTTATTTTTTATATGTTTGAAAAATTTCCTCATCAAATTGATACACCAGAATGATGACCAACTAATTCAAATTCAATAAGACGGGACACCATCCCATTACCTAAAGTTGTTCGAGATTTCCTCGATACCCGTTTCCCAGGTCCCTGGATAGGCCAAATTGGGCCGACTGCATGGCCATCTTCTTCCCCGGACTTAACATCCCTAGAATTTTTATGGGGTTTCATTAATTATAAAGTGATTCATCCAGCCCTTCCAGCGAATCTTGCTAAACTTAGAAATCACATCTACGCCGAAAATTCAACTAGTGACACCGGATATGCTTGAGAGATTTAGGGAAAAAAATAACTGTAGATGGGATGTATGGCAATGACTAATGGAAGTCACTGAAATAAAACCAGAAAAGGTTTCTTCAAACATCAGCAAAATCCTTACATTATGAGTGGGGTTAATCTGAAACCCGATATTTAAAATCGCTCTATCAACCATCATGCTTGTTTTCTTCACCTAAACTATATGTATACAATTTAATTAACAAAACAAAAGACAAATGATATAAACCATCAAACTCGGGTCATAAATTTTACTTGCTGAGGGATTTGCCTACTTTATGCAAATACTGCCTGACGGACATCTTTTATTGTGAAACTGATGCTGTATTTTGCCCAGGAAAAATTATAATTAAACCAATTGTCTGAATTAAGGGTAATGTTAGATCCTACAAGAAGAGTTGACAAATTTTGTTCAGAGTTATCATATTTTACGAATTAAGTAAAAAATCTGAAACCTGGTTGTGCTGCTGAATTGCTGAAGCACAAATTATGCAATTTTTAAGTTAAAATGAACAGACGAAATTTTGGGCATAAATCTGTTATTACATCACAACTTGTTTATCATCATTATTCTGTGTTAATGTCACATAAATGCCGAGTTATGCGGTGAAATAATTTCCTAAAATCAATATCACAAATAGTAACTTAAACTTGTAGTAATCTGTGCTATGTAATCTGTGATGAGCGTATAACAATATGTCTCTCGATATCTTAATGACAGAGATTAACAAAGTTCTGCACTAAAATGTACTTTTATCGAACTATGAACAAGCTATCATTCTGCAACGAACAATAGTAGAAATAAAATTACCTCTAAAGAACATACTCTGAAAGTACAGGCATGCATATTAAATATGTTTGTATCCCATATGCATGTATCCCATACGTCACAAGTGGAGACATGGGTGTTCCCTAGCGGGAGTTTCTTAACCAAGCTAATTTAGTTACAATTATTACCTACAGATGTTAACTAGTGACAATGAAAAAAATGAACAAAAAATCTTTGCCTTGTTAGTGTTTTAAAGAACACAATCCATCTTTACTAATCAATCTAAAATAATCTAATATAATGGCGTTTCTATCTACGAACAGAGCTTATTAATTTGTCTAAGTTTATTTAGTCATGATATGAAGAATATTGTTAGGTCCTAGTTGATATATTCCAAAAAGAACTCTCCTGTGGACAGGTTTTAATTCATCTCTAACATCAGGAAGTGCTCTAGATACAATTATATATACAGTATAATCTATGGTATTGTTATTAATTGAAAGTTGTAAATAGTCTACTTTGTATAGAGTATACATAGTGCAACAACCCTCTGCTCTTGTTCAGCGTAATCTAATATATAAAAATCAATGTTTGTTTGTTGGATTGTTTGTTTGTTTGTTGGTTTGTTTGTTCGTTGATCCGATTTTGATGGTTTTTGATGTTTTTTGCAAAATGTTCAGAAGATTCGCGGGATGAACATAGGCTATAAGAGAGTTGTGATATTCAAACCCTTCACCCATAAAATTACCCTTTGTAGTGATAAACGTAAAATAAAGTCCCTATTTTGACGCTTAATGGCTTACGCTTCCTAAACCATAACAAATATACCAAATTAATGTACACAGAATTGAATATCACAAAAACCTCTACAAAAAGTCAGGGACATCATACGTTTATCTTTTACGGATAACTCACAATACCCATTTTTGTTTTTCATTGATGCCAAGATGATCGGGATAAGTCGATACCCGGACATGCGTGCTCTGCCATACTGTTCATCCGATTGAGATGGGGCTTTTTGAGAAAATGTTCAGGAGATTCCGGGGATGAACATAGGCTATAAGGGAGTTGTAATACTCAACCCCTTCACCCCCAAAAATCGCCCTTTGTAGTGAAAAACGTGAAATAAAGTCCCTATCTTGACGCTCAAATGGCTTACGCTGCCTATACCATAACAAATACACCAAATTAATATACACAGAATTGAACATCTCAAAACACACTACAAAAAAGTAAACGACAGCATATGTCTATCTTCTACGGAAAACTCACAATAACCATTTTAGTCTTTCATTGATGCCAAGTGTACGGCTGGTGGTAAAACATATTAGCATTTATTTATGAGTAGTAGTAGTAGTAGTAGGACTTTATTAGACAAAAAGTAAGATATTTACAATATTATTTACAAATATGGTTCGCACGGGCAGTAAGCCGTACGTGCTGTTGACAGTCCGTTACAATAAAGTAATAATTGGTACTAGTGTAAAGAAAAATAAACAAAAACAGCAATAACATTACAATTACATAAAGAAAACACAATAAAAATATTACAATTAAATAATAACACAATAGCATTATACACTAAAAACATTAACATTACAATTACATACAGAAAACACAATAATATTACAATTAAGTAATAACACAATAGCAATAACATTACAATTACATAAAGAAAACACAATAATAATATCACAATTAAATAATAACACAATAGCATTATACACTAAAAACATTAACATTACAATTACATAAAGAAAACACAATAATATTACTCTGTTATTTATGAGTAACAGCGCACGCCCGGTATTAGCTAGAGTTCCACATTTTGAAGGTTTGTGATGCCAGCTGACCAGGTCTATCGCACCAATACAGGGACGAAGATGAAGCAAGATGTATCAGTGTGGTGAAATGGTGAATTGAAGTTTTTGCCAAGGGGAAATATAAGGAACCCCGAAAAAACCTGCTTTGGCTCCGATTAGTCCACGAATCTCTCATGGAGTGACCGAAACGCAATTACGGTTCCCAGAAATGGAGTGCGAGAGTCTAACCACTCGCACCGCGGAGCTGCTTCTGTCGATATAAATTAAGCGTTCATCATCTAGGAAGTTTATAATATGAAGTCAACGACCAGCATATATTATAATATATGTTGAGTATGTATAATATTTAGAACGCTTCCTTTCAACAGTAATGTTGCTTAACAAAACTAGAGAGATATCTATGCATCACTATTTGTGTTAATTAGGGCTTGCAGATGGTTTTCTTAGGAAATAATTTTAAAGTCGTATTGTTTATTGTAAAAACACAGTGAACTCTATAATATATTTCCTATATCGAGTCGGAGTAACAAAGGAAGGGATATGAATTGAATGATCAATCTATACTGTGAACATGTTCATCACCGTGGCATAGTTGATAGAATTCCTCTCCGGCGACCCGGGTTTCACTACCCGGCAGAGTACAATCTCCATCTTGGAATTGTGTGTATATTTGTGTCCTGTCCTTGCGTTTGTATTTGTCAAGAAGACAGAAGATTAAACGAATATAAAAAGGGGAAAGAAAGTGAAATAAAAAAACAAAGAGGCGAACTGGCAGCTTCATTTGAAATAAAAAATAAACCATTTCAAGGGGATATAACGAAATCAGAGTCTTTGCAAAGTTATTGTCTCGTAAAACTGGGTTTGTGGAATGTTGAATATTAGATTAGAATCAATATATTGATGAGATTTTTTAGTAAAAGTGTAAGAACATAAGAAGTTGAAAGAAGATAATAAAACAGGAATAAGAGAAAATTGAAGAAAAATAACAAACAGATAACAAAAGGAGAAGGAATTGTATCAAAAGTCATTAAGTCTGGTTAGAACGTCTACTTCAACGAAATCTTAGGATTATTGAATTGAACTGAGTGTATTGATACTGATGCTCCTCTTCGTTTCCACTTCAGTTTTTTATATCTCCTTGGTCACACAGATTTTCCATTATGAAGCTGTCAGATTGGATTTAAAACTTTCGTCCCAAACTGGAAACTTCTGACAGTTACGCCTTCATGAGGATCTATGTCTCTCTTAATCAACCGACTCTGTAACTAACCCTAATATTTACGTCAAGATGAAGCATTCCCAAAACATTTGTCCATTTTATTTTTCTTTCTTTCTTTCAGTCATTCATTCTTTATCTCTTTTATCTTAATTTTAGCTCTCCGTTTTATAGGTTATTTCATTTTCCGCAAACCACCCTGACCTTACAGGGACACTAACTATCATGAGAGAATTTTAAACTTTGGATCACATATATACTTTTCTGACCACATAATAACCTCGCCAAATGAGAACTCAGCTCAATATTCGGGTCACCTACGATACAATACAAACAATTAAAATAATACATAGGCTTATCACTCATTCTTACTATTGTCTGTCCAACGGATCTGTGCCCCCGTAAGATATGCGAGCTAAAGCCTACTTCCTTTTCTGCCTCGGCAAATATTTTCCCTTCCTGAATTCCTGTTTCTCTCTCTCTCTCTCTCTTTCTCTCTCTCTCTCTCTCTCTCTCTCTCTCTCTCTCTCCCTCTCTCTCTCTTTTACATCTTTCTCTTGCACTTGCACTCCAGTGTTGTCAATTCGACTCCAACGTTGGATTATTCAATATTCAAGAGCCATGAAACATCCCAACTCGATACGTTACTGTGGCTGCTATTTGACGTAGTGGGAGAGGAGTACGGTGAAATGATGTGAGTATTGGCGTGTATTTTTCTAAGAACGATGCCAGCGCTATAGGAGCACAGATCTGTTGGTACGAGTATAAACAAAGGGTGATGAAGATGGCCGAATTGTACTTGGGATTAATTTTGCCTTGAAATATTTTGATATTTGTTTTTAGGTGACAAATATCTACTGAAAACCTCACTAAGGAATATTTTCCTGGCATAGGAATTAATCCGGGATCGCTGGATCTGAGTCAATGATTTTACGCCGAGACCAGACCAGCGTGATGGACTAGTTCCTTTTATAACAGGATTTATAGGAGAGATGCAAAACATTATTCTAGGTGCAATCTGTGTGATAGGCAAACTAAGTTATGTTTATATTTATCTCGGAGAAAATCCTTCTATAATAACAGAGTTACCCATGATAATTCCATACTGATGCCCAGTTTCGACAATGAATGTTAGGATTTAACATATTGTTTTACTGTTCTCTTTTAGCACACAATTTAACAAAAATTCACTTTCATCTACAATTTAATATACTGCATGCCAAATTAACGCCCTATTTCCCTTGTTCTAAACGTTAAACAGTTTTAATCCATTATTGTTATTTATTTTGATTCTTATTCATAATTTAGTCGGCCGCGGTGGACTAGTGGTTATGCTCCTTGCCTCTGGTCTCGAGGGTCGCGGGTTCAAACCCGGCCGGGGTCGTGGATTTTTTTAGGACGGAAAAATCCAAGGAGCAAGTCCTCCGGAAGGGACTTTAAGCATTGGGTCCCGAGTCTGAAGATTTTCAGGCTCGTAAAAGATCCTTAAGCCTGAATGAAAAACCTCTAAGCAAAATTTACCGAATATTTCCGTCCTAGTACTACCTTGGTTTCCTAGATGTCAGAATGAGGCGGAACGCTGACCACGGACCACTCAAATGACATCTATACGAAAACAAGTGTAACTAAATTAGTATGGTTCAATTTCTTCCCTGTAGGGGGAGAGCGCCTAAATCTCTGTTAACCCTTAAATTAGCAAAACACAAATTTCTTCTGTTAGATATTTCAATGTGGCGGACCGTAGTGAAAACGGAATCTTGTATAACTGTAATTATTAGGTATACTGTATAATCAGACACACATTTAAGTGGCTTATTTTTGTTCGTTTTCTTCTGATTTATTTAAGATATTAAATTAACTAAAATACCTGATGTATCTAAAAGGATACATTACGAACTTAAGGGTTAAGGGAAAACATGGGCTTAAAAAATGCATAATTTAGGTAGCGTGCTGCCCTGTCACACAGCGGGCCCGGGTTCGATTCCCGGTCGGGACCGTCTCCTGCGTGAGGTTTTTATCGGGGTTTTTCCTCACCTGTAAGATAAATGTCAGGAAGCTTAGGGTCCAACGGTCCCCGAAAATCATTCGGCCATCATTATCATCCTTATCATTATCATTGTCCATTGTACAAATTATAGAGGAATAAGTTTATTAAATTCAGCTTATAAGATATATGCAAAACAATTACCATATAAAATGAATAAGACAGCTGAAACAATATTACGTGAAGAACAAAATGGATTTAGAAAGGGTAGGTCAACTGTAGATTGCGTTTTTACAATGGCCCAATCGATAGAAAAAAGAAAAGAATTTAATTTACCCACGTATATAGCTTTTGTTGATTATACTAAAGCATTTGATAGTGTAAGTAGAAATAAATTGTGGAACATACGAGAAATGAAATGAATTCCTCAACACCTTATAAGAGCCATTTAGAGTTTATATATAGAAACAAATTTTAAAAAAGACTGCGGAGATAAAATTAGTAAACAACACATGTAAATAAACCAGGGAGTAAGACAAGGGTGTCCATTGTCACCAGTATTATTTAATTTATACTTGGACAATGTCATAAATGAATGGCAAGAACAAATTAATATAAATAGTGTATTGACAAATCTGCTTTTTGCAGACGATCAAGTAATAATGACAGCATCAAAAAATGCTTTACAACAATTCCTTTATACTTTAAATAATATCTCTAAAATACAATTTAAGAATATCTACATCTAAAACAAAAATATTAGCTCTGAAAGGAAAATGTGCAGTAAGAACAAAAATAATGATAAACAATGTAATTATAGATCAAGTTAAGAATTTTAATTATTTGGGATGTCATTTAGGTAATGACAGAAATTTAGATAAACACACTAAAATACAGCGATTCAATTATCTATGTGGCACAATAAACGCACTTTATTGAATAAGACTAGAAAAGAAACTATTTTGACGTTTTAAAGTATTGGCAGTTCCACCTCTTATCTATGGTTGTGAAACCTGGACATTAACACAGGCAGATAGTAAACAAATAGAGGGTGCTGAAATGAAGATGTTGAGAGCAATAGCAGGATATTAAAGGACCGATAAAAATAAAAACGAAGATATAAGAACAGAACTTCATATATTTAATCTCTGTGAAAGAATAAAATATTATCAAAATGCTTCTCTTCAGCATGTATTACGAATGAATGAACAGCGCATACGAAGAAGAATGCATAATTATAAACCAAAAGGTAGAAGAATATTGGGAAGACCATTGAAGAGATGGAAGGACCAATTCGACCTATAATGAGATCGGAACAGGTCATTGGGCTTAATCCTTGTTGTTGATGTTGATGATGATCATTATCATTATCCATTACCAGTGTGGAAAGAAACGGGAAGCTATCACACCTATAATTCCCTAGTAAAGTTGCAAAGCATAGCATGAAAATGCTATGATTGCAGTAAAAGACCTGCTCTCGGGCAGAATTACTATGCATGGATGGATTCATAATTTGTAGAATTATCATTCTGTTTATTTCCAAAATCACTCCTCGGAGGAAGACGTATTGGACGTGTATTCACTGTCTATCCATCTCTTGGCTGGTCTTCCTCTTGTTCTTCTCCCTCCATTGGTCTGTTTTCTTTAGCTCTTTCTGCAAGTCGGTTGTTTTCCATTTTTTCTATACTACATTTCCAATATTTTGTATAGGCTATCTATAATAAATTTGGTTATGTCTTGATATGATATTTGTCCCTAATTTCTGTGTTGTGTATCTTATCAAATAATGTTTTACCCTGAACAGTTCTTAAGATTTTCATCTCAAATGTGCTTATTATTTCTTTATTTTTTGTTCTATCAGCCCTAGTTTTGCTCCATTTACGATAACTGGCCGAACTATTTTTTGTATATGCGGATTTTGCTTTATATTGATATATGTTTGTTGCGCCAAATTAAATCTTTCATATATCCTGATATTTGTGCTACTTTATCAGCTTGTTTCTTTACTTATTTTATTAAATTTTTAATGTTTGTTATTAATACATCTAAATAATTTAATTCTTTGTTATTTATTTTGAAAAATTCAAACCAGTGTGCGCTCAAATTCTCACTTAACCGATATCTCAATTTGAAAGGTTTGGGGCACCCGTTGGATTTAGCAAAATGTTAAGTAATGTTTTACATAAAATGATTGGTAAACGAAAATATTATAACATATTAAAATGTTAGCATAATAAAATTATTAACAGAAACATCTCACTAATATTTTTTTTACAATCAATAATACTTAGTTTTCCTTTATTCAATACAAATAATATTAAGATTTACCAATATTTTACCTAACGTATCTTACATATATAAAAACGATAGATTAAGTCTTTACAGTTTATTACTTTCTTTGTATTTATTTTTATTTTATAGTAGATTCGAGCTGTTATTCTTTTGGGTATACAGTATTTCTTTCATTAGTTTTAATTTTAATTGTCTTTAATTTTTTTGTATTGTTATAGACATTATTTTTATTATTGTTCGGTTTATTTTTTAGTATATAACATTATTGTAATTTGTTGTACTGCATGTATATTTAATGTGTGACATATTACTGCCAATCGTAAATGTTCACAGAACTGCCAGACTTCTTAAGCTCTCTCTCTCTCTCTCTCTCTCTCTCTCTCTATATATATATATATATATATATATATATATTTACATTTAGTCTTCATCATACTAATATATAGACTTAGGTATTATGAAATAAAATTTTATTTTATAGCAATTTTATTGTGATAGTTTATTCACTTAATATTGCTCTTACTGCATAACATGCAAAGGGCCTTTTGCAAAAACAGTTTTTTTATTTAAGAAACTAGGATACCGTAACACTTGAAACGAGGGACTTTGGCAGTTACGAAGGTAGAATTGGGCTGTTACTGTAGAACATATTGATTAAGAACTTTACACAGCATTTCGTAGCTCAAAGAAACAAATGTTCAGTGATGTGTTATGAGGTCTGAATTAGACAAAGGCGCAGAACGGAACAATCGAGCAATAGGCAAAGTGCTTCTTTAACAATCTGCTTTTATCCGTCATGATATAAGCCATTCATTTTAGTAACTGAATAAGCAAAGCTTTTATACTAAGTTTGTTATAATGTGTATGAAATGTTACTCTTAAATATCCCTAATATATTTCAAATTAATGGCATATATAAACGATACTACAACATTTATAAACATATCCCAGGTAACATAGCACTGGTAAAGAAAGAGGATACTCTACTGTAATAATAATAATAATAATAATAATAATAATAATAATAATAATAATAATAATAATAATAATAATAATAATAATAATAATAATAGTGATGCTGGTGATGTAGTGATGCTGGTGGTGACGGCGACGGCGATAACGATGCTGCTGCTGATAATAAAAAAAATAATAATGTTTTATTTATTCTGGCAGAGTCAAGGATATAGAGCCTTCTCTTCGACTCAGCCAGCATATATATTCAAATTATAATTTACAATTATATATATATATATATATATATATATATATATATATATATAGTTATAAGTCATATAGAAAAAAAAAACATGAAAAATGTAAGGTGTATAATACATATACATAGAACCTTATTTTTTATACACCTAATAATATAAGCCTGCAAAGACAGAAAGAGGATGAGCGCGTTTCGGAACTACGGTCTTTGACATCAAGTCTACCCAGTTCGTCGTGTATGTTGTGGCGTTTGATTTAACCGTCATTCCGCGATTAAAGAGAAGTACTGCATAGTTAAGGTGGGCAGACTATATACAGTAGGCTATGTATAAGACTTGTTAATAACTTTTGTTAAATTAATTTCGCGTATCGTGTTCCTCTTTTCACCTTTGGCAGGTTTTACGCTCTTAGCATCGTGTTATATTTTTTCGCTAGCTATACCAGCGACTTCTATGCTATTCCGACATTTGTAGACTAATAATAGTAAAACGATAATAATAATAATAATAATAACAATAATAATAATAATACTTACTTACTCACTGGCACTATCGAACCCGTAGGTTCATGGCCGCGCAGACATAAGCTCTCCATACATCCCTATCCTGAGCTAATGCTTTCCAATCATTCCCTGTATAATCTACTTCCCTCAAATCATTGTTAATGTTATTCTCCCACCTAATTCTTGGTCTACCAACTGGGCGTTTTCCCTCTGGCTTTCCTACAAGAAGCTTCCATGCAATTGCAACATGTCCTGCACATCGAAGTCTACGAGACTTAACTGTTCTTATTATATCTGGCTTCCTATAAAGACCATGTAGTTCATTGTTATGTAGTCTTCTCCATTCACCTGTCTGTTCATCTCTCTTAGGTCCAAAAATTTTCCTAAGTACTTTATTCTCAAATACTTGTAATCTCCTTTCCTCCCTTAAAGAAAGAGTCCATGTTTCGCACCCAATATAATATAACTGGTAGAATAATAGTTTTATATATTTTCAGTTTAACGTTTTTTGAAAGGAGTTGGGACATCAAGAGTTTCTGCAATGCATAATAGCATGCATTTTCCAGAATTGAGCCTATGTTTAATTTCTTTGTGCATCTCATTCCTATTTGTGATTATTGTTCCTAGGTATTTGAATTCAGCCACTTCCTCAAAATTTCCCTCATTTGTCATTAGCTGTCAATTTCCATTATATAATGAATTTCTACGTGTGACCATATATTTAGTTTTATTGATATTTACTTCCAGTCCTAATTTCTTAGTGTTACTCAATAGTGTGTGCGTGTTGGCCTTTAGTATCTCCTCGCTATCGGCCAATAGTACTACATCATCAGCATAAACTAACAGCTTATTAATACCATTGAGTTGTAAGCCTTCCTCATTCTCTAAAGATTTAATGGCATGCTCTAGTACAAAATTAAATAGTAGAGGAGATAGTGCATCTCCTTGCTTCAACCCACTGTGGATTTCAAAAGTGTCCGAAAACTGTTTGCCTACACGCACCCTACTCTTTGTGCCATTTAGACACATTCGTATAAGTCTAACTAACTTTCTAGAAATTCCGAACTCCAACAGGATACTATATAACTTCTCCCTCTTAATTGAATCATATGCTTCTTTTAAGTCTACGTATAGTTAATGTACAGTACCATTATATTCCCATTTCTTTTCTAAAATCTGTCTTAAACTAAAAATCTGATCCGTTGTAGACCTGTTCCTTCTAAATGCACATTGATGATCTCCAAGAATGTCATCAATATAGGGAGTAAGTCTGCTTACTAATATATTTGTTAGAATTTTGTACGAAGTTGAAAGTAATGAGATGCCGCTGTAGTTGTTGCAATCGGTTTTATCTCCTTTCTTATAAATTGGTACCATAATTGATTCTACCCATTCAACTGGAAGAGCTTCTTTTTCCCAAATCATACTAAGCAACCAGCGTATCTTGTCCATCAATTTTTCTCCCCCTGATTTTATCAGTTCTGCTGGGATCTCATCTGAACCTGATGCTTTACACATCTTCAATTTTTCAATCGCCATTTCAACCTCTAATACACTTGGTTCTGCGACTAGCATTTCTGCTGTCTGTAACTTATCCTCCTCATTGTCCTGTTCAGTATGTACATTTAATAGCTGATTAAAGTAACTCTTCCATCTATTTAATATACTCCTGGAATCTGCAATCATATCCCCATTTTCATTCCGAATTATGTTTGTTCTAGCCTGAAACTGCTTTCTTCTCTATACTAATTCCCTGATATAATTCTCTAATATTCCTATTTTTTGCGTTCATTTCAAGATCATTAATCTTCTCTCTCAAATATTCCCTCTTTTTACTCTTTTGTAACTTGGTGGTTTCCCGTCTAATACTACCCAATTGCTCTAAATTTACCTCATTTGGCTCATGTAACCATTTCATTTTTGCTAGCTTTCTTTTCTTTACAATGTCGGCACATTCCTCATCAAACCATTTCTTATTCTGCCTCTTTTTTAAACAACCAATGCTTTCTGATGCTGACAATTTAATAGTATCTCTTATAGCCACCCATTCTTTATTTATAACAGTTTCTTCTTCATTTGCTACATTGTCATCTGAAGATTCCAGTACTTCAAATCTATTAGCAATTTTGATTTGATATTTTTGCCGCATTTCATCATTTTTTCAAGTTTTTTAATTCAAATTTTACAGAATCATCTTTAGCGTTTTTTCCTCTCATTAGCGATAGCCGTTGTCTGATTTTCACTCTGACCAGATGATGATCCGAATTGCAGTCTAACGGGAAGCTACCACACCTACAATTCCCTAGTAAAGCTGCAAAGCATAGCTCTCCATACATCCATATCCTGAGCTAATGTTTTCCAATCTTCCGTGTATAATCTACTTCCTTCAAATCATGGTTAATGTTATTCTTCCATCTCATTCCTCGTCTACCAACTGGCCGTTTCCTCTCTGGTTGTCCTACTTTTGTTCCTCTGTTTTATTCCTGTTCGTGCCGCACATCCTGTCCATCGCAGTCTACGAGACATCAAAAACAGTAATAATAATACTTACTTACTTACTCTCTGGCACTATCGAACTCGTAGGTTCATGGCCGCACGGACATAAGCTCTGCATATATCCCTATCCTGAGCTAATGTTTTCCAATCATTCCCTGTATAATCTACTTCCCTCAAATCATAGTTAATGTTATTCTCCCACCTCATTCTTGGTCTACCAACTGGGCGTTTTCCCTCTGGCTTTCCTACAAGAAGCTTCCATGTAATAATATATTTATTCTTGTGAAGTAGTGGATTCAAATTGACCTGAATGTTGTTTAATATGTTTGACTGTATAAGGATGTCATTTTTAACCTCTTCAACGAAAAAAATAGGTGATTACTACAACTGTAATATTTATATTGAGAAATTCGAGCGTTTTAATTTATGGATAACGCATATGAGACATTTCCGACCGATAACCTGATTATAAAGTGACTCTCACGGTTAGAGTCATGTGAATGCGGGCTATGTTGAAGCTATTCCTTCATGAAATAATCACTTTAATATATTTTTGTTTACTCTTTACATTCCAAAAATCACCCTTTAATGATGCCTGATATGTAAAGTGTGTAAGAAATCTATTAAAGTGATTCTTTCCTAAAAAAAAAACAAATTCAACATAGCCTGCCTTCATATACTTTAAACTGTGGCACACATACAGTTCCCCGAGTAGGCGGACTTATTTGACAACTTGCAAAACAATGACAGTGTATACAGATAAAGCTCCTTATTCGCGGGGGACATATTCCATAAATATGTCGCGAATACAGAAACCGCGAATATGGAATGGTAATTTGTATAGGTATATAGGGGATACGTTCCAAGGTTCCAAAATAAAATACAAATTATCAAAAGAAAATCAATTAACGAGAGATTTTGAACAATTTCCCCTTTGTTGGGCTTTATAAATTGATAACAAAACAGAAGAGACGCGTATTATTCAATCAAAATTATTGCAACGAATGACAAGTTGAAACAATAAAAAATCGATCGTGGCGAGGGCGGCATTTATCAACGGACATAGCGGCACGTGAAATACTGCGGCGGTGGCTTTTAACAAGGAACTTAATCTTAGTGACAAGAAGGTTTGTTTTACTTTGATATTAATTTGTCATTTTGATTTGAATCACTCTTTGTAAACGCCGCCTTGACACATGTCTGCAGAAAAAAAAAAAAAAATGCCGTTGCGTTAATAAAGGATACTAATCCTTCTAATATACCGACATGATCCGCGAATAAAGAGAAATTTAGCCACGAATACAGGAACTGTGTCGACATTTTTTAACCCGCGAATAATGAAAACGCCAGTAAGGGAATAAGGAGTTTTTACTATATTTAATTTTATATACAGTATATAGACTGTAGCCGTGTATAAAACCGTACATGAAAGTTTTCATCGATGAACAATAAAATCAACATTGAAGCGAGTTAACGAGGAAAGGTAACATGAATGGACAGATTCTAATGGAGCATGGACAATATTGATTTAAGAAAAAATATTCATTTTCAATCAGGTAATTCAAGTACGATACTTCTGCCCTCTATAAAATTAAAACAAATCCAACTCTTTGCTGTTTGACATTAATTTTGTATGTGTTTTACCAGATAATTATGTTTTTGTTTTTTAAGATAATGTTTTGTCACCTGCTGATTCATGGACGCATGTGTTCACTGAATTAACTAATAAAACAGCAGTTTCCTCCATGTGTTTACAATTTAATTACACGCGGACCTAATTCCCATCGCTCCAATGACAAGCGTTTGTTTTCCATTTACAATAAAATTATTTATTATTTTGAGTACAATTACTGCAATATTTATGTTTGCGTTCACTGGTTTTGTAAATAATTACCAATGTACGAATAATAAACATAATGGTTGCATCTCCAGGTTTCAATACAACACATTATTAGCTAATTATAATTATTCACACTGTAACATGTTCCAGCCACAATTTTCAATTTGGAATAACCACAATATCCGAGCGAGAGATTCAAGCCTTACCCTTACTGATTTAAATTCGGGAAGTCACGGTGCCGGAAAATGTGACAGATTTTTCCTTAATTTTCCTCAATCTTCGTCCCGCGACATAGCCGAGTGATTAAGGTAGGATGGTTTGGCGTAGAGCTACGAGACTTGCGCTGGTTCAAGTCTCCATGGGGGACGAAATTTTCTCTGGAATTTCGGTCAATATAGGACCGGTGCCCATCCAGCATCATGAAGTATTTGGGTAGCTACAATAAGTAGCAGCTCCAGGTTGCGAAAACAAGTTATAACGGCTGGGGGACCCGACATGCTGACCACATGCCACCCCTACATTGGCTGGATGATCATTTACCTCTGTTATGAACACATGTGGATGTAAGGTCAGTAGCCGACTGGTAGGCCAAGGGCCTTTTAGGCCTGTCACGCCATGCGGTTTTTTCCTCCATCTTCAAGATAAAAGGTGGGTTCGAAATTCTTTATCAGGACTTAATTATTCACTAGCACTACATCACACAATCATTGTATTTTGTTTAGTCTGTATTTTAATAATATCTTAAAATTGTAATATGTATGTAATTTTCGTATAATTCTACAATTCGCTGGTTGTGTGGAAGAGAAGGCCTTATGGCCTTAACTCTGCCAGATAAAATAAAGCATTATTATTATTATTATTATTATTATTATTATTATTATTATTATTATAAAATCATGTCGTTTACCCTTTAGAATTATGTATGATATCCTATCATTAACAAACTTAATATCCCGGATAGCGGATAGGATCCTCCTTCTGACTAAAAAACCCGTTCCAAATGCAGGTCTTTCTGCACCCCCATAGAATAATGCAAAGGTTCCTGGTTCCTGACTACCAGGAGAAGGTAGTCAGGAATCAGGAACCTTTGCATTATTCTATGAGGGTGCAGAAAGACCTGCATTTGGAACGGGTTTTTTAGTCAGAAGGAGGATCCTATCCGCTATCCGGGATATTAAGTTTGTTAATGATAGGATATCATACATAATTCTAAAGGGTAAATGACATGATTTTATAATTGTAAATGTACATGCCCCCACAGAAGATAAAGATGACAAGATCAAGGATGAGTTCTATGAAGAATTAGAATGCTTATTTGATAGCCTTTCAAGATATCATATGAAAATTGTCTTAGGAGATTTTAATGAAAAAGTGGGGCGGGAAGATATATTCAAACCAACAATAGGCAAATTCAGTCTTCATGAAGATAGTAACTACAACGGGGTTAGATTAGTCACATTTGCCACATCAAAGAATCTCATTGTTAAGAGCACAACATTTCAGCATAAGGATATTCATAAATACACCTGGACGTCCCCAGATGGAGAAACTCGGAACCAGATAGATCATGTAATAGTGGATAAACGCTGGCACAGTAGCATCATTGATGTTAGATCAGTTAGAGGGACAGACTGCAATTCGGATCATCATCTGGTCAGAGTGAAAATCAGACAACGGCTATCGCTTATGAGAGGAACGAATGCTAAAGATGATTCTGTAAAATATGAATTAAAAAACTTGAGAAATGATGAAATGCGGCAAGAATACCAAATCAAAATTGCTAATAGATTTGAAGTACTGGAATCTTCAGATGACAATGTGGCAAACGAAGAAGAACCTGATATAAATAAAGAATGGGAGGCTATAAGAGATACTATTAAATTTTGAGCATCAGAAAGCATTGGTTGTTTAAAAAAGAGGCAAAACAAGAAATGGTTTGATGAGGAATGTGCCAACATTGTAAAGAAAAGAAAACTAGCACAAAGTAAATGGTTACACGAGCCAAATGAGGTAAATTTAGAGCAATTGGGTAGTATTAGACGGGATACCACTAAGTTACTAAAGAGTAAAAAGAGGGAATATTTGAGAGAGAAGATTAATGATCTTGAATTGAATGCAAAAAATAGGAACATTAGAGAATTATATCAGGGAATTAGTATAGAGAAGAAAGGGTTTCAGGCTAGAACAAACATAATTCGAAATGAAAATGGGGATATGATTGCAGATTCTAGAAGTATATTAAATAGATGGAAAAGTTACTTTAATCAGCTATTAAATGTACATACAGAACAGGACAGTGAGGAGGATAAGTTACAGACAGCAGAAATGCTAGTCGCAGAGCCAAGTGCATTAGAGGTTGAAATGGCGATTGAAAAATTGAAGATGTATAAAGCATCAGGTTCAGATGAGATCTCAGCAGAACTCATAAAATCAGGAGGAGAAAAATTGATAGACAAAATACGCTGGTTGCTTAGTATGATTTGGGAAAAAGAAGCTCTTCCAGATGAATGGAAGGAATCAATCATCGTACCAATTTATAAGAAAGGAGATAAAACTGATTGCAACAACTACAGGGGCATCTCATTACTTTCAACTTCATACAAAATTCTTACAAATATATTAGTAAGCAGACTTACTCCCTACATTGATGACATTCTAGGAGATCATCAATGTGCATTTAGAAGAAACAGGTCTACAACAGATCAGATTTTTAGTTTATGACAGATTTTAGAAAAAAAAATGGGAATATAATGGCACTGTACATCAACTATATGTAGACTTCAAAAAAGCATATGATTCAATTAAGAGGGAGAAGTTATATAGTATCCTGCTGGAGTTCGGAATTCCTAAAAAGTTAGTTAGACTTATACGAATGTGTCTAAATAGCTCAAATAGCAGGGTGCGTGTAGGCAAACAGTTTTCAGACACTTTTGAAATCCAGAATGGGTTGAAGCAAGGAGATGCACTATCTCCTCTACTATTTAATTTTGTACTAGAGCATGCCATTAAATCTTTAGAGAATGAGGAAGGCTTACAACTCAATGGTATTAATAAGCTGTTAGTTTATGCTGATGATGTAGTACTATTGGCCGATAGCGAGGAGATACTAAAGGCCAACACGCACACACTATTGAGTAACACTAAGAAATTAGGACTGGAAGTAAATATCAGTAAAAACTAAATATGTGGTCACAGGTAGAAATTCAGTATATAATGGAAATGGACAGCTAATGACAAATGAGGGAAATTTTGAGGAAGTGGCTGAATTCAAATACCTAGGAACAATAATCACAAATAGGAATGAGACGCACAAAGAAATTAAACATAGGCTCAATTCTGGAAATGCATGCTATTGTGCATTGCAGAGACTTTTGATGTCCCAACTCCTTTCAAAAAACGTTAAGCTGAAAATATATAAAACTATTATTCTACCAGTTATATTATATGGGTGCGAAACATGGACTCTTACTTTAAGGGAGGAAAGGAGATTACGAGTATTTGAGAATAAAATTCTTAGGAAAATTTTTGGACCAAAGAGAGATGAACAGACAGGTGAATGGAGAAGACTACATAACAATGAACTACATTGTCTTTATAGGAAGCCAGATATAATAAGAACAGTTAAGTCCCGTAGACTGCGATGGGCAGGACATGTTGCACGTATGGGGAATGAAAGACGTGCATGGAAGCTTCTTGTAGGAAAGCCAGAGGGAAAACGCCCAGTTGGTAGACCAAGAATGAGGTGGGAGAACAACATTAACTATGATTTGAGGGAAGTAGATTATACAGGGAATGATTGGAAAGCATTAGCTCAGGATAGGGATGTATGGAGAGCTTATGTCCGCGCGGCCATGAACCTACGGGTTCGATAGTGCCAGTGAGTAAGTAAGTATTATTATTATTATTATTATTATTATTATTATTATTATTATTACTAGCGGTTATGCTCGTTGTCTCTGGTCCCGAGGGTTGCGGGTTCAAACCCGGCCGGGGTCGTTGGATTTTTTAGGACGGAAAAATCCAAGGAGCAAGTCCTCCGGGAGGGACTTTAAGCCGTGGGTCCCGAGTCTGAAGATTTTCAAGCTCGTAAACTATCCTTAAGCCTGAATGAAATGGCCTCTAAGCAAACTTTACCGAATTTTCCCGTCCTAGTGCTACCTTGGTTTCCTAGATGTCAGTATGAGGCGGAACGCTGACCACGTTCCACTCAAAATGGCATCTATACGAAAGCAAGTGTAACTAAATTAGTATGGTTCTAATTCTTCCCTGTAGGGGATAGCGCCTAAATCTCTGTAAAGGGAAAACATAGGCTTACAATACAAACGATTATTATCATCATCATCATCATAATTTCTTAGTATCATTAAAATAATATTTATTTTGCATGCTTCTTGCCGATCAGTCCCTAGAGTAGCATTACCTGTCGGGAGAGGGACTTTAAACTTCGGATCATACACATACTGAATATTTTTGACAACATAAGGATATGGAGAGCATCCCCGAATGTGTGATCAGTTGAATCCATGGCATATTCCAAGCAACATTAAGATTAAACACACCATTCACTCATACATTCATAAATATGGCGAATTTAATTATGATGGCCAAATATGTTCGGGGACCGTTTGACATTTGTCTTACAGATAAGAAAAAACCCAGAATCTTGTCTGGATCGACTATCGAACCGGATTCGCGCCTTTCGTAGTAGAGACGCCATCTCCTAGACGAAGCTGTGGACAAATAAATATACATTATATCAAGGCCACAGGAGGAAATAGGCCTATGTAATATGATAATAACGATGAATTGAGAAAACTTAATTTTAATGTTTAATTAATCCTTGTTTTTCCCAGCATGATCAAATTCAAACAATTAATTTCACTGGCACATTCCATGTTTTCCAATGTTTATCACTGTGAATTGGAAGATTAGGAAGTTTAACCAAATGTGATCTTAGTGATATTCCACTTATTCGTCTGCTCTACAGGTGTAGGCAAATCGCCTGTTCTGCGACTACAGGAATTCGTCACTCCATCTGCTGTTGGGGGGTATCTCCATGTGGTTGATGACTTAGTGCAGCGATGGGGAAAAGGGGTGGAACGAACGTAATTTATATCTTCCTCACTCCACACTACCACAGCATGATCAGGCGTATTTCTTCTTTTCCTAGTTTGATTGCTTACAAGACGAGATTAAAGTTGTGCAGCGGCGTATTCCAATAGCAATAGTATGTAATAGTTGTGTTGTTATACTCTAGATCTTTTGGTTAACATGATGCTAAAAATTTTAATAGAAACGAAAATAAGTTACATTTTAGGAATTAACGTATATTTACATAAACAGAACGAACATAATAAAGTTGTGTTACTTCATTTGTTAAACAGATCGAATGAGCAATGAACCAAGTAAACAGAATACAAATAATCTTGAAGAAGATTTCCGAGCTGTAGGCCGTGGTCTCGAGGCTTGAAGTTCCCCGACGTTTCGCAAGAGACTGCGTCTGGCATCCTCAAGGGTTGTCCACGAGGCTTGAAGTTCCCCGATGTTTCGCCAGAGACTGCGTCTGGCATCCTATAGACAACCCTTGAGGATGCCAGACGCAGTCTCTGGCGAAACGTAGTGGAACTTCAAGCCTCGAGACCACGGCCTTACAGCCCGGAAATCTTCAAGATCATCATAGCAACTCCGGCCGTGAAAGCCTAAGTCAATACAGAATACAAATACTTTTCTTGCAATAGTGGGAGGGGTTAACTGTGGTTGAGGGGACGGGAACACACCTTGGTACCTTTCCCCATCGCTCACATAGTACTTTCAACGGCAACCGGTGTTCTGGAATTCTCAAAACATGACGTTTCATATGATATGATACTTGTGTATGTCATTAGAACTTCATCCACCTTCTATGTATTTTCTAAATCTTCACTACGTGCTTTAATATTACTCCACTTGGTGGCTCCTTGGCGCAATCGATTAAGGTGCTCGCCTCTCACCGCTGGGGTCCCGAGATCGAGTCTCGGTCACTCCATGTGGGTTTTATGGGGGATGAAACGGAGCTTGGGCAGGTTTTTTCCCGGGGTTTTCTCCCGTTTTCCCCTGCCACAATTTAATTTCACCATTTCTCTATACTCATCCATCGTCCATTTCCTTCATCTGCTCCTGTGATGGCGCGTCAGGCGTGGTCTGCCGGCAGCCTTGTCATTCAAAGGCCTCTATTAAGGGGCTTCATCTCATCTCATCCCTCTACCCGACCCTGAGTTGGATACGAGTTGAGGATATTACTCCACTTACAGATAACAGGAATCTCGTGACCTTAGATGCTAAAATTGTCTACAAATAACAGAAAATCACAATGATACAACTCTTCAGGCCCGATGTGAAATCATAACAAACAAAATTATATTTTCATGTTTACCTCATTTTTGAGAACAAATTAATGGCAATTTTGAAATTATGAACTTTTTTGGCTTCAATTTTGGGTTGGGTCTATATATTAGAAATTAGGTCTAACTTATTTGAAGAGTTGTAATTTTTTTCTTAATTAGAATCTTTTAATAAATTGAGGGGAAAATTTGATAGAAGATGAGTGTTTATAATTTATGATAAGTAGTTTACATTGCTCGGGAACGTACTCGCGACTCGGATCTCGAAGCGGATGTTTTAATTCAAGACCACCAACGTGAACATACACAGAATGTGATATAGGGAAATATGTCGACCATTTCATGGGTATGAATGCATTTCCGAAATGCGCAGAACGGCCAAGTTGTGGTTTAAATAGGCCTGATATTACAACTGTTTCAACATAGGATGTGCAGTTCAATATAAAATGAATAAATCACATCAAATGTCATGGGTTAAACCTAAAACAAGGATTAGATTGTAGACCTCCAGTTGCAGGTATCCTCATATAATATCTCTCTCTCTCTCTCTCTCTCTCTCTCTCTCTCTCTCTCTCTCTCTCATCTCTCATTCATTCTGTCTCTCACGTATGTATATATATATATATATATATATATATTATTTATTTATTTTGAGTATTTGAGAATAAAGTGCTTATGAAGAAAATATTACAAATATTTGAGAATGAAGTGCTAAGAAAATTTTTGAAGCAAAAAAAAAAAAAAAAAAAAAAGATTAATAGATAGGCAAATGGAGGAAACTACATAATAGCGAGCTCCATGATATTTAATGTAATAAAGTTAAGTATCGTAGACTGCAATTTACAGGATACGTGATATGAATGGAAAATCGAAGAGGACATGGAAATTTTTAGTAAGATAACCAGAGGGTAAACGCTGAGTATGAAGGCCAAGAATTTACTAGTCCTAGACTTCTTAAAAAATTATACATATACACTCACTTCATGAAGAAGTCATTTTTTTTTCTAACTTTCAATTTTAAGCAGGCCCATCCACTAATTCTTTTAATATATTATTTATTTATTTATTTATTAGACTTTACATAATATATAACGAAATCCTGGAAAATGATAAATATAAAATAGAGAGAGGGATAGATAAACAGATAGATATAAGAATATTTTCCAATATCCCCATTGCAATTGTGGCGGTTCAGGTTCCGCAATAGGGGAAAAGGCTATATTTAGTTAATTTGGTCAATTTTCAAATTTTACCAGTCATTTCAGCAGAAACATTAGTTAAAGTTACAAAGATGATATGCACTATGATTGTACCAAAGAAGAGTGTAGGTGAGTGTATTTTTAAGTGTTTGTGTGTGTGTGTGTGTGTGTGTGTGTGTGTGTGTGTGTGTGTGTGTTGTATGAGGGACTGACGATGAACAGAAGGGAGAAGGTGACATCTGTGCCTACTCCCATCTGAAACACCGCCAGGCTTAACATATCCAATCAACTGCTATCAACAGTACCATAACATGACTTCTTAACTGTACTGCAAACGTATTTGGAAGTTAATCTACACATGTTATCCAATTATACAAGACAAGGGCAGTACCTATTATTACTTATGGATCCGAAACATGGACAGTGACAACACAACAATCTGCCAGGATACAAGCTGCTGAAATGAGATTCCTCAGACCAATAGCAGGATATCAAAGAACAGACAAAAAACATAACACAGAAATAAGACAACTAAAAATAGAAGAATTAAACTCAACAATAGAGAAGTACAGAACAAACTGGAAAGAACACTTGGCAAGGATGACTGAGAATTGAATACCAAAAGCAGCATACAACTATTCACCACGAGGAAGAAGAAGCTTGGGAAGACCAAGGAAAAGATGGAAAGAGCAGCAATTTGGAGCCGGAACAGGCTATTAAATAAGCCTAAACCGTGAAGAAGAAGAAGAAGAAGAAGAAATGTTATCCACAATCTAGGAAGAAGGAATTATAAAGAAAGGGTATGAAATCTTTCTGTAGCAAAACCGGAGGAAAAAAACCCTGTAGTAGGCCAACGATGAGATGGAGAAATAACATAACCGTGATTTGAGGGAACCAAATTATAACGGGATGATTGAAAAAAAAGTATTAGTTGAGGATAGAGATGTATGGAGAACTTATGTCCCCCGGATTCGATAATGCCATTGAGATAATTGCACTATGACCCTGGGTTCGACTCAGCCTCTAACGGAAATGAGTACCAGACGCTTGTTCTGGGGGTAAAGGCGGCCGTCACGCAGGGCTGACAACCCGGCTGACATAAAGTGCCGATCGTCTAGAAAAAGTGGGAGCCTTAACCTCCTACTACCCCAAGGCCTCCGGGCCTGTTGTGGGATCACTTTACTTTACTTTACATTGAGATAATTATTTAGTCATTAATAATAATACAGTATATGTTCTAGCCCTAAATTATACGTAATAGGCGTTTCTTTCAGTTATAGGAATGTGAAACATGGTACTTTACCTTAAGAGAAGAATAAACATTACGAGCATTTGAAATAAAACTGTTTAGGATATTATTGTACCAGATAATATCAAACAGAAAAATAAATGGAACAAACATCATAGCATGATCTTTATGGGAACCTTGTGTAATAAGAACAGTTAAGTAACTATCCTAGACTACGATGGGCTGGAAACGAATCACGAATGCGGAATGAAAGAGGGGCATGGAAACTTCATGTAGAGAAACCAGAGACAATCACCCCAGTGATATCAGGTTGGAGAATAACTTTAAGGACGTAGAGTAAATTATTTTATCAGGCTTGAAAGCAATAGAATGTCCCACCAACTAGTTGCTAGCAAGGAGGTGGTAAGTCCAGCGATGGGGTTCAAGAATGGCTAGATCCAGGATCCCAAGGCAATAATGAACTACTGTCCAAATAGGAAACGGTCACTTGGTCGACCTATGAATAGATGGCACGAAAACCGCTTTCTCAGGCCGTAACAGTTCTTCTAGGACTAATACCTGGCAGGATGATGATGATGATGATGATGATGAGTAAATTATTAAAATAAATAACTACCTTGGCACGTGCCGTCGTCATCAACTAGGTTTTTTTTTAATTAGGGAAGCAGAGGCAGTCTTCCCGAGTATAACCAGGTAGGAGAATAACAACATTAAGGGTATAGAGTAAAATATAGAAATAAATAAATACCTTGACAAGTGCCGCCCTCCTCAAATAAGTTAACTTTTTAAAACTGTAGGCCTTTCATAAACCGGCTTCTATCTTCAGCAGAAGGGTGTGCGCTACTAACTGTCGTTTTGCATAATTAATCGAAACTATACAATATGACAGTCAATAGCGCACGCCCTTCTGCTGAAGATGGGAGCCGATTCCTGATTGGTCTACAATTTTTACAATTTTAACCTGTTGGAGACGACAGAACCTGCCAAGGTATTTAATAATTTTAATATTTTACGTTATGATGATTAACCTTAACGGAATTCTATATGAATGCTATTAATATTAACATTAAGGATGATTTGAGAGAATTTAATTATACATATAATGATTGGAAATTATTAGTTACGATAGGGATGCACGTACGTAGAAATTATATCTGTGTGACCATGAACGTGCACTTTCAATAGAATCAGAGAGTTAGTTGTAAAATTAGGAGGTTAAATTAATATACAGCATTGAAGGTAGGAATCAACTTTCAAATCCTGCAACTAAAATCGATATAATTAAAAAGGAACTACGGCTGGGAGACCAATATTCTGACCACTATTGAACGACAGTCTCTGTGGTTCACACATGTTGATATGTGGTCAGCAGCTGGATGGTGGGCCAAGGGCATTCGAAACGTGTCACGGAATGAAGTTTTTATGTAACTTTTTTTATATAGACAAGCAGCTTCGGTGGATCTAAAATAATATTATGTCAAGGATAAGATTGCACAACACAGGAGCCCAATTTCCTGCAACAACATTCAATAAAAAAATCATGAATCATTCAAAAAACTTTAATTATATTTATTAAGACGGGTTATGATAACATGTTTTCCAGAGTGTGAACTGATCCACTACGTGAGTTGTCATTATTATCCGTATTTGTATGTAAATTAATGTATTTTAAATATCAACTATAGCTCCAACTTAAAGGCGTTGCAGGCTACCACACGGCTGCTGGCATCACATCCATATGTGTAATTTATCAAGTTGAACGGTCTTGCGTTCAGTTAGCGAATGACATGTCAGCATGTCGAATCCCGCAGCATTTATACCTGGTTTTTCTAAAACCGATCCACTACTTATTGCAGCTATCCAAATTCTTCACGATGCTAGGAAGTAACCGGTCCCATACTGGCTGAAATTCCAAGAGAAAGGTTCTTCGCCCAAAGAGTCTCCAATTAGAGAAATTCTGCTCCATGACGTGTCGTCTGTGAAACGAGACGTACAATTCTAAACTAAAGTTAAAGAAAATAGAGATATCCCATTCGACGTCCGACAAGCGTATATTCAAATTTTATTTCAATTAATAACATATGTATTTTAAAACATAGTATGTTAATAAATATATTCGATAAAAATCTCTATTTTGTCCACCGCTGTGGTAAAGAGATAGCCTGCTGACTTGTCATGTAGCGAACGCGGGTTCAATCTATGGTGGTGACAATTTTCCTAGGTTACGTTTTTCTCGGTGTTTTACTTCACCTGTAAAACAAATGTCAGGAAATTTTAGGGCCCAAACGGTCCCTGAACATCATATGACCATCATAATCATCATCATTCATATTCGCTATAGATTAAGTTTAGGATTAAGGACTCTCCTAGTGCACCACTATCATCATTAGCTCCGATTATATCATTGGGGAAGCGTAACCCCGCCTTCCAGATGGCCCAACCTCAGAAGTGGGTAACAATTACGTCACTGCCAGGAGAGAACACCAGAAAACATCGAAATGACATAAACCAGAGAAATTGAATTAAAAAAAATACACAACTTATTTTAGTAGTTTTCTCGTTATCTTGAGAACACATTATGACACATAACTTCATCTTAAAATAATTCGGTTCCTTTCTAATTATTTCTGCTGATTTAATTGCATGTATAGGAAATATAACATTAATCGTGACTTGTTATTAATGTGGAATAATATATTACTGTAAGTTGATATGTCTTCTTTGTCTGTATAACTTTAATGGATATTCTATTCCAAAAAAATATACAATTTTATTAATTACTTAGGGATATTTATATTTAAAGAATAAATAGCGTATAAGGAAGAAGAAAGGAAACAGATAAATAATAGTAAATAGGATAAAATATTTAGAAAGTAAATTAAAATTATAGATTTTAAATTATTATGATTGTATAGATTACAATTTTATTGTTAGAATCAGATAACTAGAGCAGTTCGGTAACATTTTATGTTTAACTCTAATTTGTGGTTTCCAATATAATTTTTCTAGAATGTAGATATGGTATTTTGGCATAATAGTCTATATTGTTCATTAAGAGTCAGTTAAAAAATAAATACTGTATTCACATTTAAAACCATTAAAATAATAGAGTTTTATAGTACCCTACAATGTTTTATTTTGGTATTTCACGCATAATTTGTAGTTTTAGTGCCTAAAGTGCCAATTTTACATACCATGTAGTTCATTGTTATGTAGTCTTCACCATTCAACTGTCTGTTCATCTCTCTTTGGTCCAAAAAATTTCCAAAGTACTTTATTCTCTACGGCTTCTAAGGGTACTATATGATTTTGAAAAATTATGTTTAAAAGTGTTTTATATGTTTATTTAGAATTACAATATTAAATTACTGAACACGTTATTTATACATTTTATTTTCTGATATAAATAGACAAAAAATAAAAAAATGTAACATGATTAATGGAATAAGAGCATCAGTTTGGAAAAAAAAAATACAATAAATAAGAAATTACGGTTACTTAATTTAACAGCAAAAGCAGCTTAAAAATACAGTAGTGAAAACTTGATTTTACCTTTGGATTACAAGTAGTTGAATGAGGCTTTTACGTATACTTTTTGGTGTTTAATAAGATAAGCAAAAAAAAAAAAAGAACACAGATATAAGGGGAACATGAAGAGTCACAAACATTATAGAACACATTCAGACTTGTCATAAAAAATAATTGTCAGGATAATTTGGAGTGAATGGACCCAAAAAAAAAGCTTCATTGTACCAACCTGAAGGAATCATAAGTAGAAGGAAAAAGTAAAGTGATCTCAGTACTGGCCTTGAGAGGCCCTTGAGGTAGTAGGAGGTTGGAGATTCCACCTCTTAGACAATCTTCACGAGATATCTACTCTGCTTGACGGACGCTTTACTCCCAGAACATAGTCTGGTACTCATTTCCATTAGAGTCGAGTCTACCCCAGAGCCTGGTATCATCAGAAGACTTAGGTCAGTTTAAAGGTCCTGACACAGCGGAATTCGAACTATCGATCTTCAGACTTGTAGCGTATTGCCTTAGCCAACGTCATGCCTCATTCAGAAGCGGAGACCTTACCAAGGTGGGGATTTTGAAACTCGGAGCAGGTTAAAGTAAGTAAAAAAAGTCCCGCGCCGTAGCCGAGCGGTTAAGGTAGGAAGCCTTGGCGCAGAGCTACGGGACTTGCGCTGGTTCGAGTCTCCATGGGGGAAGAAATTTTCTCATGGTATTTCGGCCAGTATGGGACCGGTGCCCACCCAGCATCGTGAGGCAATTGGGTAGCTACAATAAGTAGCGGCTCCAGGTTGAGGAACCAGCTATAACGGCTGGGGGACTCGACATGCTAACCACATGTCACCCCTACACTGGCTGTTGATCATCTACCTCTGTGATTGACACATGTGGATGTGAAGGGCCAGCAGCCGGCTGGTAAAAGGGCAACCGCTGAAAAGTGGAAAGACCCTCAATCGGAGCAGGTTAAAAAAAATAACCTTAAACTAATATTTTCAAGGTGGTTGTAATGATTATTTAGGGAATGAACATTGTCTACAGTGCACACTTCTTCACGCCTGTCAGTCTATAGGCTACTCTTTATATCTAAATGAAAAACAACGGCCATTTTAAATTATAAACAATCCTTAATTTCTATTTAGTAATGCTGATCATAGTTCTTCGTTTTTTATTCAGTCTGGGTGAGGAACCTCTCCTGAGCACAACAAACTAATATATATATATGCCGCTATCCTAGTACTGTGGAGATGAGTGGGATAAAAACATATGGCATTATGAAAGTTATAAGTCATCTTCTATGTCTGACAAACAAAGTTCAACTCCCATCACCTATACCGCCAATTTTGGGTTTGGACCGTGGTTGCCAAAGGGGCTATAATCTTTCCGTTGGCGTCTTCTGACCTTCTTTATTGTTCAGGATTGGTGTCATGAAACAGGAATCTTGTGGGCTTCATCTAAACCCCGAAACCATATATTTTCAATATCTGTGGATTTTCAAACAAACTATTTTTTCCATTACAAGAGATGGGGTGAAGGGAGATAGGGAGATTGGATGGAGACTGTTGGTAGGATGAAATTCGGAAAACGGGAGAACCCGAGAAAACCCGAAAAATTCCGATATGACACCACCAATACCTCTTTGGAAACGTCAGGATTTGAAACTGGAATCCCTGACGGGGCAGCCGTTATCGAGACGGTATGCTGATAATAAACAATTAAAATTCAGAAACATTTTATTTTCTTGTTTATTTGTGCTTCAGGTATAAATAAAGAAGCCAAAGAAAATGAACGTATTTGCAGAGTTAAATATTGACAAAAAAAGCCAGAACTGCAACATTTACGTACCAACCGTCCATAGTAATTCTGCCCAAGGGCAAGTCTTTCACTGTAATCATTGCATTTTCATGCTATGCTCTGCAGCTTTAATAGGGAATTATTGGTATGGTAAGTTCCCATTGCCCGATATACTATTTCTAGAACCTACTATTGCGCAGAATTAGGACATACTACATCTTTTTGCGTGCCTATTCTATATTTTATATGCCTACTTTATATGTTTAAATATACAACTTTAGTGTCCTAAACCCCCAGATATGTTAACAATTTAGGAGTTATTTCATGTTTTAAAAATATTTTTTCAGTGTTTAGCACATACGCAATAAACATTTTTTCAAGCTTTATGTTTATCAATTTTTAATTTTTTAATTCGAAGTTATGGTAATGTTTTCTTTAATTCTTATAGAATACTACACTGTTAATAGTTGTTTTTTTCATTCTTTTAATGTCTTTATTGAAGATATAATTGTTATTATTTTTTTTGCATTGATATTATTATTTTTGCATAAAAATCCGGGTCCCTAGTTATGTAGTTAACGATGGTCATGTGCGGTGGTCAGTCTGACCTGAATAGCGGAACTTTCCTAGAAGTGGTTGGCTAGGTGACAACTGTCGGTTATTTTGGTGCCCCTTCGCAACAATGTTTTGACGTATATTCCTACATTTCAGCTGTTTTATAGCCAACTGCTAGCATACAAATTTCCTGCACTTATTACAATATATCACTACTTACACATGCTATTTTTTTCTCATGAGAGTTTAACACTAACTTCCCTTATTGCTCTGTGAAACATAACAAAAAGAGAGGGTAATGGCATGGTGTGACTGACCGTGACAAATAGAAAACCGTGCAGCTTTACCTTGACGTATTACAATAGTTATCAGGGGTGAACAAAATTAACTGTAGACCAGGTATGTGTAATGTGGACAGAGCTCCACGTTAATTATTCTACTACTACATACGGAGAATACATTGATCTATGGCTATGATATAATCTATAGTTCTGATGTCTAATTACAGTGAACATGCGACGTGTTTACTATCATTGTGATGGGAAGGGAGCCAAGTTTGGAAATAAAGGATAATAATAATAACAATAATAATAATAATAATAATAATAATAATAATAATTCATTCATAGTGTTCTGCTCAAGAGCAGATCTTTCACTGCAAACTCAGCATTCTCCACTCTTTCCTTAATTCAGCTTCCCTTTTTGTATCTGCATACAAACCATTTATTTGAATATTGTCTATCATCTGATGTCTTTTTCTGCTTCTAACCTTCTTTCCGATGACCATTCCTTCTAGGGCATCATTCAGCAGGCATTTCTTCTTAGCCAGTGGCCAATCCAATTTTTATTTCCTCTTCTTTATGAGTTCCAGCATTGTTCTTCTTCCCCCACTCTGTCTAGCACATCTTCATTTCTTACTTTGTCTGTACATTTTATATGTTCCATTATTCTTCATATCCACATCTCAAAAGCTTCCAGTCGTTTTTCCTCATTCCGTCGTAATGTCCACGCATCTGCACCATACAATGCTACACTCCACACAAAGCACTTCACTAGCCTCTTCCGTAATTCTTTTGCCAAAGGTCCGCAGAAAATGCTTCTCTTCTTGTTAAAAGCTTTTTCTGCCATTGGTATCATCTGCTTTATTTCTTGACCGCAGTTCATGTTACTACTGATAGTTCAACCCAAGTATTTTAAGCTTTCCACTTCCTCAATGGCCTCATCTTTAATCCTGATGTTTATCTTCCTTGGTTTCTTTCCTATAATCATGACCTTTGTCTTATTTATATTTATCTTCATCCCATAATTCTCACACTTATCATTTAGCTCCATCAGCATGTTCCTCAGTGTCATTGCATCTTCTGTTAGCAAAGCCATATCATCAGCAAATCTTATGCACTTTATTCTTATTCGTCCCATGTTTATGCCTCCCGTATTGCTGAAGCAGTTCTTCATTAGGTCTTCCAGATAGATGTTGAAAAGAGTAGGTGATATAATAATAATAATAATAATAATAATAATAATAATAATAATAATAATAATAATAGCTTTATATTACCATACAAGAAAGTTTTATTAACAGAAATAGTAAGAATATCATTAATAGAAGTCAGCTGTAATGTGAGCTAATCTTAGCTTTAATAAAAATAACTATATGTCTATCTATTATTACTTACTTACTCACTGGCACTATCGAACCCGTAGGTTCATGGCCACGCGGACATAAGGTTTCCATACATCCGTATTTTGAGCTAATGCTTTCCGATCATTCCCCGTATAATCTACTTCCCTCAAATCAGAGTATGTCTATCTATGATAGATTTATAATATAGTTATGGTGAGAAGAAGAAAGTATGAAGATAGCGAAAAAAATAATTATAAGTGAAAATATAAATAAGGAACCTACAAAAAGCCATATAAATATTATGGATCGTGCAAAAAAAGTTAAGAATTATAGTTAAAAGAGAATTTCCATTTTAAGGGGATGTTGATTCATATCTGCTGGCGTCATCTTGAATTTTTCTGGGGTAGAGGATTCCGTCTTCGTTGACACAAGCATATTGTCATAACATAACACAACTGTTGATAACCCAACAATATTTAAGCTAATATTTGTATTGTGGAGCCTAGCATGGCAAAACATATTTATATATTTTCAGGCACTTAGATATCCTTTGCTATGTGAAATGTGTGTATATATATATATATATATATATATATATATATATATATCGGAACGTGAATAATGCGGAAATCTGTCCAATGTCAACAAATTTATTGGTCCCGGCGAAATAATAGCCAATTTTACGTGTACTTATTTTGCATAAACGGAATCCGCTCCAACGCGGAAACGGAAGGATATTTCTGCACAATTCATGAAAAAAGTTTTATAAAGCGGGTAGACAGAGAAATAAATTAGTTTCTACTTCATTCAATACCTGTTAGCCCAAAAAATAATAAGGGAAGATTCCTACCGCCGCGTGAAGTAGAGATACTACCTGCTGAAATTTTCTTTAGACTTCACTGCACACCCGTTATACGAAATACAGATACATGATTTACAGATAACATTTCACTGTAAAACGTTTAATTAGTTTAAGTTCTAATACCGATCTTTCACAGGTAGCGTCTGAATTTACGGAATAAAGATGGCTAAAACGTATCTATCATTGTCCTTAAACGAAAAAGTGAAAGTGGCTGAAGATAAATCTCCAACGATGCTCCAACGTCAAGTTCTAGCTTTTGCTAAATCTCTAAAACGATATCAAGGTATCTTTAGGTTGGCTGGACAGTTTTAAAAGACGACACAATGTAGCGTGGAATGAAATCTGGGGGGAATCAAAAGATGTGGACGTAAGTTTAGTTAGTGAGCGGAAACCGAAACTGCATACTTTAATATCAGGACATGCGCCTAAGAGACATTTTCAACGCTGACGAAACGGGACGGTTTTTTTCGCGCGTTACCGTCAAAGTCGCCCATACATACTATACTTCATATTTCAAAGGCAGCGGAACTACAATTAATCCAAGGTACGTAAAAAGACATATACGATATTCTATAATGAAGATTATTAATACGTTTTAGTTTTTATAATGCGGAATTTTGTCTAATGTGGAAAAAATTGATCTCATGCGATTCTGCTTTGAGCAAATTTTACTGTATATATATGTGTATATATATATATATATATATATATATATATATAGTAGGTTTGTCAATGTTTCACAACATCTTCCTGCATCCAATTAACTTATTGTCATTCTCATCCACATATATGTCATTACAATCTCCATCATCCAATCCTTTATCCCTCATACTACTCAAAACATCATAAATCCACGTTATTTTTGGCCGCACTCTTATAATAATAATAATAATAATAATAATAATGATAATAATAATAATAATAATTGTATTGTAAGCCTATGTTTTTCCCTTTACAGAGATTTAGGCGCTCTCCCCCTACAGGGAAGAATTTGAACCATACTAATTTAGTTACACTTGTTTTCGAATAGATGACATTTTTAGTGGTCCTTGGTCAGCGTTCCGCCTCATACTGACATCTAGGAAACAAAGGTAGTACTAGGACGGGAAAATTCGGTAAATGTTGCTTAGAGACCTTTTCATTCAGGCTTAAGGATTTTTTACGAGCCTGAAAATCTTCAGACTCGGGATCCACGGCTTAAAGTCCCTCCCGGAGGACTTGCTCATTGGATTTTTCCGTCCTAAAAAATCCATCGACCCCGGCCGTGTTTGAACCCGCGACCCTTGGGACCAGAGGCAAGGAGCATAACCACTAGACCACCGCGGCTAATAATAATAATAACAACAACAGTAATAATATTAATAATAATAATAATAATAATAATACAGTAAGAGGTATAAACATAACAGCTCACTGTAAATCACTTTTTATAAAATTAAGAATTTTATTCTCCATCATTACACGCGTTCAGTTACGTTGTGTAAAAAGAATTTTACACAAATGTACACGCTGCATAAGTCTTGTACAAGGCATAATAAATGTGGTATATTAAAAAAAATAGTAAAATTAAAAAAAAATAGTCTTCTTATGAGGTGGAATCTCAGAATTTATTCCAAAGCCTTAGAAAGGTAAAAAAGAATCTTCCAGTTTTATATTTTAAAAAGAAAAATCAGTATTGACTGGTTAAGACACCAAATTAATTAACATAGTATGATGGACGTTGTAATACATTATACTGCGTCTCTGTCAATAAACATATATCAATATGATAGTAATAGCAAAAATAATAACAATAATATTAATACTAAATAAATTATTATATATATATAAATTATTAAGAGATACGTCTTGTTTTTTTTCGCGTCAATTGCTAATCATACTTATAAACGCGAAAAAATCTGCAATATAATACATTTGTGGGTTTCCATTTTCTGTATTGGGATAATTTTTCCTTTATATATGGCCTAGTTGTTAATCAGTGTTTGAGCTTATTATAAATGTATTTAATTTAGTTAGTTTCAATGTCGTTATTATTATTGTAATTAAATAATTTATTGAATAAAAGGTCCGGGTGGCGTGCAGCATGTTTAAAACTAATGTATAAGACGAGAGGTTAAACAAAATTAATGGAATTAAGTTGTATATTTAATGAAGCACGAAATCGTTGTCTATAGTGATCATAATCCAATTTTGCATTTGTCTTGACGACACCAAAATCTACGGCATATTATTCTGAGACCTTCAGAATTTGAATCTTAAAAGCTTCTCTCTGAGCTAAAATATTCTGTATAATAAGATTTTATTGTTGTATATTGGATGTATAAAACTGAGGGATAGATTATATCTGTTATAAAATGTTCAATATCCAGTACAGTACTTTGTAGAACTTGTCGCAGTAAAGATAAGTAACGGATGAGTTCATTTCTTGAAAGTTTGTAAACTTTCAATGCCGATGTAAATTTGAATAGGGATATTGAGTTCGCAGATTATGCACAAAAGTTGTTCATTCATTAAAACACAGTATTTTATCCCACTTAAATCCCTCGTTATTTAACGAGATAATACTTGATAAAATCGTTTTAATGTCAATTTCTGTTTAGGTTTAAATGTGTTTACTGGTTTAAACATAAAGCATGATATTATTAGTTCAATATGACCCTAAAAACATAAACTAACTTATTTACATGTTTTATTTTTTCACTCTTCTTTAGTTTCAAATTTAGTAGTTCTTATTTCACGTTTTAACACAATGTACTATATGGACGGAATTATAACTTGTTCGTTATAATCATAAACAAACACGAACCTGCTTAGTTTGTGGATTATTTGCGAACTAATGCCGTGTCATTCCGCGTACACTCGCTTCACGTCAGTCTGTGGCGTGGGTGTGGAGCAGCTATTACCCTAAGTACGCTGGGTAAGTGCTCCATTTGCTATTTGTTCCTGACTATGCATGGTTAGTATCTACGGCCGTGCGACGCAGCAACAGTGCTGCTATAACTGGAGATAAACTTTCCACTATGTCGTATAATATATAGTATTTGTTGGTAATACGTACGAAATGTTGTTTACTTATTACATGATACAGTAACTCTCCAATAATTGATTAATAAAATTAAATGGGGTTCCTCTTTAAGAATCATTGCCTTCCGGACCTGGTTTTATTTCTGATAAAGAAAATTACGATACAATCAATAAAACTAAATACATGGTCATACAGAAATATTATATGTAATGTAATTTGACAATTGAAGACAGATGAGGACCGAATTCAAATATCTAGGAACGGTAATTATAAATAAGAATGGAGTAAAGAAATAAGTTAAACATAGGCTCAATTCAGGAAATGCATAATATTATGCATTACAGAGACTCTTGTAACATCTCTCTCTCTCTCTCTCTTTCTCTCTCTCTCTCTCTCTCTCTCTCTCTCTCTCTCTCTCTCAAAAAAAAAACCTGAAAATGTATAAAACTGTTCTCCTTCCCTTTGTATTTTATGGATTCAAAATGTGATTTCATATTTTTAAAAAGGAGAAAATATAGAGTAGGCCTATATGAGAATAAAGTTCTTAGGGAAATATTTGGATCAAGGAGTGACAAACAAAAGGAGGAAGGCTACATAAATGAAATGCAACATCTTTAGGAAATCATATGTAATAAGTCTCGTAGACTGCGATGGGCAGAACATATGTCACGAATGGAGAACGAAAGAGAGGTATGGAACTCCTTATAGGAAAACCAGGGGGAAAACGTCATTAGGTAGGCTAAGAATAAGTAGGGGGGAAAATATTAACCAAGATTTTTGGGAGGTATATTATGCTGGGAATGAGTGTAAAATATGCATATGCTATATTGGGAGCATATTTCCGCGCGACCAGGAATCTACGTACTGGATCTACCTATCTGCAAGGAAAGTGTCTTAGTGACTTTTTAAAATAAAAAGATAATATTAATTTTGACATTTCATTAGCTCTTTGAAATTAATTTAATGTCCTGTAGGAGTAGGTCACAAAATTTGATTTTCCTGTAAATGTGACTTAGCTTAACGGCTATTTACAATTTTGAATTATAAAAAATGTCTAATTTACCCCAGAAAATATTGGCTTAATTGAATAAAGTGTAATCATTTCTAGTATTAAAATCCAATTCAAGTTTAAGACTAGCTAAGAATCCCTCCACTCTTAGTTATTAGTAAGCATTGACTAATAACTCGTATTCAGATATTTATTAAATTATTTGAGAGAAATCAATTAAAAATTTAAAATAGGCCCGACTATGGAATAATTATATGAAATATATCATAGTAATATTCTTTTTTTCATTTTCAATGCGACATGTTGTCATTTCGACATTTGTAGTGTTCTCTCCTGGCATTGGCTTAATTATAACTCACATCTGAAGTTGGGGCGCCTAGAAGGCGGAGTTACGTTACCTCGATGATATGCTACTAAATTATAATGGAGCGCCAGGAGAGTTCTCAACCTAAACTTAATCTAAATTCCAGACCATTGGCAACCACAGAAATACCTCCTTTTAAAAAAAAAATTCTATGGTTTGACCGGGAATCGAACCCGGGATCTCATGAACTGTAGTCAGAAACGCTGACCACTAGCCCATGAGGCTGGCCAGATACAGTTTGTTAAAATTAAAAAAAAAAATTCTTGCATTGTTAGAACCATTGCTCTAGCCCGGACAGATGCAATCAAATACAAATTAGGACTGTTGTACACTATCAAAATTTCTAGTTCAACTTATGGCATTTTAATTTATTTTGAACATGTAGACTAGGATAACTCAAAAGCACATAAATGCATTCTACCCTAGTTAAAATGAGATCATTAATACAAGCTATGAAGACCTACAGAGATGACTTCCATGTAGTTAGAAAATATACCGAAACGATCGATTTTAATATCATCTAAAGCGTGGAGCGAAGTGATTTCGCACCTCGCCTCTTCTCGCCTCACAATGAACTTGTTTATAGTTACCGTATACGGAACGGATCATGCAGGATGTAAATGTTCTTATCCGAACGTGCTGCTATTCATAACAATTATTCTTTACGACCAGTGACCTCACTTAACAACTATTTTTAACGTTGAAATTACTAATAACTCTTTGTGATCAACACAAAGACTAAGTAAAATGATCGAAATGGTAATTGAACTTCATTTCCTATTTCTCTTCCTTAATTTAACTACCCTCTTTGCAGGCACATTGACAGATTTCTAGAAAACGCGATTCTGACCAATATTTTATGAAGCACGCATATAGAAGATATGTGGTAAGCTGAACCTCCCACCTCCAGTTTTAAAATTTAGTGACTATACTGAATTTGTCCGCCGTTGTGGTCTCGAGGTAGCGTGCTGCCTTGTCACGCAGCGGGCCCGGGTTCGATTCCCGGTCGGAACAGGCTCCTGGGTGAGGTTTTTGTTCGTTTTTTTTTTTACCTGTAAGACAAATGTCAGGACGCATAAGGCCCAACGGTCCCCGAAAATCATTCTGTCATCATCATCATCATCATCCTCCTTCACCGGTGTGGAGAAGCTACCACACCTATAAAATTCCCTAGTAAAGCTGCAAAGTATAGCATGAAAATGCTATAATTGCAGTGAAAGACCTGCCCTCGGGCAGAATTACTATGGAATGGAATGGAATACTGAATTTTTAGAAAGAACCATAAAATAAATTATCAATTGAGTTGGTGTTTATTTGATGAAAATCCATATTTATTAATTAAATAAAAATAAAACGTAGTTTTATTTGATTTTCATATTTATTATATAATTCAGTGACAGCTGTTTCGGTACACTGTACCTTCTTCAGACATGTTAAATTATGAATTGTGTTCCAACTGATCTAAGCAACAATACAATAATGAACACAATTCATAATTTGTTAACATGTCTGAAGAAGGTACAGTGTACCGAAACAGCTGTCACTGAATTATATAACAAATATGAAAATCAAATAAACTACGTTTTATTTTTATTTAATTAATAAAATTAATTTCTAGAGGTTCCATGGTAAGTGCTTCCATGAAAGCTAAACAAGCTAATGATGGTAATGGAGACCTTACCGTAGTTGTTGAGGGGACATGGCGGCGAAGGAGACATGTATCACATCATGGAGTAGTTGCTGCAACTTCCATTAATACAGGGAAAGTACTAGATGTTCAAGTATTAACTAATTATTGTATAGGTTGTAAGAGTGATATAGAAGATCACAAGTGTATAAAAAACATGAAGGGAAAAGTGGAAGCTTGGAGGCAGAGGGTGCAAAACACATTTTTTTTTTTGCGCGATAGTGCGTTTTGTCGTAATTTGGCGACCATGATTGAAAGTTCAACTTCGTACTTTTCGGGGTTGCCAACCTAAATAAATATATTGTAATATGACATTTACACCCATGTGCGGGATGTAAAATCCCTGCCCTCTGTGTGTACTACGTACAATGTGTATACTAAAATATCCAAAAGATAGCGTTAATATAGAGTATATGAAACAAATCATTGCATTTTAAATGAATTGAACTGTTTTGAAACAATGTAATACAACAAATACATACTTGCTGCCATGTTATCAATAATTGTTCTCAAGGTCTCCTGTTGTTTCAACTAATAAACATTGCTCACACTGTTAACGTTAGTCAATTGTTTATAATGAACGTAAATATTTCCAACAAAGATGTTTATTATTTTACTATTATTTATTATTTTGAAAATACCATCGCGCAAAAAAATAATGTACAACGCACGTTTGTGAAGTGTTTTACAGAATCTCGGAAATTAAAAACCTCGCTATCGTTCGATTTTTAAACATTTGTCCTCCATTCTGTCAAAACCACTTCCTAACCTCGCGGTTTCTAGGTGAACGAAGTATGTAAAATACTTAGGAGATGGGGATTCTAAGGCCTACAAGCCCTATGGTGATGCTATACAAGTAGAAAATCTTGAGAATGGATTTATTTTACATGGGTGGGGTACCAACCCTTCTAAAAATTGAAGGGGACAATTAAAAGAAACTTCGTCAGGACAATAAGGATGGACAAGGTTCTGGAGTTTTACAGTACAATGCCCATATCAATAATGGTATATTACGGTTTGGAATCGAACTAGAAATAATATAAGGAGCACAAGTAAAGCCTTTGACGCAGTTGGCGGGCTATACATCATTATACCGTAAACAAAACGAACACATTAGACAGGAATTGAGTATTGAACATTTAGTAGATGTAACATATTTATGTAAACAGGTAGCATGAATATGTGCAGAGAATGTCACCAAGCCAAATTCCAAGAATATTATTCAACTACAAACCCACAGGATGAAGAGATGTCGGGCGACCAAAACGACGCGACGATGGTGCGACTTGTTAACCTTTGACACGGTACAGTATAGGTAGCCCAATCCGTAAGACTTATTTTTAGGACTGAAAAAAAGTAGCGGTATCAGGACAGTAACTAATTTCTATACACGTTGTGTCTTTGTCGAGCGTCTCCACTGCCTGCTCGGAGCGGAAAGTGTGTATGTTCGACTCTCCTCAGTAATAGACCTGTTTACGTGACGTGTGGTTGTATCAGAATGCCGAAACAAAAATTGTGCAAAGATGAGTTCATTCCTACACAAAGCGGACTGTACTAAAAGTCTGCCCGTGTAGTGCGTGCCAACGTGCAGTTTGTAAACATAGCGGTCTAAGTAGGATGCAGCCTAGCCTATAACCAATACTTTTTCTCAGCCCTATTTACGATGACGACAAATAAATTTAATATTGCCCGCTGAACTAATGATACCAGAAAAACAAACATGACAAGGAATACGGATTTACATTTTGGAAATTATGAAATGCGTTCCAGTAGAACACCTTCCCTTTCCTTCCCTTTTGAAAGAAAATTAAATATATCCACAAGGATCTTAAAGGAGTGCCAAAATTTAATATTAATTTACTCTTTTTTTTATTAAGTTGTTCAATGTCAATTTCATTTGAAAACGAAACTTTTGAATTTTAATGTATTGTGTTTGAATTTTTTAATGTTAATTTAATTTCAATCAAATCAATTTTGTATTTGATTTTATTTTATTTATGTTATTGGTATAATTTTTGATCCTGAAATTTCGAGGGATTGATTTCAAAAGGAGACTTCTACAAAATGTAAATTTAAATACTGACCAAAGTAAATAATATTAATATTTATTTTAACTCAACTTTTTTACTATAAAATACGTTAGAAGTATCTTAGATCTTAATTTGGACGCTCTTTATAGGCATTTTGTCTCTATAAAATTTGGATATTTTTAGAAGTTCCCTTTTAAAATCAAACGGTACATGCAAATGAAAAATATATAAAACTCTCGTGGAAAAAAGTTGAACTCGAATAGAGTCATTTATAAGAGTCTAATTCTATGGAATTAGGGTAAAAGTACATAAAGTCGACTTTTGTGATTTTTCTTTCGTATATTAATATGTTGAAAATATAACAATTTTCTTCATCTGCCATAAGGCAAAACTTCTTTTGTCATAGCTCATTCCTTATGGTAGATATCCCTTGATGAGGAGTATTGCAAAACTTCGATTTATTATTAGGCCAACCATTTAAGTATTAATAAACTCTAGTGAAAAATTATATTTTCAGACTTATGTGTGTTTACTCTGTGACCACAGAGTCATTGGAATAATTTGTTTGTTTGTTTTGGAAATATTTAGATTGAAAATTTGTGCTTTATAAAGGATATAACAGCACGGATAATCGGATCTGCTTGCTCGCTGATGTCATTGTGAATGTATTGCATACCAATGTATTACAACAACTGCATCGATATGTCATTCGAATCCACTGGAATCCAGTAACAGCTAATTCCAGTGCATTACCAGGCGTGTTATAGGTTCAATTATATAAAGTTTATACTAAACTAAAATACCAACTTTTTGCAGATTCTCACCGCCTGTATACATAACAGTAATAACAATTATACATCACTCAGTTGCTTCAGAAAGAAAATTGGGGTGTATACATATATATATATAATATAAAATGAATAACGTTTTCTTGGGTTTCTGCGTCATGGATTCAAGGTTGGCCTCTGGCCACTGATTCCGGTAGTCCATATGGAATGACAGATCGTTCCTTGATAACTGTATGTGGGATCATGTCGAAACATAGAAATCAGTGGCCAGAGGCCAACCTTGAATCCATGACGCGAAAACCCCAAGAAAAACTTCTTAATATCATACTTATACACGCGAAAATGTACAATATAACATGTATGTATATATATATATATATATATATATATATATATATATACATATATATGTGTGTGTGTGTGTGTGTGTGTGTGTGTGTGTGTGTGTGTGTGGTGTGTGTGTATGCGTGTGTGTCTTTAGCAACATGACTTCGCGTAGAGCTACGGAACATGCGATAGTTCGAGTTTCTATAATGAAATAAGTTTTCTAATGGAATTTCGACCAGCATGGGACCGATGCCCAAACAGCGTTCTGACCAGCTGGGGTATCTAAAATAAGTAGCGGCTCTGGGTTGAGAAAACTGTCTAAAACGCCTGGGGAATCCTATATGCAGACTACATTTCACCCCTATGCTGGCTCTTTGACCATTCACCTCTGTAAATGGTACATGCAGATGTGAAGCCAGAAGTCGGCTGATATGCCAAGAATCTAATACGCCTAACGCGCCATGTATATATATATATATATATATATATATATATATTTCGGAAATTATGCACAATACAATTATTTTCTCTCATTCTCAAGAACCTTGTAATCCGTCCGTTTCATTTTCTGGGACTTTTAACATTATATATATATATATATATATATATATATATGGTATGATAAGAAAAATAAATGCCTGGACGGCATTTATTTTTCTTATCATACCATATTAAGCTTGCATTTCTCAATGTTAAACATTTAATTATAATATATATATATATATATATATATATATATATATATATATATGTGTGTGTGTGTGTGTGTGTGTGTGTGTGTGTGTGTGTGTGTGTGTGTGTGTGTGTGTATAATGGGGAGCTGGCCAATTGTTACAACCCTCTATATAGAAGATCAGGTAATTTATAATCAAGGTTTCCTTCTTCTAACCTTCGACGGACAAACGCCGACCTGCAAGGCAGCATTATCTGTAATTCTAGACAGGGTATAGGCTATGTACACTCAAGTATTCGGCTATTAATTGGTGAGCACGAAATTGCTTCCATTGTTTTTTATGTGGCTTGTGATTTTGAATTTGGTTACAATATCTAAATCTTGCAAATCAACTTTAGCGTTATGGGAAGTAATATTGCATGCCGAGTTTTCTAAGGCTGCGGAACATTGTGTTCTGTAGGCCTATATTCATATAGGTTTACTAAGTGTAGGAACATGAACCCGCATTTAAAATATGTATTGGTTCTCAGAAGATTTTATATCGTAATTGCTTCTAGCCTTGTTAAGAACTCGACCATCCGTCAAGCTTTAAAAGTATTTGCGCCTAATATAATTTTCATCAGGTTTATTTATTTAGTCCTTAAATTGACAATGTATCATATAATATAGGGCCTACATTGTTTTAATTTGCTTAATATTTTTAATAAAACTCTAGAAAAACAAATGAAAATAAATTACAAAAATATGGGTTGAATTACACAGTAAGCAATTGTAACATACTATTAGGCTACATATGATTTTGTTTTCACTACGATCCGACACTTTTAAATAACTTGTACAAGAAATTAGTGTTACTTCAATAATTTCAAGGGCTATTTTTGTAGATATCCAGAAATTGGTTAGTTCTTGATTTCAGAGTTTCTGAAAGTTTCCGTAGACCGCTTCGGAACGAAGTCTACAAACGCCAATGACAGATGGCAGAAGACGATGCGGATCGACTAGGTTTATATCAGGATTCTTCTGCTCACTAATAGAGGGCGTGATACGTGTTCAAGGGCTAGGATAGATTGCAGTAATATATTATTTCGGTATTGCCAATCGAAACGAACAAGCCCGAAGGAATACGAATATTTTAGTCAGTCCGGCTCATCACCCAAATTTGTTAATAAGTCATCTATTGTCAATAACGTTTTCAAAAAATAGCAATGAACTTTCTATCTCACACTAGATTTTACATAAATATCATATTTTTTCTCAATTGTTTCCTTTTGTCTTATTTGGTGTTTCACTTATACCGGTTTTAGATGATATTTATTTCACTATTTCATTAACATACACACTTGGAAATTCCGCTCATCTGAAATTAAACAAATTTATAAATATTAATTTTTTTATCTACTTGCAACGTTTTGCCGTGTTTGTGTTTTTGCAACTGACTTCACCAACTTAACCATCTTTTTTTTTTTTTTCCTTTCTCATTTTTCTTTCGTTTACACTGTTGTTCGTTTTTGTTTTACCTTTGTTAGCCTTTTTATCATATTCACACATACAAACACAAGACAGGACACACACCCAGACCCAAGGTGGAGATTTTTTAAAATCCCCTACCCCCGCCGGGAATCGAACCCGGGTCGCCGGAGTGGAAAGTAGGGACTCTACCGACTACGCCATGGCGACGGACGTATCTTAAAATATCTGCATTATATACGTACTTTTGAATGATATTCATATTTCCTTAGTTGCTTTTAGTGCAATTTTTTTTGTAAAAATTAAATTTATATTCATGCTCACTTCCTTAATACTCATTATTATTGTTGTTGTTATTATCATAATAATAATAATACTCGTAATAATAATAATTATTATTATTAATCATACATTTCAGAACGATTTCTTCTTTGCTAATGTATGGACTACTTATACTAGATAACTATTATAGGCTGACTAATAAGTAGAGGGTGGGGAAGTAATGCCTAAATAATATGTTTACGACAATAGAAGTGCTGCACATTCAGTGGCATTGATGTTGTCTAGTAAAAACAATTGACGTTATAAGTGAACGATTTGTGTTCTTTAAAGATGGTTCATCGAACAATGCCAAAGACATGTTTGAAAAAAAAAGACTAAATTTAGTAGTACGAGAAATGGGTGCACATTACTTCATAAATAGAGATGATAAAATTACGTGAATTCTGTGTAGGCCTATGTCACAGAATTAAAAACACGAAAACACGAAATGAAGAGCAACATTGTCGAAACAAAATGCATCTGCAAAACGTTGAATATTCTTTAAAAAATACTGTTTGGAGTACAAATCCCGTGATAAATACAAAATTTCAGTTAATATTGGTCTAATGGTGACAGCAAATTTTCCTATATGTTTGTAGAATCCGACATACAAAGGGTTTCTGGAGAAATACATAAACAATCCGATTCAAGTGAAACAACATTAGAACACTAATCTTGCCTGAATGTTACAGTGGAATTATAAATAATGTAAGGGATACAGTGGGAGATAATAGGATTTGAGTTTCAACCTATGAAACCACAAGGATTAAGAGCAGATAACTTAGCAAATATGATAGTTACATTCTATCACGCAATAATACAGGTTAGATATTTGAATAAATTCTGAAATACTGTACAAAAGAGATATTGTAGCGATTCAAATTTTTTTTTTTAGAAAATTATTGCCTATTTTATAACCTGAATGAATTAAACACGACAGTGGTTTACTTGTTGTCACTGATGCCATCCTTATTAAGTAAAGACAGGTAAAGACGTTATTCGATTGCATTTGACCTATCTCACTCATCCTCTGCATAGAATGGCGGAAGTGATAAGTCTTAAATTTTCCTGATGAGGAGATATTCAAAGCTAATGTGTGTGTGTATATATATATATAATTCATAATTTGTAGGATTTTCATCCTGTTTATTACCAAAATCGCTCCTCGGAGGAAGACGTATTGGATGTGCATCCACTGTCAATCCATCTTTTGGCTGGTCTTCCTCTTGCTCTTCTCCCGTCTATTGGTCTATCTTCTTTAGCTCTTTTTGTGCATTTCTTGTGTTTGAAGGTATATTTATCAACGAACCCTCGAAAGGGGACCCTGAAACTCCGGACTCCCTTTGCAACTCGGTTGTCTTCCATTCTTTCTATGTGACCTTTCCAATATTTTCGTCTATCTATAATAAATTTGGTTATGATATATATGATTAAGAAAGTATTCTTGGGATTTCCGCGCCATACATTCAAAGTTCGCCCAATGATTCCGACGTTATAATATATAATCGTTATATGAAAAGGCCTCTAAGCAAAATTTACCGAATTTTCCCGTCCTAGTACTATCTTGGTTTCCTAGATGTCAGTATGAGGCGGAACGCTGACCACGGACCACTCAAATGACATCTATACGAAAACAAGTGTAAGTAAATTAGTATGGTTCAAATTCTTCCCTGTAAGGGGAGAGCGCTTAAATCTCTGTTAAATGAAATGGGCTTACAAGATACAAGAAGATATCGACAAGCTTTGAAAATAAATAAATTCGTAAGTAACCAGGTAAATACCATAGATGAGAAAACAGAACAAATTTCTGAACTTGAGAAACAGGTTAAATACATCCATAATAATTATATCCGAGGGCAGGTCTTTCACTGCAATCATAGCATTTTCATGCTATGCTTTGCAGCTTTACTAGGGAATTATAGTTGTGGTAGCTTCCCGTTGCTTTCCACACCGGTGAAGGATGATAATGATAAGGATGATGATTGTCAGATGATTTTCGGGGACCGTTGTGTCCTAAGCTTCCTGACATCTGTCCGAAAAAACCTCACTCAGGAGCCTGTCCCGACTGGGAATCGAATATATATATGTTCTTCAAAAGAATAGTGGGTATCCTGAAATATGTGCTATAAGAAATGTTCCGGCTAATGTCGAATAACAGTGTGTACAATATTCTAATTTGAGTGATGTGTCATATTCTCAATATGCACCCATCATGTCGTGTGACGTCTAATGAGGTTCTTCGCAATATACGCGTTGTTCTGGTAATCACACAAGTTTGACAATTATCTAATGTACATTGTTATATACTCCAGGTGGTCTAGTGGTTATGTTCCTTGCCTCTAATCCCGAGGATCGCGGGTTCAAACCCGGCTGGGGTTGATAGATTTTTATGATGGAAAAATCTAAGGGACAAATCCTGTGGGAGAGACTCTAAGCTCTGGATCCCGTCTCTGAATATTTTCAGGCTCGTAAAAGAACCGCAAGCCTGAATAAATAGGCCTGTGTGTAAAATTTAACCGACCTTCATCTATCCAAGTAATACCTACTAGCTGTCTCATTGAGGCGATGTGCTAACCACATGTCAATCGTTGACACTAGGTAAATAAGCGTAACTAAATTATCTTGCTTAAGAAACTCCCGCTCGGGAGCACTTATGCCCAACACGGGACGTATACACATCAATAGTAAAAAGATATCGAATTATGATTTTTTTCCCCCTTTTAAGATAAGTAGATACATTAGCCGGAGTGGGCTGGTGGTTGTTCCCTGACTTCAGTTCCGAGGAAAGTAAGTTCAAACTCGGCCGTGGTCGATGGATTTTTAGGCTGGAAGACTCCAAAGAACAAGTCCTCTGGGATGGACTTTAAGCCGTGGGTCACGAGTCTGAAGATTTTCAGGCCTGCAAAGAACCACAAGCCTGAATAAAAAGGACTCTGTGCAAAATTTACCGACCGTTTTCCACCCAGTAATACCTGAGTTACCCACTAGATGTCCCATCGAGGCGCTAGGCAGACTACATATCACTCGCTGACATCTATGGGTAAATTATAGTAACTAGGCCTAAATTAACTTGATCTAAAGTTTCCATTATTGAGCGCCCTACTCCCGACACATGGAAGGATGTGCTTAAGTATTAAAAACATTAGATTACATTAGAAGAGATGAGTTCGGGTTTCAGACCCTACCATGGCAACCTTATTTTAGGATTAAATCAATACACGTTTTACTTGTAAAACGGTGAATTAATCATTCTTCTTTACTGAATATTTAAACCATATGCGTTAGACATAGGTCTATTATACTTCGTTTTACTTATGATTGAGATATTATATTATCGATAGTCGTAATAATGTTAACAACATGTATCCCGATGTGCCATTTGTCAGCATACCCAGGCTGTATCAACGAGCAGAGCATTCAGTTCTCTGTTTATGTCATTTTCCAACCACATGCACCTGCAATCAAACCCAAGATAGAAACACACAGAATTCGAGAATGCCTAGCAAGACAGAAAGTACCATTTCCCTGCCGTTTAGTAAACCACTAAGACAGAACCCTTCAGAAATTCTGTTGTTATATTCTGCAATATAAAAATGAATAAATTTTAGTCACAGCTAGGAGCTGGGAATTAGTTTCTTTATCCTATTTATCACGATAAGAAATTTGTTCTGTTTTTCTCACTTATCGTGTTTACCTTTATGTTTAAGAATTCATTTTTTTCCTTCAAGGCTTTTCGATATTACTTTTTTCTTTGTTTTGTTTTTAGCAGCTTATTTAAATTCGAAAACAAATTAGAAGTTATCTACAGACTTGGAATTATGGAGTCTTTTTTCCTGACTTAGATGATACAAGTTATATACCATGCCGTATTTAATTTATTTTTTATTGACAGAGTGGTGTTGAATTTCCAATATAAAGGATAAAGAAATTCCTAGAAAATATATTGTGCATGTAGAATAAACTGAAAAGATTATAAATAAAAAATGTTACATCTGGCAGTCAAGAAAGGACAAAAAACTGAAGATGAAGAAACGTATTGTTAATCGTAAAGAAATGACAGGTCGTGGAAAATGTTTATTAAAAAAATGATGTCAGGAATTTCCAGATCCCTTCAAAAATATCTTATTAAATCAGTAAATTACACCTCGGAGAGTGTGAATTAAATACATCGCACTAGAGACTTGTCACAACCAGTCGGAAGTATTTCATAATGTAGAAAGATCTCCCAAAACTTTTTTATGAAGTAAGTACCTGAGTGGGAGTTTCGTATATATTTTACTAACTATAATGTTCTGTTCCTCGGTATTTTTATTGCTGTGGCAATATTTTTTATTTATTTTCACTTATTGTAATTTTTGTTGCAGTTACTTTTTGTGCTATATTTCTTGATGCTACAACGTTTAAATGAACATAGTATTTTTCTCGAAATTCGTCAAAGTATTCGCAATTCGGTAAGTAATGGCAACACAGTTGTATATCAGCGATCGTAGTGGTAATCATTGTAATCTTGTAGTATGTTATTGAACAATTTATGTTGTATAAATCTGTAATAATAAAAGCCTTGAAGTAACAATTTTTTGTGAATACATTGATTCTTTATCACATTCGGTAAGTAATACCGCCTAAAAATATCTTCAGTTGAATTTGTTTAGAAGCAGGAATTGCGAAGTACTCGAACATCCATCAAATTCACCAGCAGGAGCCCTTGTGATTATAACTTATTCTCAAAGATCAAAGAACTTCTACGGGGCATTCGATTTCAATCAAGAGTTGATATCCAAAAAGATCTAGATCGATCAGATGAAGTAGAGATCCAGAAATGATGCTGAAGATTTGGGAACGTATAGTTGATTTGACAAGAGACTATAAATTAATTAAATTATTTTCAATCTGATCATCTTACCTCAATATTAATGTTGATTTGTTCTTGGACATGTTTCAAAACAATTCTGTTTTATCGTCAGCTTTTCCAGACTGGTTAGATTTATGTTGTACACCCTGTATGTCGATGGCAGGTCCATCCTGTGGTTGGTCATTGAACCTCCAAACAAGGTCACGCTCCGTCGGTATTTCAAAATTCATAACTCTGTTTTTGTTCTTCTGAATATAGTTTTTTTTCCCAAATAGTCAGCTCTTTTGAATTTTCTAACTTTTTTAATAAATTAGTGTCCCAATTTATATTATGTTTTTCAGACCAAACATGAGCAGCAACTTCAGATTTTTTACTGACATCCAGGGTGTGCAACATAAATCTAACCATTCTGGAAAAGCTGACGATAAAACTTGATTGTTTTGAAACATTTCCAAGAACAAATCAACAGTAATATTGAGGTAAGATGATCAGACTGAAAATAATTTAATTAAAATAACCTCAAAATATCACTTCCTAAAATTAAATATTAACTATAAATTAAGTTCGTAATGTTAAAAATAAATTAAAAATATTTTTTGTGATGTTACAGCAATATTGCCATTACTTATGGAATGCCCTAGTATTAAAGGTAAAGTGATGTTACTAGAGGCCCTAGCAGACCTTGGGGTTGTAGGAGGTTTAGACTCCCACCTTTCAATATAATCAGGGCAAGATGTCAGCTGAGTTGTCAATACTGCGTGATGGCCACTTTTACCCGAAATCTTTACTCATTTCCTTTAGAGAATGAGTGAACCGTGGTGACGTCAGAGGATTTAGGGCATTTTAAAATCCTGACCCCCAATGTGACTCAATCTCCCGTCCTTCTGGCTTGTAGATCATTACCTTAACCAACTCCACTATTGTGTATCGCCCATAAAATTATTAATTTAAGTAATTATCCAAATCTTTATATCTATCTATCTACAGCTGCTGCCGTCTTCCCGTGCCAAATCTCCAAAGCCTACGATCTTGGGCATATTCAATGCTTAGCCCTCTTGCTTACATTACTATCTTCATTCTTTCCATCTATGTTAACTTCGGCCTCCTTCTATTCTTCTTTCTGCTCGATTGCCATTTATATAGTACTTTCGGCCATAACTCATCTTCCATTCTTAAAATATGTCCTAACCATTTTAATCCCTTCCCCTCAATTCTTTCAATTATGTTTTCTTCTGCTTCCATTATGTTTCTAATTTCCTTATTTGTGACATGTTCTAATTTTGACTTTCTGGCACTTTAATCCATTTCTAGTCAAATCTCTATAATATATATATGTCCACCGCTGTGGTCTCGAAGTAGTGTGCTGCCTTGTCACGCAGCGGGCCCGGGTTCGGTCCTCGGTCGGGGCAGTTTTTCTGGGTGAGGTTTTTTCTCACCTGTAAGACAAATGTCAGGAAAGCTTTAAGGCCCAAACGGTCCCCGAAATCATATAGCCATCATCATCCTTATCATTAGCATCATCATCATCATCCTTCGCCGGTGTGGAAAGCAACGGGAAGCTACCACACCTAAAATTCCCTAGTAAAGCTGCAAGCACAGCATGAAAATGCTATGATTGCAGTGAAGGACCTGCCTTCGGGCAGAATTACTATGGATGGATATATATCCCTCTCTCTCTCTCTCTCTCTCTCTCTCTCTCTCTGTTACTACACTACTCGCATATTTAAACCTCTGTCTTTATAGGTAATTTATGTGGTCTACATATCTTCATGATATTTCATTTTGAAGACCTTGCCTCTGTTAGCTTTCTGATACAGTAAGCCTGAATATCCGTCCTCTTTGTGTAACGAAAGCTATTTTTATATAGCCTCATCAATATCCGAAATAATTGCAAAATTTAATTAGTGAGTGAATCACACCCATCTCCCCTGATTGAAATGAAATGCGAGTTTATTGAATTTCATATTGCCTAGTGAAAGTGTAGTGGAAATTCATAATTCAGATAATTCACAGAAATTGATGTGAACATTTTCCAGAATCTCATCTAATCACGCGATATTAGAATACTGTTGTTGAATAATTAGATTAGATTTATTTAGATTAGATTATATTTATTTAACCTGGTGGAGTTAAGGCCATGTGGCCTTCTCTTCCACTCACCAGGACAAACATATATTACATAAGAATATAACAATCTTAATTAACTCTAATATTAAACACTAAGTAAAAATTTGATCAAAAGATAATATCTAATATACATATTACGATCTATAATACAACCAGTTAATATTAGTTAAAATTAAGACTAAAACTAATAATAAAATGTATACAAGCAAGACATATTAAATTGTCCCTGTCTAGTGTATATAAAAAACAGGAAAATAATGAGATATAGAAAACTAATTTTACGATTATACAATATTTAAAACAAAACAAATAAAAGTATTTGTTATTCTTAATATTATTTACATAAGTAATTAAATATATTAATATTGCTAAAAGAGTACTATCAGTGAGGTGTATAAGTTAGATTGTTATTAAATAATTCTTTAGTTTGTTTTTGAAGGATGTTATAGTTTGACAGTCTCTGACATAGGGTGGAAGGGAATTCCATGTTTTGGTAAGTGACACCGTAAAAGATAATGAATAATATACAGTGTGATGAGGCGGGATATAAAGGACAATGTGCTGATGGGATCGAGTGTCAAGATTATGTGTGTCGGATAGTCTGATGAAGCGGCGTGATAAATAATTAGGCGATGATGTGTGAAGGATTTTATAGAGAAGGGATAGGGAATGGACAGTTCTACGATCTCTTAGACGAAACCACGATAATTGTTCCAGGGACGGTGTAACATGGTCAAATTTGCGAATACCACAAATAAAACGTGCGCAAGAATTATGAACACGTTGAAGTCTTTGAGTGTAAATAATATTTAAGTCTGTAAAAAGAGTGTCACAATAATCAAAATGGGGCATTGCAAGTGTTTCTACTAACATTTTCCTAAGGGCGAATGGCAAACAATTTCGTACACGATTTAATGAATGTATTATTGAGAAGACTGTTTTGCATGTATGGTTTATTTGTGTATTCCAATTTAAGTTTTTGTCAATAAATACTCCTAGAATTTTTACTGTCTCACTATAAGGGATTTGAACTCCGTTTAGTGGCACATGCGAAACTGTGTTTAGGTTAATTGTAGATAATAGTCTCTGATGACCCATAATGATTGATTGTGACTTTGTAGGATTTAATTGCAGTCCATATTTAACTGTCCAAGTCATTAGTGAGTCAAGATCCTCATTAATTTTGCCAACAGCGTCATTTAGTGAATATTTGTCTGTGTGGATGTAGATTTGCATGTCGTCTGCAAATAAATTATGTTTGCAATGCTTTAGGGAGTTAGATATGTCATTTATGTAGATTGAAAAAAGCAAAGGTCCAAGTACCGAACCCTGGTGGAACCCCAGCTTTACGGAAGGACCAAGAAGAACATAATGTATGATTTCCTATAACAGATTGCTGGCGCTCATGAAGGTAGGAGTTGAACCATTTCGTGGCACTATCAGAGAGTAAGAGGTTTTTAAGTTTATGCAACAATAAGTCCAAGTCTACCGTGTCGAATGCTTTACTAAAGTCCAGTAATGTAAGAATGGTAAGTTTTCGATTATCAGCAGCTTCGCGTATGTCTTCGCAAATATTTAGTAGAGCAGTATTTGTATTGTGTCCTGTCCTGAAACCTGACTGAAATTGATCTAGAAGGTTGTAATCATTTAGGTTTTCAGTCAGTTGTTTATGGACTAATCGTTCCAGAGCTTTTGAAAGAGTAGGTAAAATGCTAATGGGTCGAAAGTCGTTCGGGGTTGAGGGCGTTTTAACTTTAGGCAGTGGACGTACGAGGGCTTGTTTCCACAATGAGGGATATGTAGAAGTTTGTAGTGAGGAGTTAAAAATATGAGTTATAGTAGGTAGTATAGCTTCGATTATTTTATTCAGTAAAGTAATATTTATACGGTCAGTTCCTTCTGCTTTGGTTTTTATTCGCATGATGGCTTTCATTACGTCGTAGTCTGTAACATATGAGAAGTTCTCTGTCGGGTTGATTTGTCAGTGATAATTCATTTATTGTTTGTTCTTTATCCTTTGGAGTAGTGGTTATACCTGTGAAGTGATTATTGAGTGTGTCCAGGGAAACAGGTAATTTGTCTACCTGTGTGTCTTTTCTCCCAATTCCCATTCTATTCAAGTAAATAATATTAAAAAATAATTATCATAGGATAATATGTTTTAACTATATTATCACATGTATACTTTTTTTATAAATTGTAACTAGTTACGACAAAAATATATTTATTTGTCTATACTATTAAAATATGTTATAAATTATATTGAAGTATTAGTCACAATATGCATTTTAAAATATAAAACCGATACGTGTAAGGTAGAGGATTTAGCTGAAATATGAAGTGGAAAATAGAGATTAAGGGAAAAACTTCAAGCTACTGATATTAATTTTTTAAGAATATGTAGAAAAAGCAAGATATGATAGAATCCAATCATACCAATTAGTGTTGCTATGAATGAAGATAGAGATATCATTGATGAAGTACAGAAGTTACATTTAAAGTGGATGGACAACACAACTTGGCCAAAGAATATCATAAAATATGCACTATAAGGAAGAAAGGGATTGGACGTTCTGATTACAGTGTTGTAACAATCATATCTAGGAAACCATGAAAGGAAGGTATTGCAAGAGAAGGACTGATTTGACAAAGAAAGTCGATTTTTGGAATCAGATAAATAATAATAATAATAATAATAATAATGGTATTGAATTTCTCAATTTAATTTAAATAAATTGCAGGCCTTTCGGAGCTTATTCCAAAAAAGAGCTGAACATTGTTTTACTACTCTCTGTTGTTTGTGATAATTCTGTATCGAGGGTTGTTTTTTCTGGGTGTGTAATCATTTAATCTTATATTGCCGATTCCTTTAAAATGTCTATCTTTTCCACTAAGTACCTCTTTGCTCTGTTCCTCTTCTTATGCATACTTCATAGTGGCTGCCTTTCTAAAGGAATTTCGCATATTTTAATTAACTCTCCAAAACCAACACTTTCATCTGATAAATTCTAATCAACACTTCGTTTTTCAATATTCTGTTTCGAGAAGGCTCTTGGTATATCATCCGGCTGTTGGTCATACATCCACAGAGACAGACGATTATTTAGTCAGTATAGGGATGGTACTTGGTCAATATGGCGTGCCTCCCTGACTTTATATCTGTTTTTCTTAACCTGTGAGCTACTGTTTATTCTAGCTACGCAAATTCCTCATAATTCTGACTAAGCACCGCTCTCATGTAAGTCCGAAATTCATTAGAAAATTTATTCCCCAATGGGGACACGAACCAGCGGAAGTCGTAGCCCTGCACCAAGGCATGATCCATTAAATCTCTCAGTGACAGCGCATAATATATTAATTTAAATACATTATTTCAAATTTTAACAGATTTTTCAATTGTTAATATATTCATTTGGAGGGACACCATTTTGTAGTTGGTTATGACAATATGCTACAAGCCTCAAGGTTGCGTGGTTGAACCCCTATGCGGTCACAATTTTTAAATTGGGACAAATCCTCTGACTTCACTTGGTTCTGGTGTCGACTCGGTCCCTAACTGTCACGAATACAAGACGTACTAGGGTCACAATACATAAGGACTTTATTAAACTAAAAGTAAGATACATACAATGTTATTTACAACTATGGATCGCACGGGCAGTAAGCCGTACGTGCTGTTGACAGTCCGTTACAATAAGTTGATGTTTGGTAATACTATACGTAAAAAAACACAATAATATGACAATTAGATAACAATACAATTACATTATACATTATTTAGTTATATAAAATTATTAAGAATTAATTGTATTGCAAATTGTTAACATATTTATTTATACATGAATAAGTGTTGTTGTTATTTTCCGCGTTTTGTCTAGAAATCTACCCAAGTTTATCCAATTTTCTGGGTTTACCAATAAATCGTAGCATGCCAATCTTTCACAATTTGAATTTAGAAATATTTCCGGTAATAACAGATGCCTCCAATATTATAAATCATTACATTTTCCTAATATAATTATCTCGTCTTCAACGCTCCCGCACATTGGACATATTCGCATATCGTGATCGTCGCTAATTTTAAAAACTTTCCATGCCTCTAACCTGAACCAAGCAAGCCCTGATCTCTCTTTAACTATCACTAAAATTTTCAACAGCAAAGTGGATATCACCATTTATCGTAAACCCACAAGTAATACACTTACCACCAACAAAAATTCTAGACACCCATTCCAACAAAAAAATGAGTACATTCAATAGTTTTATAAGCAGAATGTAAAAACGTCCACTAAATAAAAATAATTACATTAAAGAACTGAAATATATTAAACATATGGCAAAAACCAACGGATACAATGAATATAGTATCAACAAGTTAGTAAACAAAACAGAAAAATTAACACATCTACCAGAACTAAACTCGAAAAGGAATTTGATGAAAACATTAAAACTTGCGTAACACTCACTTACACCGGGAAAGAAACATAGAAATTGGCTAACACAATAAAAATAAGTGACAAAAACATAAACATAGCATTTGAAACTAGTAACAAATTAAACAACATAATCAATAATAGTATTGAAGAAAATAACAAATTCAATAACAAAGATGTATATAAAGTAACGTTTCGGAAGAACCAGGAGAAATCTTTAATATCAGATATAAAGATCATTTCAAGGATTTTATTTACGCAAGAGATAATTCAAGCTTCGTAAAGCATGCAATACAGGCAGGATACCGCATGCTGGACATTAATAATATACTGACTATTAGAATCAACGTAGGCCTACTAGAGAAATTGGAAATAGTTAAACAGACCAACAATGACCTGCTATTAAACGAGAAAACACCCAATACCTCAAACCCACTCTTTAAAGTGATAATGGACCAGCCAGTCTTACATTCGATGCCAGTGGATGCAGACGTAATTTCTACTGATGATGGGACTAGTCCCGAAAGGCCTACAGTAACTTGATGTTTAAACGGTTGCAAATTGAGAATGGCATTAACCATGTTTTGAGGGACAGGATTTATAGAAAACATTGGCTGAGGTTAGGGGTGTACAGAGAGCTAACGTCGCGCTGCCATGTTTGACAGCATCAGTGAGTTAGTTACTCAATAAATCACCTGTAAATAATTATCTTGTTTTTCTTTCTTTATTTTATTTTTTCGTTAACATAACAAATCCCTTTGTAGGTACTTTTACGTGCCCCACGCCATACGATCCATTGGGAGCGGATTTAATAATATGGATCACATACATGATTTCCTGGCCACACAAGGACACGGAGCGCCTCCTCACTGCTAGAATCATCTATAGAGCATTATCATACTGCAATGTGCTCTCTTTCATTTATTCAAGCGTTTACTCACCCTTTATATCTCAGTCTCTACCTTTCTTTTTTGTAGCTCAGCATTCAGAATTTTAAATTTAGGTTAGCGTAAACTGCGCCAATTTATTTATTATTTATATAAAAATTGGTATTTCGTTTTGCGAATTGAAGCGTGTATATATTTCACGGGAATTACTTTTGGAAGCTTAATTAAGTTCGTCATGAATGTTTACACATGCATTTTTAATTCACATGAATAATGGATATTATTTCAATCATTAGAGACGATGTCATGAATATAAAATAGGTTGTGATAATTATAGTGTTTGTAATATGAAGAATTTTACATTTAATTCCGATCGCTATAACCAAATTACATATCGGGTGCTCTAAAATTTCCCTTACAAACTTCTAGGACTTGTAGAGGCGACTGAGTTGATAATATTTAGAATTGGAAACCAATGTCTAGAAACTTACCGTTTCCGTTCTACAGCCGTTTGAAAACATGTTTTTAACGCGACCACTTTTACAAGTAATTTATTATGAGGCGTGACACAGTACATCACTTGTTCTACAATTCAACTCATTAATAACCAAAGAAAAAATGGAAACTGAATCATAACTTACATTAATAATCCCGGATACACCCTCCACAATCAATTTTTGCAGTTTTCAAAATCGATTGATTTTGACTTTTGTTGAAAAAAACACCAAGTCTTGGAATACTCGTTAGGGAAATTTTAGATTTAGAGGAATCACTTGCACGTTCATTCAGACAATACTTGTTTTCAAACGGCAGTAGCACGGAAACGGTAAGTTTCCGAACATGGTTTCCAATTCTAATTATTATCAACTTAGTCCCCTCTACAAGTCCTAGAAGTCTGTAAGGGGAATTTTAGAGCACTCTGTATATATAGATATAGCAACCAAAAATACAATTGATTCCACTAACAGCTCTTAGGAATCCATTGTGGTAATGGGAGATTAAGGCTCTTATCTTTTTAGACGTCCCGCGCCGTAGCCGAGCGGTTAAGGTAGGAAGCCTTTTGGCGCAGAGCTACGGGACTTGCGCTGGTTCGAGTCTCCATGGGGGAAGACATTTTCTCATGGTATTTCGGCCAGTATGGGACCGGTGCCCACCCAGCATCGTGAGGCAATTGGGTAGCTACAATAAGTAGCGGCTCCAGGTTGAGGAACCAGCTATAACGGCTGGGGGACTCGACATGCTAACCACATGTCACCCCTACACTGGCTGTTGATCATCTACCTCTGTGATTGACACATGTGGATGTGAAGGGCCAGCAGCCGGCTGGTAAAAGGGCAACCACTGAAAAGTGGAAAGACCCTCAATCGCAATTGGAATCTTTTTAGACAATCGGCACGAAATGTCATCCGGGTTGTCAACTTTTGTGACGGCCGTCTTTAAACGTATATCACTGATTTCTATTGGAGGATGAGTCGATCTCAGGGCAATGATTCCGCCAGAAGATTTTGGGATAGTTTAAAAATCCTGCCACGGTAAGCTACGGGGGTGCCCCCATTTATGCAACAAATAATTAAAAGAACTGTTATATGTTATAAATTTATGTTACCATCGATATTCAACAAACCAAGTGAATAAAAGATGGAATTTTAATTTCAAACTCATTCAATATAGAAATAGGCTTATGTTTTAAGAATCTTACGTTACAAAATAAAAGTCTGCTAACAATCCCTCTCCATAGTACTTCATCTTACTCTATTTCTTTCACGGTAGCTTCTGTTCGCTCCTAGAATTCCCTCCCTCAATGTATCAGGGTTGCCGCACACTTGACACTTTTAAGTCACACTTATACAGACTGCTGTGGTCAGATGCATTTTTTTTTTGTGAGAGGGATTGATTGACTAGGCCAAATCCGAAACTCAGCAATGAAAAATAATGTTTGTACAATGTAACTTATTTTCAATATTCCATAAAAATTCAAGAATCCAGCTTTGAAATATGGATGCAGTAAAATTAATTTTAAATGATTAATTATCTTACAACTGTCCACCGCTGTGGTCTCGAGGTAGCGTACTGCCTTGTCACGCAGCGGGCCCGTGTTCGATTCCCGTCGGGACAGGTTCTTGGATGAGGTTTTTCGGGGGTTTTCCTCACCTGTAAGACAAATGTCAGGAAGCTTAGGGTCCAACTGTCCCCGAAAATCATCCGACCACCATCATCCTTCACAGGTGCGGAAAGCAACGGGAAGCTACCACACCTATAATTCCCTAGTAAAGCTGCAAAGCATAGCATGACAATGTTGTGATTGCAGTGAAGGGCCTTCTTTCGGGCAGAATTACTATGGATGGATGGATCTTAACTATAATTTTGAAACTATTAAATATGGAACACATTTAAAATAAAACTTTCATGTATATATAGATATGTAATATTTTCTAAACTACGTAAAAATATCTACAATACTCTGGAATGTGAAAAAAATGTATAAAAATATGTATCTTAAACTACTACAAATACCATAATTCATAAAAATATAAGGAAATTTTAATTTTGATGCGAAACAAATAACTGCATTCAGAAATCATTGTTCTGCTTATAACAAAGTAATACAGAAAATATAGGCCTACCATGCGGATGTAAGAGACCCTTAGTACCAGTAAGAGAAAATGATAGGGAGTGATATGTAAAAATAAAAATACCTATATTTTTTGTCGAAACTATAGTTTTCGGGGTCGTTAATTTGATTGGTGACAGTCATGATATTATTTTAGCCTACGCTTTACCCCTAGCACGCAGAACGCCTAAATGTGATGAGGAGAGGTAAACATAAAAGGCAAAAGTGACCGAGTTAGTGCCGAATCCATCTTTTTTTCGGATCGCTAATCCAATTTGTGTTGATCCCAGTGCCATTTAAACCCACGATTGACCTCTAGCATCCTTATGCAGGATGGGAAAGCTTGAAAAATGAAATGTCCAAAAAATAGGGATTAATGTCGAATCTGTAGTTTTCGGGGTCACTACACGATGGTTAGTGGCAAGAAAATGGGGATGAAATACCCGGGGCAATCAGTTAGTACATAGCTGATGAGATAGTAAGAAGAATGTGTTAAAACGTTCTGTTTATTCTGTCTGAAAGCTACACACGGGTATATATGGTTAAATGTTTATACACAAACGGCTCAACATAACATGCAGATCCATTGTCACTTGCAGATGCGGTTAGAATGAAATAACTACACACAAACACACCTAATGTGGAGTGTGAATTCACTGTTGTTATATTGACACGTACCACCCATATTCACTTTCTCCTTTTCTCTACAGCTATCTGTCAATCTGTCTCCTTTGTATTTCTCGTATACACACTCATGCGCACGCACACACACACACACACACACATATATCATCATCATCATCCGGTATCATGGCAGCTGCCGCCGTCTTCCGGCATTCCTCTCTGTCCATCCATTGATCTTCCTCCATTCCTCTGATATTCATAGCTGCTTGTACCCCTTCTATCCAAGTTTTCTTCGGTCTTCCTCTTTTCCTCCTTTCCATTGGGATCCATTCCATAACAATTTTTGGCAATCTTTGCTCTGGCATTCTTTTGACATGACCATACCACTGTAATCTTTTCTTTTCTATAATGTCTATGATGTCCGGCTCCTCTTGTACATCCACAACTTCCCTTATTTCTTTATTTCGTGTTCTATCCATTCTAGATTTTCCAGATGATCTTCTTAAAACATCCATTTTCTGTACTTAAAATTCTTTTCATTTCCCTGGTAGGAATTTTCCAGACTTCAGCACCATATGTTAAAGTGCTCTGAATTATGGTTTGATATATTTGTAATTTTCTATTTTTTGTAATATTTATGCTCCACCAAACAGAGTTTAAAGCATTTATTGTTTGTTTTGTTTGTGCGACTCTATTTTTAATTTCCCCTGTGTTATCGCCTGAATGGTATAATTGTGTTCCTAAATAAGTGCATTCAATACTAGGTTTTAGTTATATACATAAATATATTAGGCGTATCAATGGTTCAGAGCACAAATAGACCAACTTCAGCATGTCATATTTGGAGAAACAAATATGTAAAAATTATTAATCCATAATTAATTCTAGGGAAGGCGGCTCCGTGGCGCAAGCGGTTAGACGCTCGCATCGCACCGCTAGGGTCCCGAGATCGAGTCTCGGTCGCTCCATGTGGGTTTCGTGGTGGACGAAACGGAGCTTAGGCAGGTTCTTCTCGGGGATTTCCCCCGTTTTCCGCTGCCACAAATTCATTTCACAATTTCTCCATACTCAATTCATAATTTCGTTTAATTTCGTTCATCTGCCCCATGATGGTGCGTCAGGCGTGATTGGCCGGCCCCCCTTATCATTCACAAACCTCTACATTAGGGGTTTCATCTCATCTCATCCCTCGACCCGACCCTGAGTTGGACACGACTTGAGGATATTTATTTATGTAATTCTAGGGAGTATTTAAAAACTCTGTTTCAAACTAAATTGTATATATAAACTTAAATTATGATCATAATGGAATGTCTATTTCTTTCTTCTCCAATAACCTTCTGTTTGAATGATTCTCAATTAAGACTAGAAATTTGTACACACTTTAAAATAAAAACTTCTGGCAGTCAAAATTAACTTTCTTAGACGTTCACCAAGATATTAAAAAAATTGAGAGCATAAGGAATACGGAGATTAGTCAAAAATGATGATAAGATCAACTGTATATGTATTTCTATTATTTCAGAAAAGCCTTTTAGTAGTTTTATTTCCGGCAGTTCTTGAGATCCCGAGTTCGATTCCCGACCAATCCACAGAACTGTTCCTTAAGGGGAATTATTCTTGAGGTTGCTCATGGTCTGGAATTTAAATTAAGTACTGTTCTGGGGCTTCATTATCACTGGTCAACAGTGGTTTTTTTTACCCGTGATATAAGATTAATTTCGGATATACTTATGCTCACAATTCATGAAACTATCAATGATTTTAGAAGATTTGCTCTGGTTTTCTTAAATCTTTATTTTCATTTTACATTACAAAAATCGGAAAATATGAAAACGTATAACAGATATATTTATAATGTCAATTGTGTTTTGAAATATTAGTTTGCACTGATGTTAATAGAAAGAAAAATATCAAAACCCATGTTATTCTTCAGTGAAACGCCTTTTATAAGATTTTCTTCTATAATTTTTAGGGGACAATCTCTTTTAAAGACCAGCAGTAATCTGCCATCATGTGACGGTCCCATCTACTCTGATACCTTTCCCCGTTCGTCGTTATAATTTCCTAAATTATCCGGAAATCTATCCAGGTGACTGTGGAGAAAGTGTAACTTTATACTCATATTTGCTCCTACAATCTTGAAGCTTGTCAAATTGTTTTGCACAATTTCTTTATAATTTGGGGATTTATAGTTACCTAGGAAATGTTCTGCTACCAATACAAAACTCTTCCAAGCTTCACTTTCCGGAACAGTCATAACTTTGATAACATTTGTATATTTTCATCAATTGCCGAATTTGAGGACCATCAAAGACTTTCATGAATATATTCGTAAACTGTGCACTTGAAAACATAGAAATTCGCTGAGATATCCAGGGCAACAAAAAAACATTTTTGCAGAGCTGAGTTATCATTTATCACCCATCATATCATAAGAGTAACGTAACTCCGCCTTCCAGGTATTCCAATCTAACAAATTGATTAGAATTCCACCAATACCAGGGACGAAAGCCAGAAATGGCATAAAAAACAAGCTGGTGAAAAAAAGAAAACATAATAATTCTGCTCAATTAAGAATATTGCATCCAAAAAATTTTATTATTCCAATGTTTTGTTAGGTGTTATCTATCGTGCCACATATGAGGAGATGGTCAGCATTCATATGTATTCCTGGTGTTCTGCATATTCTGAATTCATCGGAGTTATAGAGTAGAATTCTACATAGATGGGCATCCAAACAGTCAAGTTCTGTTTTAGTCGGAAAGTTTCCGCTGCTTGCTTCATGACATTTTGTTGTTTATTGGCCAATATAAATTGATATTGAACCATTGTTTATCTGTGATGAGGTTTGTTTTTAATTAATTTTTGGTTTTATTTTTTATTAATATTTTGAAATTTGTTTTATGTAAGGTAGTATTTTTTTGCTAGTAGAACAGTCATTTCATAACCCTTTTAATAATCGTACATTGTCAGTTACCCATTATATTGTTACTTGCTTAATTTTTATTTACTGTCTAATTGTTTCTGTAATTGTTCTGAAATAGTTGTACTTTTGGTGAAATGTAGTTACAATTATTTTAACTTTTATTTTCATGAAATTCGGCTTGTTCTACTTCTACTATATACCATCTACGTATATTCCATCCATAGTAATTCTGCCAGAGGGCTGGTCTTTCACTACAACCATAGCATTTTAATGCTATTGTTTGCAGCTTTACTAGCGAATTATAGGTGTGGTAGCTTCCGTTGCTTTCCACACCGGTGAAGGATGATGGTGATAATGATAAGGTGATTATGTTGGCCGGATGATATTCGGGGACCGTTGAGCCCTACGCTTCCTGACATTTGTCTTACAGGTGAGGAAAAACCCCGAAAAATCCTCACCCAGGAGCCTGTCCTGACCGGGAATCGAACCCGGGCCCGCTGCGTGGCAAGACAGCACGCTACCTCGAGACTTCAGCAGTGGACACCATCTATATTACCATTTGTTAAAATTATTTTTAAAACTTCAAGGTATCCCTGCTACGGCATTGATGTGTGACACATTGAATATTTAAATCATATTGTGATTGCACAGTAGGGCTAGCTTTTGAAATTCGCAGGCGACGCGATGTCGAGAATCGGGTCTTGCCTTGTGTGGTAGAGAATTATTCGTGATCTGTCGAATCGAAAGACCCGCGGAGAACTTTCCACATGCGTCTATGTCTCCATTTTGGAAAGATCGGTTCTCTAGGCTCATCAAGATGTTTCGGAATATCCCTACACTAGCGTACATGGGAGGATGCAGGTTTCGGACGAACCATTTTCAGTCGAGTCCAGAGTATGGACGAATAGTAAGTGTCAAGAAAAATATACATTGTAAGTGAAACTGTCAGTGAGTTTAAAGAACAGGACTTTCAAATAAATTTTCAAGCGAGTCCAGAGTTCGATTCCCGGTAAGACCACAGGGATTTTTCTCAAAGGGGATTATTCCTATGGTAGCCCATGGTCTGGATTTAGGCTAAGTTTAGGTGTAAGGACTCTCCTGTGGCTTCATTATCATTCATTACCTATCATATCATCGGGACAACGTAACTCTCTTCCATGCGCCTCAACTTAAGAAATGGGTTACAATTACGCCAAGCTAGGGGAGAATACCAGAGATGTCATGAAGACAACCTGATGGCGTTGGTAAAAAGAAGACCTAATTAGTAGAGTAAAATAATTTGTATGATGTCAGTTAATCATTGGAAAATAAATAAAGTGAATTTGAAAATTGTGTGTAAATATATGTGGAGTTAATTTATAGAAAAATCATCTGAATCCCATGAAACAGCTAGGTATGACAATATCTCAGCAAATTTCTAAGATTTAAGAAGTTATTTCCTGGCATCTGCGCGTTAGTTTTTTTATTTATTTATAATCATTATTTTCTTTTTTAGCGTGTCATAAATTAGAAAGGACCTATGTAAGTTTGCGAGTTATTATTTTTATTAGAGCGGATTTTATCATGCAACGTCATTAAGAGACTTAAAATCAGGGCATGAAACGGAGGACAAATATTTGTTCAGAGAAATATTTTTTTAAAGTTTGAAGTTTATTTCATTCATTCGCTGGCATTGAGTTTTCTTAACTATCTTTTACCATGATATCCTGTCTTCATACCTTCATTTACAATCTCTTACTTTCAAAAATCTCATGTCTTCTATATCGTTCTGAAACGTAGTCTTCCTCCTTGGTCTTATTATCATTATTCTAATTGTTTTATTTTCGAAATTCAGCGAACTCCGACACTTAGAAGTGTCTTAGATCTTCTTCTTCATCCTCCTTTAATGTGATAGACCTAGTGGTCTGTTACGGTCTCAATCCAACGTTTGAAGGGTCTGCCCAAATATCTCTTACCTGGTGACTGGTAATTTAAAATTTGACGTGGTATTCTTGTTCTGCTCATTCTTCATACGTGAGATTTCCAGTTGTTTCTGTATTTTTTTGTATATATTCCATGATTGATTCCGTTTGTAATTCTCTGAGAATCTCAGAATTCCTTTTATGGTCTGTTCTTGAGTAACTTGTAGTACGTCTCATAACATTCATTAATATTAGATTAAATTAGTAAAAATGGGTTCGGGTTTGAATACCTTGAATGGTAACCTCATTTAGGTTCGTTAAATTACGCACGTTTTTCTTTATGTAATGAAAGAGATGAAATCTCTTCTACGGTGATTTGCAGACTGTTATGGTTTCCTTTTTCGAAACATATCAGGCAGTCACACATATGACTCATATCGTCATTTTTTCGGCTGGGCCCAAACTTCGACGAGGGGCTACAACCCTCCCGTTAGTCCTATTCTGCTCTACGTTGTCACACATGCTCGGGCCATGGGGAAGTACATGAGTGTGATCATTTGATCACCACAACCACATATTTTAAAAGCATATGGTTTGCTAAACGAGACTATTTTTAAGCTAACATGAAACGAGGTGAAATATGATAAACGAATGAATGGAGATGAAATAACATTATGAGAGAGGGGAGAGAATTGGAGAGTGTTAAAATTCGGAAAACGAGAGAACTCCGAGAAAAATCCCGAAAATTGCGGTGTAGTAGGGCCTACATAATTACGTAACCGACTGGATTCGAAACTGAAATCTCAATCGGGACGTCATGCGCGCTAGCCACATATCCACCATGAACATTAAATAGACATTATATAATAATAATAATAATAATAGCTTTATTTTACCTGGCAGAGTTAAGGCCTTAAGGCCTTGTCTACCACTCAACCAGGTTTAAAAAAATACAAACAAAAAATAGTCTTAAATCTAAATTACAATATATATATATATATATATATATATATATATATATATATATAAACGATTACAAGTTATGAATACAATACAATTAATATTTATAATGTATTTTGATTTACTCTAAATTTAACGAATTAAATATATAATATGTACAATATATATAAAAAACAGGAAAAGATTAATGACATAGTATAAAATTAAATAAATAGAGAAAAATTAATTATTAGACAACAGGTAACTGTATAAGCGTGACTTAAAGGTACCAAGTGTGCGGCAACCCCTGATATCTTGAGGAAGGAGATTCCAGGAGCGGGCAGAGGCTACTGTGAAGGAAGTAGAATAGGAGGAAGTGCTATGAAGAGGAATTGTTAGCAGACTGCTATCTTGTGATCTAGTGTCAATATTGTGGTAAGAGGATAACTTCTCAAATCTAGACGCCAGGTAAGTAGGTATGTAGGAATTCAGAAGCTTGAAAATTAGTGAAAGAGAGTGCAATTTACGTCTGTCAGTAAGACGGAGCCAAGAGAGGTTATTAAAGTGTTCGGAAATATGGTCATAACGGCGGATATTGAAAATGAATCGAACGCAAGCATTATGAACACGCTGCAGTCTCTGCGACAAGTCATAGTTTAGATCATTATATATAATGTCACAATAATCGAAGTGTGGTAACACAAGATTCTGCACAAGCATTTGTTTTAACGAAACTGGGAGAAAATTCTTTAAACGTCTAAGATAATGTAAGATGGAGAAAGTCTTTTTACATATGTGTTTCACTTGTGTTTGCCAGGTTAAATTTGCGTCTAGATGTAGTCCAAGATCTATTACTGAAGAAGAATAAGGGATGATTATATTATTTATAGTAATGTTTGGTAGTGTAGATATGTCAAAGGTTGTAAGCAGTCTTTGTTGTCCCATTAGAATTACTTGTGACTTGTTAGGATTTAGATTTAGACCGATACTTGAAGACCAGTTAAAGATGGATATGAGATCGTCATTCATTTTTGTCAAGCTGTTATAGAGAGAATGAGGAGGTGAATGTAGGTAAATTTGGAGATCATCAGCGTAGAGGTGATAACGGCAGTGCTTTAGTAACAGTTGGCAAGTCATTTATGTAGATTGAGAAAAGAAGAGGTCCGAGAACACTGCCCTGGGGGACTCCAGCCGGCACGTTGCGCCAAGACGAAGATCTAGAGTTTAATGAAACGTATTGTTGACGACCGTGCAGGTATGAGTCGAACCAGGATACAGCGCTGTCAGACAAGTGTAGGTGCTTGAGCTTTATCATAAGTAAGTCGTGGTCTACTGTGTCAAAAGCTTTGCTGAAGTCAAGTAAGGTTAAAGGAGTCAATTGACGTCTGTCCACGGCTTCACGAATATCTTCAGTAATTTTTAGCAAAGCTGTGGTTGTGCTATGACCATATCTAAAGCCGGATTGATAAGGATCAAGGAGGTGATTTTCTTGGAGATATTCAGTCATTTGCTTATGTACAATATGTTCCAGGGCTTTAGATAATGTCGGAAGGATGCTAATCGGTCGGTAGTCATTACAGTTAGCAGGTGTACTTATTTTTGGTATAGGCCGAACTCTAGACTGTTTCCATACAGTAGGGAAGATAGAATTTATAAGGGAAGCATTAAAAATATGAGTCACTGTGGGTAGTATAATGTCAATGATTTTATTTAGCATTAAAATGCTGATGTTATCTGTTCCTTGTGCATTGGATTTAATCCGCTTGAGTGCTTTTTTAAAAACGTCTATAGGAGGAAATGTCATTAAAGTGAAATTTATCTCTTCCTATATGGGGGGATGGGGATAAGTCTTTAAGAATGTCTGTTTTAGTCTTGTTGTCTGGAGGTGTCATGGGTATTGAGGTAAAATGTTCATTTAAGTCATCTACAGAAATGTCTATAGAGTCAGTTGAGGGATTCAACTGTCTAAGTCCCATTGCACGGAGATTTCGCCAAGTGTCCCGTGCACTTATTTCAGGTCCGATTATACTGTGGGCGTGTCGTAGTTTGGCATTGCGTATAGTTTGTGTAGTTGTGTTTCTAAGTTATATCGCATGTAAATATCTGAATTTCCTGAATTTATAGTTATTAATAAGTGAGAAGGTATTCAAAATCTTTACATTGTTGGTAGTGATTTTGCCGGACACTTTGTATTCCATTGTAATGTCTTTTTTTCAGCCATCCTTTATTGAAGCTTCCCATAGTGCTTTACGTTTGAAACAGGGTGTAGTATAACATTTTATGCACATGAATAAAATGATTAAGCCAAATATATCAGATTAGAATATTGATAGTATTGTAAATATAATAACGGTAGCCTACTTGTTAATTTAATTGGATCTCATTAAATGGGTGTACTAATTTAATATATTTCTATGAACTAATGAGTTAGGAGTGCAATGCTTACGTACAAAATATATTTTAGTAAAATATAAATCTACCAATCCCACATTACAAGCGGATTATGTTGTCCTATATGATAAAATAAATGGTTTAAAATTAAGGAATTTAATTACATAAATACGCAATCTGGACGTCATAAACGAATTTAATGCATGTAAATGAAAAACATAGTTTTTTTTACTATTGTCAACTGTATTTTAAATTGATTCAATTTTTTTATTTGATCCTATATAAAAATAAAGAAAAATCCAAATCACAAATAAACCTACAGTCCAATACCGATAACTGTAGCGATCTTCCTAAAACCAAAGACGCATGGCAGGAGGGGAAATTGCCAAGTGGGGGAGAGAATTAGTAGTCATGCAAAAAATATTTCTTATTCATGATATAATCATAATAACATAAATTGTTACAAAAATAACGCTATTCTATAATGAGCAATTCAACCTTATTACACATCAAAACTAATCATTGACATAGATCTGGTAGATAAGAAAATTCAACGTGTAGTAACTATTATGTTTTCAATAGTGAGAGTAGTTGCTAGCAATACCTGCAACTCACCTATCCCCTTACCGCACCATACACCATGAACTCCTCAAATGCGGATAAAGAAGCCAGAACTGCACAGTATTTGTATCCTACAACTAACTCACTGGCAATATAGAGTACGGAAATTCACGGCCGCGCTCTCCATATATCCATATGTTCCAGCCATTCCCTGTATAATTCACTCTCACTAAATTAATGGATAATGTTTTCTCCCAGTCATTCTTGAACTATTTCACCAGGTGGTTTCCGGCGGTTTTTTGCAAGTTGTTGCAAGTTCGTTTTTATTCCCTATTCAGGCCAAATGTCCTTCCCATCACAGTTTATGAGATTTAAAATATTACATCTGGTTTCAGATGGAGACAATATAGCATACTCGTATTATATGTCCTGCCCATCGTAGCCTACGAGACTTAACTGTTCTTATTACATCTGGCTTTCTATACATATCATGTAGTTCACTATTATGCAGTTTTCTCCATTCACCTGACTGTTCATCTCTTTTTGGCCCCAAAAGTTTTCTAACAACTTAATCTTCTTTCCTCCCTTAAAGTAAGAGTCCATGTTTTGCATCCATATAAGTGGGAGAAGAACTGTACTATATATTTTCAGTTATCCTTTAAAGAATTACAGAATATTATTTTTTAGCAATTTTAATATTTTTGTAAGGGTACCATATTGGAAATATGGTTAACTATTTCCTAGTAGTTGGTTTCATTTAATTCTTAATTAAGATTTAAAGCTATACCATACAATTCTATACCCATTATAATACTGGATTAGGAGTATAAAGACATGTATAACAGCTAATGATTCATATATATTTTATATTATAGCATGAGTTATTTATCGCATATGTTTTCCCTGACGTCTATGTAGTTAGGCAAATATCTTCAGTTTAATTTATTTAATCTCTGAGTTAAATAGTCCGAGAAGTACAATATTAATGGTTTACGAATAGATTGCACTAGACAGTCCTGATATCTTGGGTAGAGCTCTGTCCCATCCTCACCAGCATTTCTCATAGAAAGTCTGTTTTTTTTTTTAAATTTTGTTGTCTAACCCAAAAGAGTGTGTGCATCTTCAGGGAACACGCGCATCATAATTCTCTTTGAATTCCTTTTGTGTAGACTTGAGAGAGTTCGATATCCAGTAATTATTTTCAGCTAAAAACACGCACTTAGCCAATAAACACTCTATCTTCACAACTCAAAATAAACAAACGGAATGAGTGTTAAACAGAATAACAAATTATTCAACGAGCTCAAAACAAGATCGGAGAGTTTAGAAGCAACGAACTGCGTCTGCGTATATACAGCCTTAGGCACAGAATACGACCGATCTTCTGAAAGGTAATATTTTCTACAACATAGTTATTTTACTTCCCAGCGTGAGAGTTCTAATACTAATAAAACTGATGAGAAGTACATTTTAAAATGTTCTAGTACAACATTTAATAGAAGAAGAGATTAGTGCATGTCCTTGCATTAGTCCATTGTACATTTGAAAAATATCTCAAACGATTTGCCTAAACGCACCCTATTCTATGTGTCATTTAGACACATTCGTATAAGACTAAATGTTTAGGAATTCCGAACTCTAACAGGAAAATATATTTATAATTTTGATTCTTAATTAAATCATATGCCTTTTTTTAAATATACATTTAGCTGATGTATAGTGTTATTATACTCCAGTTTATTTTCTAAAATCTGTCTTATACTAAACATCGTATCTATTGTATAGGCCTACCTATTCCTTCTAAATTTACATTGATGTTCATCTATTACTTCATCAATATATGGAGTAAGTCTGGTTATAGGGGGTAAATTCTCTAAAAAGAAATGTTAAAGTAAAAATATATTAAACGGTGTTTTCTTCCAGTTATACGGATATAAAATATGGTACATATCGTACTTTAAATGTGGAGAAATTATTAGGCCTATGATCATTTGAAAATATGGTAGCTTACTGTGAAACATTTTGGAAACGTTCCGATTTATAGTCATGATTACAAGAAACTGTCCATTGGAACATTATGTGATGCTTAGATTATTGTATAAGAGTGTTATGTGATAATTAAATATATAGATTGATAAATAAATATATTTCATAAAACTTTAGAATGCAGTAAAACTTGATCAAAGCGGAATCGCATGGGACCAATTTTTTCCCACATTCGACAAAATTCCTCATTATAAAAAAAAACTAAAACGTACTTATAATCTTAGATTATAAGGTACCGTATATGTATTTTTATGTACCTTGGATTAATTGTAGTTCTGCTGCCGTTGAAAAAAGTGAAGTCTAGTATGTATGAGCGACTTCGACGGTAACGCACGAAAAAACAGTCCCATTTCGTCAGCGTTAAAAATGTGTCTTAGGCGCGTATCCTGAAATTCAATTATGCAGTTTCGGTTTCGCTCACTAAGTATAGTTTCGTCCATGTTCTTTGATTCCCCGCAAATTGCATTCCACACTACATTGTGTCATATTTTAAAACTGTCCAACCAACCTGAAGATTCCTTGAAATCGTTATTCCTTTAGGGATTTAACAAGAGCTAGAGCTTGACTTTGGAGCATCGGTCCGGAAATTTATGGAGATTTATCCTGAATCACTTTCACTTTTTTCGATTAATGAGAATGATACATATGTTTTAGCCATGTTTATTCCGTAAATTCAGAACGCTACCTGTGAAAGATCGGTCTCAGAACTTAACTAATTTAAGATTTTACAGCGCAATTGTTATTTGCAAGACAGGTATCTGTGTTTCGCATAACGGGTGTGCAATGAGACCGAATCTATATAGGTAGTTATCTACACAGTAAAAGCTCCTTATTCGCGGGGGATGTGTTCCGCAAATATGCCGCGAACACAGAAACCGTGAATATGGAATGGTAATTTGTATGAGTATATAGGGGATACGTTCCAAGGTTACAGAATAAAATTAATTAATGAGAGGTTTTTAACAATTTCTATTAATTATTACTGTCAGGTTTTAGGCAAGGGCTTAAAGAACTTAGTAATTTTTACTGCTTTTAAAAGGTCTTTCAATTAATATTGATATTCAGTTGTGAATTCTGCGATAAAATTCCCTGTTTTGTCTTCGGATTTGTCGATTCATTAATATTGAAAAAGCGTGATATAGGCGCAAACGACCCGCCAACGCGTATAAACGGTCAAGCGTTCTTATTTTTACTTTAAGCGGCAACACTATTTTCTTTCTCTTCGTTACTAATTATTTTTCTTTCCTTTTAATCGATGTTATAAACTGGGAACAAAGCACAAGTGACACGTATTATTCAATCAAAATTATTGCCATGAAAAAGTTGAAACAATAATAAACAGATCGTGGCGATGGAGGCAATTATCAAAGTACATACCGGCATGTGAAATACAACAGCTTTTAACAATGAATTTTAGGGTCGGTGACAATTACGGTTTGTTTTGTTTTGATATTTATTTGTCCATTTGGTTTGAATCACTATTTGTAAAAGCTGTCTTGGCACCTGCCTTTAGTACAAAAACTGCTGATAGTTAATAAATGTGTATATACCTTTCCGCTTTATACATTTTTCATGAATTGTGTAGAAATATCCTTCTCTTTCCGCTTTGGGCAGATTTCGTTTTATGCAAAATTAATACACGTAAAATTACAATTATTTCGCCGGGACCAATAAATTTGTTCACAGTGGACAGATTTCCGCATTAAACATGTTCCGGATTAAACGCGTTTTACTGTACTATTTTTCCCCTCAATTATTACAATTCAACCTGTTTCAACCTTGATATAGAATTATGACAAACATTTTGTTTAATGGATTTACTTAGCTAAAGGAATAACAATTTTGAAAGCAAACGTGATTCTTAGACTCCAAATTTTAGGAGTCTTTGTGTGAGCTCATAAATTATTTGGAAATTTATTTTTTACAGGAGTTATCGAGTGTGAAAATTATCTATATTGTTGTAAAAAAAGGGAATTATATGGGAGATGAGTGTTTATTGTTTATGATGCATCGTATTCTCTGAAGGTTTTACGATTAATTCAGTGCTGCTACCTAATCATACCAGTTAGAAATAAAGTAAAATGTGATCATGCAGCACAGTTATGTAAAACAATTACAATACAAATCACAGCACCTTGTTCATATAATGAGAACAATTAACGTATCATGTCCATATAGGTTATAATGGGACCGAAGAGGTTATTTTTACAGTTAGAAAAGTGATAGGAAACCTGAAAAAAAATCCCAAAATATAATATAAATTTATACATGGGTATTTGATAAATGTGAATGTTTATATTTAAAACAATAATATTATCCAAGTAATTAACAACCGAAATATTTTGGAGTTTCAAACTAATTTACAATATCCAGTTCCTTAAGAAGTATTGTAATAATACCTATATTTATATTTTACTTTACCAACACTCTTTGCAATTTATATCAACGAAGTAGTATGTTGCTGGAATACGAAATGTAAATTTGGAATAAGAATATCAGAAAATACAAAATTAAACACCCTATTGTTTGCAGATGACAAAATAATAATAGAAAATTCAGAAGATAATCTGCAGAAAGGTCTGTATGAACTTAAAAAAATACAGAAGTATACGGATTGAAGATATCTACAGATAAAACGAAAATTATGGCATTTCAAGGTGTAGAACCTGTCGGAAATAAAATTGTACTTGAAAATACAATTTTGGAGCAAGTGAATAATTTTACATATCTAGGATGCAATATCTCATATGAAGAAGAAAAGGATGTAAATGCAAAAATATATTTTTTTAGAATTTTAGGGTTAATAAATTCTATCTTCAAACCACAGTTAGTCCAAAATCATTCAAGACTAAAAGTGTATAAAACACTGGCTCATCCAACTCTTTTGTATGGTAGCGAAGTATGGACATTGAAACAGAAAGATATACAGAGACTTAGATCTGCTGAAATGAGATACCTTCGGAGGACTGCAAGGATACACACTACTAGATCACAAAAAAATTAAGACATCTTAGAAGAATTACACATGGAACCTTTAAGAAACAAAATTTGTGATTGTAAGTCAAGATGGATGTAACATGTTCATCGAATGGAAGATCACAGGATACCCAAACAAATGTTAAGATATCAACCTGCAGGAAGAAGAAGACCAGGCCGTCCACTCAAAAGACTTCTGGATGGTGTTTCTCTTGAGGCCGAACAGATCAACAAATGGCCTAAATTCGTGAATGTATTATGATGATGATGAAGGATATAATTACTATTGTTGAGATAAATAGAAGAGATCAATATCGAATAACATAAATTGAATGATTATTGATTCTGCTAAAAAAGGACGACCTTTACCCTAAGAGTTTCTATTAACAACTTTGAAAATATTTATACTCTCGTCCATTCGAGTTTTTCAGCAACATTAAATAAAACCTCTTACGTGGTGATTAGAGAAAAAAAATGTGATCCTAGTACCAGAACCTCAGTTGTTCGCTGTATAAAACTAATCTTGTTAAAATTCTGCATTATTTTATAGTAAATTTAAATTTACGTACCAATTTATTTAAAAGCCATAACATTTCTGTTGTACATTATTTTTTCTAAAGTTCCTCTATTGAAATAAAGTTACGGAAAATCATAAATTCCATATTTCATTAAATATTTTATGAAGTTGGAAGTAATTAATTGCTAAAATCGATATAAAACTCTAGCTAAAAACACTGTTAACCGAAACAGATTTCTAACAACTTGAAAATATTTTGAAAACAATGTTCACTAACGGTTGAGACCCTCATTCGGGAAGTTTCCGATTTCCAATCTCAAGTCAATAAGCCAAAAGGCTTCTTTCCTTAGCTATGAACATAAATTCTTGATTTGGATTATATTACCACGATTCCGTTTACATTTTATCAAAATTTCATACACTATTAAGTTTATAACATTTGTATTTATTGATTATTTACGCAATAGTGCCAGAAAGTCAAAATTAGAACATGTCAGAAATAAGGAAATTAGAAACATAATGGAAGCAGAAGAAAGCATAATTGAAAGAATTGAGGAGAAGAAATTAAAATGGTTAGGACATATTTTAAGAATGAAAGATGAGCGATGACCGAAACTACTATATCAATGGCAACAAACCAGAAAGAAGAAAATAGTGAGACCAAAGTTATTAATGCAAGCAAGAGGGCTAAACATTGAATATGCCCAAGATCGTAGGCTTTGGAGATTTGGCACGGGATAACGGCAGCAGCTGTAAAAACCATAAGATAGATAGATTTATACACACCGCATTAATACAAATAATAGAATACTCACGAATCGTAAAGTCCACGGATCCTCTCTCTCCAAGAAGGTCTATTCTTGAGTGTTGGACCAGATAAGGGTTAGGCTAGCTTTCAGATGTTCTCACCGTCACATAGGCCTATATAAGAGGATTAGAGGTCCGAACAATCGCTCATCTTCCGTGGACCAGGTAAACAATATCAATTGTGCAAGTGGCCAGATGCGATAAGAAAATGTGTTAAGTGAAACCATCAGCGTGTGTAAAGGTTTTAGTCATTAATAAATTGTGAAGTAAGACATTTCATTAGCAGCACATTACACTGGTCATCATGATTTTTGTCTCATGAGTACCAATAGTTGTACTTAATGCAAGTGTTTATCGCGTTTTCAAATATGTATTCGGAATTCCTACATCACTTCTTTTTATTTCATTTTCAATTAATGGATTTAAATAATTCTTTTTAATAAACGTGTTTTCGTCCATTTGTCCACTCTAAAATAAAACCAAATTATTTAACTCAAATGGTTTCAGCTATGGAAAAGAGATATGAAGGCAAATGGAATCCTGATATGCTGGCCGATTATTGTTGGATCATCAAGAGGGATGCTCCACAGTCGAAATATAGCAGAAAATCGTAATTTCTTACTTTCTAGGTGAGTCAGAATGTTCGAATATTGTGTAGTTACGAATGTAGAAAATATTAAAGCGTTTGAAATTATAAATTCCTGTCTCTCGGAAACCTTGCGTGATGGAGAAAAACCGATATCATATTTGTATTCAGGAGAAACAATACTATCAGAATCACATTTGTTCTGAGACAAAAAAAGTTTATTTTTTGTTGCTCAGTGTTATTGCTTGAGAATATTCAGTGAAATTTCGTGAAGCATATAAACTGAATTTGTAGATTTTATGTGAATATTTGTTGTGTTTATTCAAATAAATTACATTGGAACCATACACATCTCTAACCTAGTGATAATATTTTAACGACCCTGCAAACAGCCAACTAGTATAATCTCAAAACTCATATACACGATATTACAAAATACGATCAAATATCTCAAATAGAAAAATGAATAAAAGGTCATATTAAATTATTACATTGATCAAGGGATGTGTCTGTGATCCAATATGTTAATAACTTATCACTCATTGACATATGTTGGGAAATAAGCGAAAATAAATCAGTTTCGTTAATTAACTCCTGATATGAAGCAGCCGTATCCCCACTTTTGGGATATGTGGATATAGATAGACTGTATAGATTATATTTCGAGCATAATTAAAACGACCAGGTCCCAAATCAAAGCTGAAAAGGTTATTTATTACATTTAATGCTATCATTTACATTATAGTTGCACCAATTTTAATTGGTGTATTTGGAAATTGACCAGTACCTTTAATAGTAGGAACTTATGATATAGCCATCCCATGTATAACCAACATAAGTTTCTGATTTCAAATAATAACATTAAACAAATTTATTGGGTAACATTGACTATGTTGTTCATACGCTAGCATTGAATGTTGTATCCAATATACAGCCCGTGCCAGTTAAAAAAGGTCGACCGAATATCACTTAAATATTGTACAAATGAAATTATCAGGCATAATATGCAATTATCAGGAAATTTTCGAACCTGACTCCCAAATGTTTCTGATTTTTAACTACAGAACACAGGAAGTTCTACCGAAACATTTTTACATGATCAAGTCAATTGAATATTTTATTATTCCAAAAAGTCCTGTTTTGCGCATTTTATATTGTTAATTCCATTTTATTCATATTACTTCTGATCTCATTCATCTATTTTCTTGTGGTTTTTCCTCTTCTCCTTCGGCCTTGAGATAGATTTAGAGATACATTATTGTAGACAGATTTATTTAGCCTGGTGGAGTTAACTCAAAAATAATTTTCGGAATTCTCTCTTCTCCCATTCATTTAAGTGTCCAAACCATCTCAACAGCCAAAGCAGTCCCAAGCCAAGTTGAAAGAACGTAAGTGGTAGTAACCTTATTCAGTGCGTTCGGGTTATAGTGCCCTGTGAGGGGCCCTGCATAGGGTTACTGATACTGCTGCCTCGCAGTTATGCATTAGATCATCAAGGGATAAAGGATGAGAACTTTTATTAAAAACCTCCTGGTCCTCCACGTTGGAGTTATAGCGATAGACCAGCGCCCTATCCTATAAATAATGCACAATGCTAAAAACCTAAGGTATTGATGATTATGCAGGAAGCAATTAATACTATCTAAAACGTGTAAATTATTTACATTTTGTTATTATGCTTTGTTAAAATGTCATTCACTATATAATAATTTCATTCAAAGAATACTATTCTTAAAAATTCCATGTGATGTTTAATCTCTTAGAAAAATTCATTCCCGTCACTACGCTCCGGTCGTGAATTATTAACAAGATGAAGACTGTTGTGGTATTGCCTTTGAATGTTATGCCATAATTTCACTATCCTACATTTAGCTAAAAACCCTAACTATTTGTAAAAAAAATGTTTAATATATTTAATATCGCCTGAAGGTATTAGAAAGTGTTCCATTACCTCTAATTACTTGCATTTCATTTTAAAAGTTTTTTTTTTCCATTAAACCACTCAAAAAGATGAGTTTATTCAGTAAGAAGGGATAATAAAGATGGCTATCATTGAAACGTAGAACAACTTTTTACTAAAGCACTAAACTCCGTTGAGTTAACACTCACAATGTTAAATTAGTACTTTCAGGTCTAATTCTGTCCTCGTAAAATTTCGCTGAATTGCACATTTTCTTTATTCAATGTTGCTGACTCTCCCCACCCTTAAAAGCGCTTCATTAACAGTGCACAAAAGAAGGAATTGGCAGAACTCTGGTAATTATATTCAGAGTAACTTTTCCTCTCTTGAAATCCCTAGAATTTGTTCAGTCCGATGCTTCTAGATGAGAGGATTTCGAATAATTAAATCTCAAAATATTTCAATTGTACGTCAATTGAAATATTCTTTCAATATTTAATAAATGTGTACCTTGATGAGATCGCATATTTGTTATAAAATAATAACCGTAAATAATATATTTGCTATCAATCAATCAATCAATTAATCAGGAGTATAACAGTGATATATTTATATTTATTACTTTTTTAATCACCTATTCACAACTAAAATATTATTCTTCTAACAAATTCCACAAGAATGTGCACTAGCTATTGAGGTTATTTCTACATTTTTTTAAATCTTCGTAATTCTTCATACTATTTACTGGACACCAAAAATGTACGATGAGAATACACACACACACACACACACACACACACACACACACACAAATATATACAGGGTATAGCAAAAAAATAAACCGACAAACGGAGCTGAGGTAGTATATTAGGCATTTTTAATATGTTACCTATGTCCGAAAATGCTGCGTTTTCACACTATTACTAGTTAATTATGTCTCAAGATCAGTGTTAGTTCGAAGGATTTGAAGACTCGTTACTTGATAACACCTCAGAGGGGACCTGTGATACGTGGCTTCGCAAAGGTACATGGCTGCAACACGATAAAGCTCAATCTCACTCCCATACCAATGTGAGGAGACATTTGGATACCACGTATCCAGGTCGATGGATTTGAAGAGGTGTACCAGTCCCGTGGCCCCCGAGATCCCCTGATCTTAACCCACTCGACTACTTTTTGTGGAGCGACATGAAACAGTCTGTTTATCATACTCCATAGAGTCACGTAAGGATCTTGTGGCCAAAATCAACGCTGCTACACAAATAATTTAAATGAGATCACGCGTATTTGAACATGTGCGCCAATCAGTACACCGCCGATTGACGCTCTGCAATGAGATGGATATTTTGAAAACTTGATGTGACGGTAACAATATCATACTACTGAGTCTTGAAATCCAACTAACGGAACTCTTGAGAAGTTAGCTACTCATAGAGTGAAAACGTATCATTTCCGGATATTGGTACCTTATTAAAAATATTCAACATATCTCAATACACCGCCTCATCTCCGTTGTCGGTTTTGCAACACCATATATATATATATATATATATATATATATATTAATTCTGCCTGAAGGCAGGTCCTTCACTGCAGTCATTGCATTTTCCTGCTATGCTTGCAGCTTTACTGGGGAATTGTAGGTGTGGTAGCATCCTATTGCTTTCCACACCGGTGAAGATTGACGATGATGATGATGATGATGATGATGATGATAATGATAAGGATGATGATGATGGCCATATGATTTCAGGGACCGTTGGGTTCTCAAAGGTTTACTGATATTTGTCTTACAGGTGAGGAAAAAACCGGATAAAAACTCACCCAGAAAAGCTGCCCCGATCGGGGATCGAACCCGGGCCCGCTGGGTGACAAGTCAAGATTGGCCCTGGGCATATAGGCTATATTGTCGTTCTCAGCAAAAAGGACGTAAGGCTCATTTTTTTTTTTCAATCTTCAGTATTTCTTAACACAATGGTGTTTAGTGTTCACTCTACCTACTTACTAAGCTGTCATTTAGTAAGTCGTATCTGTACAATTACGTCTCGTAGACTGCGATGGGCAGGACACGTGACACGAATGGGGAATAAAAAGGAGAAAAAAGTCTGTAGGAAAACCAGAGGGAAAGCGCCGAATACAGTAGGTAGGCAAAGAATGAGGTGAGGGAATAATACGTATGCTTTTAGGGAGCTGAATTTTACAAGGGTTGACTGCAAAACACTAGATCAGGATATGAATGTATAAAGAGATTATTTCCGTGCGGACATGAATATAAGGGTTCGATAGTGCCAGTTAGTTAGTTAGTTAGCTAGTTACATTGTAATATCTGTATAGAAAATCACGAAAAGCGTTAATGAATTGTAAATAACATTTTATTAAAATCCTAAGCAAAATAACAGTATTACTGTTTCCTAAGTTGATTAATATTCTGGCATTACAGTAGTATCGCTACTATTAATTACAACGGTATTACTTATAATATTACTGCGATGAACAAATTAGAGCATAATGCGATTTAACAAATTGCTCATTTACCGAATGTTTAAAGATCTTGAGATGTATATATATATAGGCTATATATATATATATATATATATACATAAAAGGCAATATACACTATCTACCAAAATTAATTGGGCACTTTGTTTTGACCTCTAGAACATCGTGATGCCACCTCTGGCTGCTATAACTGCAGCTACCCTATTTAGACATGCTCTCTACTAGTTTGTGTAGAATATCCACTGGAATGCGTCGCCATTCCTCTTGCAATATGCCATACAGTTGGACAACGGAAGTTGGCCGCATTTGCTGAGACCACACTTGCCGGTCCAATTCGTCCCAAAGGTGCTCAATGGGATTGGGATCAGGACTCTAAGCGGGCCAGTCCAACCGGTGAACATTATTTTTTGCATGCCACCGCTTAGTATCGGCCGAAACATTGCACCTAGCATTGTCATCCTGGAAGTAACAAGGGTCCACTCCATAAAACCTCCACAGTGTAGGGAGCATTTCGTTATCCATAATTGTACAGTATGCCACAGAGTTAATTTCATCACGAACAACCACCAGTGGTCCTAGACCGTAGTACGAGAAACACCCCCACACCTTCACACAACCACCACAAAATTTCCTGGTAGGCACTATACACTCGGGTAGAAGCATTTCCCCCGATAGGCGCCACACCCAAACACATCCATCAGATCGAAATAATGTGAATCTCGACTTGTCACTATAGAATCCATTTCTATTGCTCCAGGTTCCAGTTACGATGGTCCGATCACCACTTGAGTCTCTGAGCTTTATTTGTCTTCGTGATATGCGGCTTATATGCTGCTGATCTTCCGAGGTATCTGAGTTGATGGGCCTCTGTTCCTAATTCCAAAAGAAACAGCCACGTTTGTTGCTGCTTGAAAATCCTGTCTGATGGTAGTCATTGGTTGTATCCTGTTCTTTATCGTCTCACGTTTGAGGGTTCTACGATCTATGTTGGTCACAATTTTTGGTCGCCCTGAACGTTGATTATTGTCACAATGTCCATCAACCTTCCACTTACGTAGGATGAATGCGACTGTTGATTTGGGCCTATTTAACTTAGCGGTTTTTGCCCTGCTACAGAGTCGACAATTATGTCCTTATCAAAGTCCGATAGCTCTGCACATGTGCCATCTCGTTCTCAACTGGTACTCTGACTCACTGCATCACATACCAACCACAACACTCAAGTGACATACTAAAGTAACCAAACTCATGGGTGCCCAATTACTTTTTAGTAGATAGTGTATATAAGCCCTTATATACTTGGGACTCCTTTACCATAACCAAGGTAATTTCCATGCCGCATCAGGACTATCAGGTCTTTGACCTACCAGTCAGCTGCTGCCTTCAAATTACCACGTGTTAATTACATAGGTTAATGATCATCCAACCAGTAAGGGATAACATGTGATCAGCATTCCGAGTCTCCGCCGTTATATCTGGTTTTCTCAATCTGGAGTCGCTACATATTAGTAGCTACCCGAATTCATCATGGATTCAATCCCGGCCGAGTTCGATGAACTTTTAGGATGGAAAAACCCAAAGGGACAAGTCTTTCGGGAGGGATTTAAGCCATGGGTCCCGAATCTGATGATTTTCAGGCTCGTAAAAGAACCACAACTCTGAATAAAAACAAAATCTGTGAAAAATTTAACCGACCTTTATCCATCCATGTAATAGTTGTCTACTTGATGTCTATTGAGGCAATATGATAAACACATGTCACCCGTTGACATCTGTAGATCAATAAGCATAACTAAATTATCCTGGTTAAGAATCTCCCGCTAGGGAGCAGTGTCCCTACATGGGACGCATGGGGTACATAGTGTAATTTTACTGGATTTAATTTCTGAAACTACTGTAAGGTATCTAAAAAGGCACTATTAATAGATGCAATTTTGTTCGTGGGATATTAGATTTTATCTTTGATTTTAACAAGAAGAGTAAAGAAAAACTCTCATATTTACTCTAATTTTATTTGTGTTTTTAACTTATTTTAGGCTCTAATGGATATTTACATTGACTATTTAACTCATGCCCGAAATGCGAGTCAATCACATTTCAATGATTTTTTATTTACAACCAATCACAGTCGTTTTTCACCTCGAATTTATCAGTTCAATTTTATCACTTTAAAACCAAGCTCCTCCTTTTCAACATTCTGAATAGATCCTAGCATTATTTTGCAGTGACTACATGTGGCTATCAGGTTGTATATATATAGTGCAAGACTGTAAACACATAGTGCTTGCGGGAGATAATATAAAAACATTTGTAGCAATTGATTATACCACGAAAAAAAAAGAAACAACTGTTTGCACTTTCTTAAACGAATTATTTCCTAGCAAATAACGTTGCAGAAAAATATAATAGACGTATTTACATCACAGGATATCAGAAATTAATTAATACCTATAATGTTATAAATTTCTCCACTAGAGTACATCCTTACGATATTGCGATCTTTTGGAAATAAATAATATGATCTGGTTGCAGTGATGAACAAATTAAGTGTACCAATCGTTTCTCTTTTGTTTTCAAACATCACTGTTTGCATTAAATATAAAAATAATTTGAAATAACCATAGTTTAATAATAATTTGTTAGTAAACAGCTTAATTTTATTCGTTAAATGGTCCTAACAAATGCCTCTCTTATTTCCAAATTCTCTAGATAAATTCACTCCTCACTTCGTGAGTTGTGAATTTTTCGATAATTTGGAAATCACTCGTAGCACTACTTATGAAAATCATTGTCAGTTCCAAATCAACAATCAGTATTTCATTAGAATACTTGATTGTTTTGAGGCAATTCCTGAAGTAGAAATATGTTATTTCTTCACCATTTCTCACCCTTATGTTTATAGACCTTTTATTTTTTCTCTTTCTTGAAATTTCATTAGAACTTTATTATTTTGAGGTAGTTCCTGAAGTAGAAATATGTGGTTTCTCCATCATTTCTCACTCTTATATATATTTTTTCTCTTGCTTCAAATTGATTAGTTGTACTGACATCTACATTACCTGAAGTAAATTTTCTTACTGCTCCTTGATCAGTCAAAACTTCACTCCCTCTGTATCTTACAGAACTTAATTCTCTGATGATGTTTACCGGTACATTCACAAGCATAAACATCAAATAACTTTTTAGAACTCTAATCATCTTAAAGAGTTGATAAATTGTTTCTTCCTTTCAAAATGTTTGAAACTTCAATGCGGTAATCTGCTACCATTCGCTGGATATGGAAAATCGTAATTGTTGGAACAGTTGCTGTTAATTATTATGCTTCCTTCACTTTATCTCAGGATAATGTTACTATTGGATTGTACTTTATTTCTGCCGCCTTTCAAAGTTATATGGGGTCCAAATAATGTCACATGATGTCCCCAAAAGTAGGCAGGAATCGCAATCTCAGGGTCCCTCGTATAAAAAATAGTGTTTCTAGCTTAATAATTTATTTCCGGTTTTAGAATCTTCCTTTAGGAAGTCAGATGTAATAATAACAATTAAGTCCCGTAGATTGCGATGAGCAGGACATGTGGCACGAAAGGGGAATGTAAGATGTGCAAGGACGCTTCTTGTAGGAAAACCAGAACGAAAATGCCCAGTTGGTAGACCAAGAATGAGGTGGGAGAATAACATTATCCATGATTTGAGGGAAATAGATTATGCAAGGGATGATTGGAAAACATCAGTTTAGGATAGGCATGTATGGAGAGTGTATGTCCGTGCGGCCATGAACCTACTAGTTCGATAGAGCCTGTGAATTAGTTAGTTAGAACCTTCCCGCGCCGTAGCCGAGCGGTTAAGGTAGGAAGCCTTGGCGCAGAGCTACGGGACTTGCGCTGGTTCGAGTCTCCATGGGGGAAGACATTTTCTCATGGTATTTCGGGCTGTATGGGACCGGTGCCCACCCAGCATCGTGAGGCAATTGGGTAGCTACAATAAGTAGCGGCTCCAGGTTGAGGAACCAGCTATAACGGCTGGGGGACTCGACATGCTAACCACATGTCAACCCTACACTGGCTGTTGATCATCTACCTCTGTGATTGACACATGTGGATGTGAAGGGCCAGCAGCCGGCTGGTAAAAGGGCAACCGCTGAAAAGTGGAAAGACCCTCAATCGGAATCAGAACCTTCCTTTGCCATTTTATGTTTTATTTAAAATAGCACCTCACTAACAAACTTTGAGAACAAAATCTCCCATGAACTAGGGCTAAAGCGTGGTCTATATTTGAACAAACACGATCAAAGTACATCTGAAGAAAATTTTCTAATAAGTAAGAGAATTTATTCTTATATTCTCTGTAAGTGTCCATATATAATTGTGAGATCAATTGAAAAAATTGACTTATAACTACCCTTATTTATTTTTTAAATATTAATATTTAATTTTCAAAGATTAATACCTCAACGTTTTACATATTACAGAAAACTGATGATAAAAGTTGTTTTGCAAGTGTTTTTTAATCCCCGGAAGTGGAGATGTACGCGTAGGTAGGTCGCATTTAAAAATGTAGAAGTTATTAAAGTTCATCCTGAGATTCTGGCTCGTCTTCGTATGAATCATCTGGAACATTTTTTATTCGCCTTCGTTATCAATTTATATTAAGTTAATTGTAGCATTTCTCTGTTTACAACCTTATGCTGTGTTTTGGCCCCAAATGGGAGTCAAAAGCCAACCACGTTTCAGTGAATTTTGTTTTACAACCAATCACAATCGTGTTTCACCTCGATAATTAAGGAATTTAGGTTACCATAATAAAGAAAGCTCCTCCTTTTTAATATTCTGAACCACGCCAGTGCAATATTTTACAGTGACTGACTCTCTAATAAATACGTTGAATATAGCAAATAATGAACAGATTCCTTCGAATCACACATTTGATAATTGTGTGTTCAAAAAATTGTGTTTTTAAATAGTGATTTTACGGAGTTGTTTCATAAAAAATTAATAACCTATAATGTTGGTTATAATATATAGTTTCATGTATTTGATTTTTTCTCCACTAGGGTGCATTCTTACAATATTGCGATCCTATTTGACAATAAATAGTATGATCAAGTTGCAGTGATGGCAAATGAAACATAACCAAACATTTCTCATTTGTTTTCAAACATCGCCGTTTACATTAAATATATAAATACTTTAAAATAACTGTATTTAAATAATAATTTGTGAGTAAACGACTTAATTGTATTCGTTAAATAGTCCTAACAAATGCCACTCTTGATTTCCAAATCATCTAGATAAATTGGAAATCACTTATGGCATTACTTATACTAAGAAACAAACTAAAAACTAGCCTCTGGAAAATATCTTAGTTTATTCCCTTCCAGACTACACTCTCTTGTATGATGCGATGATATTTTCTGATATCTTTATTCTTAGTATCTTGTGCTTTTTCTGAAATCTTGCCAATTGGTAGTTAAGATTCCTTGTCTATGACTGGCCCGAATATTATTAATTTCTGTGCATAAAATTGCGAGTAATACCAATTGTACAATAAAGCGATCTGCTGAGCTGTGTTTAGAGTGTATTGCTCAAAGTTATCTATGTTTACTATGTAATCAATGTTAATTGTCCATAAAATTATATTAAATCGTCTAAATTGTCTAGCGTTTATTCTTGTTATTTCTGCCGCCAAATCTGGATTAGAAAAAAATACGCCTTGCAGTGTAGCCACCAATTGTTTTTCCATAAACAGCATTCGGATGTCAATCTTTAAGTTCTATTTTTTGGCGGAATTCAAATAACAATAGCTGTTTTCTGGTCTCAAGTGATTCTATGTTACATTGAATACTACCCATTTTTTAAAAATTTAAATCTGCATGTAATATGCGATAAACATTCAAAACATCGAATATATACATGTAAAACATAAAAACCAAGACGACGAATTTGGAAGAAAGCGAAGAAATATATCAGGAAATTTAATTTTTTCTGTCAACAAAAATTCTTATTTTTTCATAAAACTTTTTTTCCACCTGTTTACACTTTTCCGATTTCGATTATAGGATGCAAAACAATATTTTCTGACGAAATTCTCAAGCTTTTATAGTTAATCTCAAAATACTCCGTCAAAATTTCCAGAATTCGAGCTTTTCTCTCCTTAATCGACTGAAGTGTAAAGTCAGTATTTTTTTTTCGTGTAATTATTGGTTCTTTCCCATGTTAAATCGTACCTAGGAAATTACAAGGGCTCACAAATTAAATAATAAAACTGGAATAATTAAAAATCTTCTCGAAACAACACAAAATTTACACTAGAAAACTATGTTTAAACTAATTTAATTATGGGGTATTCATATTAATACCTCGTAACTGTTTAGTTTCATTATTTGTTTAGTCTAAGATTAACATGTAAAATAATTTTGTGTATATATATTTTTTTATGTTTATGGGTTGATGAGGCTGGTGTTTCAAATTATCTCAATTGTATTATGAGTGGGGCACAACTTATTCCCGCAGCTAACTGCAAATAAATATTATAACTACAAGTGTTGAATGAATTACAGTATTTGACGCTAATCTCATTCTATCCGGAGTTGTCTTCCTAAATCACTGATGGGCAATCGGTGTGTCACGACCCAATCTGAGCCTAAAATATCGAATGAAGTATTGTGAACTGAAGCCGTATCGGTTTACACATGACTGGCGCTAGTGGCTGTCCCGACTGGGATTCCAGGTTCGAATACCGGCGGTTACAAAGAGGTATTAATAAGTAGACCATGGGAATTTCGGTTTTTTCGGAGTTCTACCGTTTCTCGAATTAAATCTCACAAACATTCTCCATCCCCCCTTCCCTTCCCTTCCCTTCATGTATTTCATATCACCATTCACCTCATCCCACATTAGGAAAAAGGTGTTGAAAATGTGTGAGTGCGGGGATCTAGTGGGGTCCATAAGGGCGCTGGTTCATGATTCCGAGCCAGAGCAAAAATAAAAAGCAGAAGGAGTAAACGGGAAGTTTTAGTCCCTCCTCGCGGCCACGAGTCAAACCCAAAAATGGCAGAATGGGCCATGAATGAAGAACTTGGTGTGTCGGAATCGGAAGACAACCTACAACACTAGTATAATTTGTGGAAACATATTTCAGTTCTTCTACCTATTATTAGATGAAGCTGTTTTAAAGGATAACATTTTAAACTATACAAATATTTGAAATAAATTTCCAAAAAATGTATGTATCCAGTATCGACAAATTACCAAACTTTACTATCTAAAAACTATTATTTTTACTACGTTTGGGGGCTTATAGTATATGTTATTTGGCTCATTAAATATGCAAATATCTTAGTTTTAAAGTTTATCTTCTTCTTCTTCTTCTTCCTTCCAAGTATTAGGCCAAGGCCTGTTACGATCCTATAGAAACTTTTCCCTCCAGAGTTTCATAGGACGGCCCAGTGATCTTCGTCCTCTTGGTATATAATTATAAACAGCTTTGGGGATCCGATTTGAACTCATTATTTCAAGATGGTGTTTCCAATTCAGTTGGTACTGTTTAATATATTCCAAAATTGGCGTAGTCTTCAATTCTTTTAAGATATCGGTGTTCCTTTTCCGATCGCATCTGATGTAACCCGCTGTTCTGGGCATGAATCTCATATCACAAGCGGTTATTCCGCTTTCATGTTGTCTTTTTAGTGTCACTAAAATAACAAAATATAATAAATTTAAATTTCTCCGTGAAAGTTAAACATTTAAATTTTGATAGTTTTTTTTCCCCCGATTTTAAACCATAAAGCGCAGATGTGCAGACATAACGATCCCAACTTAATTTGGCGCGACATCGGAAATCGCTAAAATCGTAAAATACTCGAAATTATTTAAAAAAAATAGTAATACATAATTTATCGTAATTTGATTTCTCAGTCATTCTGTAAATATTTTACGTTTAAATGAATTACCCCTACCAGAAACCATTTATTTCAACACTAACAATTTTCTCGATAAACTCTTACATAATATTCACTCCCAGTGATACTCAACATTCATTCATAAAATTCTATACCTGTTGAAATGCAATCTTTATAGAATATGAATACAGAAAACCCGAACACAATAATGTATACTGTAAAATACCTTAAATATTTTCAAATTTTACATTTTTTAAATGTGCTATCAAAGGGGTTGCGCCTCGGTGAAAATTTATCGAATTTACATTCTTCTACTTAGGCAACTCAGAAAAATTTACAAATCTTCCTATACTGAAATTCCCGTGTACCCCTATTAGTAAACTTCTATTCACATTATAACAGAATCGCGTCTAGTAAGTATACATATTAATTCCCATTATAAGGTATTATTAATAGAAGCGGTCCTGTTGTAATGTTAATAGAAGTTTAGCCTACTAATAGGGGTATACGGGGATTTCAAAGAGAGAAAGATTTGTCTCTCTTCCTGGATTGCCTAAGTAGCACAATGGTTTAGTGCTCTAGCGCGTAAAGCAGGAGATGTGGGTTAAAATATCGGTTTAGGAAGATTTTTTCTTTTTAGTTATAAAAACCTAAATTATGTATTTTTAGTCAATTGAATTAGTGTTTACTCGAAGAAAATATATTATGTATTATATATTATATATTATTATTATAAATAAAACTATTAAAGTTTTATATGATTTTTATAAATTATGTATTTTTAAATCCTTGTACTATTGACCTATATTAATTTAGTGATTACGATATTTTCAATTATATTTGAAAATTTCACAGAGTGTGTAATTTTTGTTTTTTGTCTTCTTAAAATTACGTCAATACCGAAATAAAAATATAATTTAAAAATACAATGCTAAGCTCAGAGATCTGCATCTTTATCTATATTACCGAGTGTACCATCTCTAAGTTTTGTTAGAAAAAAGTACTTTCCAATTATTTTTAAAGGTACTAAATATTAACATTGTTACTAATGTACGTCAGTTGCCATGGGATTCACCTGTGGGTTTGTCTATTGCTTTGGTTCTCGATCGCCGAAGGTATTTATCACATCCTTGTTTAGATCAGTGGATCATTTTAATTACAAAAAAACAAATAACATTGTGTACAAAACAATTACCATCATTATCTCCCGAACTCAATATTTAGTGTAAGTGGATGATAATTAGTCAATAATAAAAATTATCTGCGCGCACATGTGTTGTAGCATAATAGCCTAATAAATGTGACGTCAATAACACATGATTTCATTTGAACTTGCGATGGAATGAAAATACATTAACACATCTAACGACATGAAAGACACATTTGTACTATAAATATGCCGCCCCTCATAATTTGTTATTGTAGGCTTGAGTCTATATGGCGTATATATAAATGCGTAATTGTATGGCAAATCACTGAATGATTTGAGATGAAACAATCATATGCGTGTAATCTATCTTCCATTAATAATTAGTGTTATTAAAATGAAGTGAACATCACAATGAGCTGTGATTGCATCATACAAATAGTGCTAGAGAGAAAACAAACATTTGTGGCGCAATTAATTAATCAATTAACAACTTGTAGTATAAATGCATTTAATTAAACGTTATAGATGTGCAACAATGCTATTGCAGTAACTATTGTAAACAGATAGCTCAGAATTAATATAAATTTCTGGGGCTCAGTATCATAGCAGATTATTAAATTTAGTGATGTATATAACCTGTTCATGTTAAACGTAGACTTGGAGTCTATAAGCACTGGTGATCGAGTTACATGTTTGAAGAAGCCTTCACGCAATAACCTGGAATGTATTTATTTATGTGTTTAATGATTTATTTGAGCGCAAAGTTATATTGATTTTGAAAGAAACGTTTGTTCTTTTTCTACAAATTTTGAGACTTTTGAAAATGAAAGTATCCTGAAACCAAGAATTCCATAACATGCTTCGTATATCTGATGCACATATCACAAGTAATGCCACGAGTGATTTCCAATTTTCTAGAGAATTTGGAAATCAAGAGTGGCATTTGTTAGGACTATTTAACAAATAAAATTAAGCTGTTTACTAACAAATCATTATTTAAATATAGTTATTTTAAAATATTTATGTATTTAATGTAAACAGCGATGTTTGAAAACAAATGAGAAATGATTGGTACGCTTCATTTGCTTCTTTTGTTCTTAACTGTAACCAGATCATATTATTTATTGCCAAAGGAACGCAATATTGTAAGAATGCACTCTAGTGGAGAAAAAAATGAAACACATCAAACTGTATATTAATTCATTTCTGATGTCCCATGATGTAAATATGACAATTATATTTTTCTGGAATATTATTACCTGGCAAAATATACATTTAAGAAAGTGAAAACAGTGGTTTCTTTTTTTGGTGGTATAATCAATTGCTACAAATGTTTTTATATTAACTCCCGTATGCGGTATGTGTTGACATTCATGCACTATATACACAATCTGGTAGCCGTATTACTTGCAGAGTCAGTCACTGCAAAATAATGCTATGACCTATTCATAATGTTAAAAAGGAGGTGCTTTCTTTATTATGACTAACTTTAGTTGGTAAATTCTAGGCGAAACACGACTGTGATTAGCTGTAAATAAAAAATCATTGTAACGTGATTGGTCATTGACTCCCATTCGGGGCATGAGTTAAATAGTCAGATTAAATAAATATATGATATGGAAATTTGAATGTTATGTAAGGCTATCAATGACGGCTGAACATCTTTTAAAATTAACGTTATAAATCATTTGTAGATGAGCCAATTAGTATTATTCAATCCTAAATGGGATAGTAATATTCGGAAGGATCTTAGCGCAGGAGAAATCCAAGCTTGAACAGGATTGAGTTAGCCGAGGTTTAGACAGACACTATTCGAGATCCTTATTAAATGCGCATTGAACCTTCGGATTTCATAAACCACGGAGCTAATATGTTATTTTAATTACATGATTATACAACATATAACTTAACTATTTCTACAGTGGAGGAAATTGGTATAAAGGCACTTGTTAAAAGTGTTAACACAAGTTTATTTACTCTTTCTTTGGCATTTTTCTATATTAACTTAGGAGGTGATTGAGTATAAAACACACGCAAATAATGTCAACATTGATTATCCATGTCCGTCCAAAAAAGTACATGAAAACTGAAACCACTCTCACATATGGGTGGGAATTAGTATAAAGGCACTTTGTGTATATTACAGATTAAACCAAAAAGACTGAGCGCAAAGTTTACAACAAAGTTCTAAAATTAAGTTGAACCTCCATTGTTTTTAATACTTGGAAGATTCTCTTTGGCATTGACATGATGAGGGTGTTTATTTCTTCCACTGAGATTGAAGCCCACTCTTCCTGAATAACATTTTCCTGCTCAGTCACTGTCCCAAACTGCCGTCCTTTGCGATACACACGCCTTGCCAGGATCCCCCATAAGTTCTCAATCGGGTTTAAATCAGGCCTTCTGACTGGCCACGTCAAAAGTGGCATTTCTTTCTTCCTGGACCACTCCTTTGATTTGGCAGACACGTGAATGGAAGCATTATCTTGCTGAAAAATTAGATCTCCGCCAAATTCCTCATACATTCGTATCAATTAGGACTCAGAAGCTCCTCAGTGTAGGACTCAGAATTCATCTTGATGCGTATCCATGCTACTTTTGATCTTCCTTTAAAGCAGAATACTGCCCAAATCATAATGCCTCCACCACTGAAGTTTCTACTTATTATAACTTGCTCTTCAGTACAGAGGTCGTTCTAGTAATACTGAAGACCATCAGGCCCGTCCAGATTAAATTTCTTCTCAACACTGAACGTTACTTTATTCCATTCTGAGGTCCAGGACATGTGTTCTTCAGCAAAAGTCATTCTAACTTTCGTATGTGCATCGTTCAGAGGTGTTTTTTTTTTTTTATTTTAAGTTCTTGTCTTCTGACAGAATTTGTCTTACTCGTCTGGCTGTTACTGGCAACTTCAAATCAGCCTGGATTTGAGAAGAAAACATACTCTTACCTTTTGCTTTACGTACCATGAGACAATTTTCTTGTCCGTTCATATTTTCCGTTTTTTTTCCATATTGTGAGCCCGGTTTGACAAAATTATCAATGACAACTTGAAGCCCCAATTTCGTAGGTATTTGTTTATTGGAAAGGCCCATCTCCTTGAAGGCACTAACTCTTGATTTATCTTCATTTGATAGAGGCTTTCCACGTGGCATTGTACGTACTGCTGACTTGTAACTGATGAACGATACTCACAGACACGTCGTCTCCATGTAATTGCAGTGTTTTGTTTACATTTATGTCTCTGTAAGAGCCAGTCGTTGACCTGCCTTTATACCGATTTCCATCCCTAGGACATCGTTTTCTCAGATTTTACGTATTATTTACATATAAAATAAATACAAAATGAGGAGACCTGTATGAAATTATGTCCAAGATAATTATACGTAATCTATGACACACATACGATATTTGCATAATTATTTCAGGTTGTTTTACTACTAACGTTAGTCGCTTTATACCAATTTCCTCCACTGTAATCTTACACTATATTATTTGTAGTCGTTTTAACACCTATGGTTACGACGTTAATACATGTTATTCTATTAAACTGTCTGGTAGGGTTGAAGTGGGGGGTATCCATTAATTTAGCAATTAATTGAATAACTGTACTATTATTCATAAAATAAATTTAAAAAAGATAATTGTTTACCGTTCCATTACTTATTTATTTAAACATAAAAATATACTGTCAACTAGCTTAAAAATCGTATTCTGGTATCTGGGTTTGATCGGAGTTCCCCGATACTTAGTTAATTTCGATCACCCTATTTGTAGCTAAAGAAAAGGTTGAAATACACTAAAATGCAAACATTACTCTCTCTGCAAATAAGCATTACACACTTAATTCTTTGCTGTGTTATATCCACTGTATCCTGGATGAACCATTCTGAACATGGAGGGCACCAGTACCACAATTTGTTGTCCCGGCCTACATCACAACAGACATATTTATCAGGTACTTAATTGCCTCGTTTAAACATTGATAATAAAATAAAACATTCGAACAATGAGGAGTAACTTATACCATTCGGGGTAATTCCGATCAGAATTGACCGCAGTTACCTCAACGTGCCATGTTGGATATATTTTAGCACCATTTTGTTTTGGAGTTAAATGTTGAAACTGAAAGTAATTATTTCATATCAGGTACTTAATTGCCTCGTTTAAACATTGATAATAAAATAAAACATTCGAACAATGAGCAGTAACTTATACCATTCGGAGTAATTCCGATCAGAATTGATCGCAGTTACCTCAACGTGCCATGTTGGATATATTTTAACACCATTTTGTTTTGGAGTTAAATGTTGAAACTGAAAGTAATTATTTCATATTAATATTCAATCTGTTATCACAATCTGTAAAATTAATACATTTAATTAATAAATACCTAACGTATCTGGTATAAATCAATTTAGCTTCCTTACAAGAAAAATTTTCGAAAAAATGTCCACCACACTGCAGAGATGTTGTTCAAATGCATGAAACACTTTGCAGAAGATGCCAGCAATATACAGCACACCTTTCTAATAGTGATTTCTCAATAATATCGTGATCGGAATTACCTCCATAATCAGAATTCCCCCATTTTACCTGTACGTGTAGCTCTCTTGCGTAAAAATACCTGGCGTTTAAATAGAATGCTCCCTCAGTGTCAGAATACCCATGGGATACAACGAAATTAAGTAAATTGCAACTCCAATAACATGCTTTTTATTTAAGTTAACTCTTCTTCTAATTGCACGCCATTTGTATTGTTAAACCTATCAGAAATACAATAGTATATCTCTGGATTAGACATCTTCCTTCACAGTAGCCTCTACCCGCTACTGGAATTTTCTTCCTCAAGATATCAGGGGTTGTCGCATACTTGGCACCTTTAAGTCACGCTTATACAGTTACCTGTTGTCTAATAATTAATTTCTCTTTATTTATTTAAATTTATACAATACCATTAATAATTTTCTCTCTTTTTTTATACCTTGTACATATTATATATTTAATTCGTTAAATTTAGAGTAAATCAAAATAGATTATAAATATTGATAGTATTGTATTGTTTTTATAATATGTAATTGTTTTTATAATATGTAATTGTTTATGTAGTTGTAAGACGATTTTTTTTTTGTATTTTGTATTTTTTTAAAAAAACCTGGTTGAGTGGCAGACAAGGCCTTAAGGCCTTAACTCTGCCAGGTAAAATAAAGCTATTTATTATTTATTTATTTCTGCTACTAGAATCGCAGCGCTATTCGTAGTCAATTAGTATTCTCATTTAACACATTAGTTCATCGCAATTCAAATTTACATGTGAAACGTAATTTTGTTTCAGGCTTGAAGTTCTTTTGCTGTTCGTAAATCAACGACACGGGATCACGACTTTAATTTCGTTTCAAAGTAAGCCATGTTCATGAGTTTTACGCCTTTAAAGATCCATTTATTTCTACCACTATTAAACCGAGAACATCGGAACAAGAGACCAGCACAGTAACAACTAGTCCACCAGGACCGACACTACTCATAGAATTCAGTGGAACTACTGTAGGATGATCTAATTCTCTTGCTATGAACTACGTGTCTCTGTTGGTTTTATATAATTTTTAAAAATATCGATGGCGATAATTACGTGAGCGGCGACTTTTACGAGCAATTTTCACGCGATTTGGCTTCACAGTGCATGAATATATGTTACGTTACTAAGGGTCATATGTTACAGTATTATGATCGACATCCTACGAGTTAATTGTCAACCCAGAAAATTGGATAAACTTGGGAAGATTTCTGGGCATGACGCAGAAAATAAAAACAACATTCGTGATTAAATAAATAATAAAAAAGTGTAATTATTACTAATAAACAGTTCTACTACATCTTGGAGGTATTTCTATCTGCACAACTAATTTTTTCGTCATTTTTATACTTTCGTCTGATCAAAAACTATGTCAGATCGCTAAATATATTTTCTTCATTTTTAGTTATTTCTCTTTTAATTGTGATACGATTTTGAGGTGCGGCACCTTTCCAACAATATAGCTCTTTTCATACCAATAGTTCAATATATGTATTTAGGGGGATGAAATGAAGCCAAATGAACACAATTGTTGCACCTTTTCGTGAAATTGCTACATTTCGCCTCTTTTTCGCTCTTTTTTATGTTTCAGTACCTTTTCCCCTACTCTTCTCTGCGTTTTTAAAAATAGGACAGTAAGGTGTATATTTGTTTCTTAAAGAACAGCTTTTTAAAATCTCAATCAGAAGTCAATAATGTTACATAAATATTAAAATATAATTTATGTAATTTATACCCTAGTAAGAATGGCCAATCTGCAGTGTGAAGTCAACAATAGTAAATAATAAATATTAACATATGATTTATGTAAACCGCCAGTAATTTTATCCCAGCAGCAATGCCCAGTCTGCAGCTGTGAAGTCAAAATTAAATTTCAACAGTGTTGCTGTAACAATTTAAAATAATTTCAGTTAGTACTGGCAATAATTTAACAGTTTTATATTTACCGACTTGTTGTTGGCTGTGTTTTACTAGTCTGAACCATAACGATTTCTATTAATATTACAAGCGGGTTTTCACAACAATAACATGGCGAATGTTAAGAAGGATAAGTTGTATGCACTTTCAGAAGAATTTAAAACGCAATTTTTCGAAACTGATTGATTCTTCGATGTTCCATCTGCGAAATAAATATTACAATGAATTAAATAACTATGAATTACCTCTTATGGACTCTATAAATAAGGACAAAAAATGTGCAAAATGATATGCATATTATATATACTGAGTTCATGTATCTGATTTAAACCTTAATTCAATTGTTTCAGCAGCACCTTTTTTTTGCACCTGTTTTGTATGTATTTTCGGAACCTTTTTTCCCCTTTTATGACAACATTTGCACCTTAAAATCCCCTCCCTGATAAGTAATCATTTATACTACAATTCTTCTCGATTGTTTTATATTTAGTTACAGTTGAAAACGATGGCATTCATCTCGCCCGAGAATCGAACACTATCCCGATGCATCGTGATGCAAGAGAGGGATCATGTTATTTGTAGATAAGAAGAGTGGTGTGTTAAATTTTATGAAACTTCTGTATCACTTTTTGCCACTCTATGTAGCTTGTAGTTTCATTTATGTCATCCAAGCCCTTTTTACTGTATAAAGTATAGAGTTGTGATTGCATTTCTCACTTAAAGAAGCAGAAGATTATAAAACGGAGAATAAAGAAGGTATAGCTTACATGAGATGATGTGGCGTATAAACTGAACATCATTTCATTATCCGTCTCTTTGGTTACAGTTCTAGCGTTCCAATTGATCACAGTTGGCAAACTCCATCTATTAGTTTGAAGTATCAAGTAACAGCCAGCCTACAGTTGTAAGCAGTTTCAGTTTTGTGTTTCATTATAATTGCCTGATATGAAAAGGCTTCATTTTCGTGATGAAAACGCTGGCAGATGCATGTAATACACATAGTTTTGCATATGGATTCCGTTAGAGAAGCGTCTCTGAAGTTTCACGGAATAAATTTGAATTTAATGTTCATGTAAATTCATTTATAAAAGGTCTTTGTTGTCTTGTTTATTTTTCTTATTTTCTCTTTTCATATTATTACTTTAAGGTATAGTTCCTTCCATCATTTTTCTTTCTCTTTCTCGTATTTTTCTTTCTTATCTGCACAATATTTTTGTTACTCATATTTATCTTCATCTTGTTGACGAGCTCCCCTTGTTTGAAACGAAGTATGTAAGAGACACGCTATCAACAAACAAGGTCTTGCATATTCTGAATTCAGGTCGAGTATTGACAATTTTGCATTTACAAGTTTCTAGAGCACAGAATAAAAAAAAAGGAAAAAAAAAAGAAGCGAGGTGGTACTGTACAGTCATACCGTTAATAAGAAAAATTCGTCACGCAAGGCTAGCCTAAAAAAGCGAATTCCTCAGCAAATTCAATGTATGGTTCGATTTTGATGGTTTACGAAAATGTATTTCTTTTGTTAATTAGTTTGCATCTATCCATTTTCGTTGCGAGGACATATAAATCATTATAGTCAGATTTCTCTGGTTTACGGAATAATCTTTATTTTGAAAATTAAATTGTGTTTCGTTACTAGGAAACAAAAATAGGAGCCGCTAGAGAGTTAAAATACTCCCATGAAAATTCAAGCTTTCATGTTGACCCCCATTCCTAATTATCCTACTTGCTGATTAATGAACTCGATTTCAATTGGCTTAATAAAAAAAGTATATGCCGAGTTTCATTGCGAAGAGAAACATATTGACCGCTATAGCGATTTTTAAATTTCCGCTTGCACGTAATGATCCGACTTTGTTGATTTTCAGAGAGTACCTTTCTCACTTTATTTTAGTGATATTTATCGAGTGTCCTTGCGAAAAAAAACTACATTTGCGGCTGATAGAGCCATTTTGAGCTTCAGGTTAGCCATTCGTAATGGTCGTATTTTACTGGTTATCGAACACGAGCTTACATTTCTTAATTTATTGTTGTATGACGAATTTGGTTCCGCAAGAACACAAAATATACTCGTAATTTTTATGATAATTGTTGTCTATTAAGAAAGATAGATGACGATTTAAAAACAGTTAAATATTTTCTTGGGTTCAAAGTCAATAGCTACATTAATTCGGAATTTGCTAAAATGGGCTGCGTCGGGGAATAACACAAACGTTTGAATAATAACTAATTACAAGTTTCAATGATACACATTAATTAGGTGGAATATAACGTATCTATTATCACCCTCCAGGGATTTCGTGAACACGTTGACAGATTTCAAAATAATTTTGTAACATAACTTGGGACACATAATCACTAAATCAGAACCATTTACCAACTTAATGTTTACTTATATGAATGAAGTAAATATTAAGCTTCTGCACTCACGAAATCCTCAAGGTAATTTCGTCATTAACAAGTAGATAGTCCCTACAGAGTTTCAACAATTCCTAGAAACAGTAGTAGTAAGTTAAAGTAATTGTAAATTAGGTATAATTTCAGGTTATTATAAACACAAAAGGGATTCTTTTACCTTGTTTTAAAGAATTTTTTTCCTTCCATTTCATTAAAATTATTTTTGCTCGATAGTGCGTGTCGTACTTACAGCAATGGCAACCATGATTGAAAGTTCAACTTCCTACATTTCGAGGTTACCAACCTAAATAACAATTCTGTATTATTAAATATTACAAAACGCGTGTGGGAAGTAAAACCACTGCCCTCTATGTATACTACATACCATGTATAGGCCTATACAAAAATATCCAAAAAGTAGTACTAATATACATTGTATGAAACAAATCACTGCATTTTAAATGATCAGAACTTTATATGAAACAATATAAAACAATAAATATGTACTTGCCTTGCCGCCACTTTATCATAAGTAATGCCACGAATAATTTGGAAATCAGAAGTGGCAATTTTTGGGTTTAGTACTATTTAACGAAATAAAATTGAGCTTGTATAGCCTCACAAATCATTATTTAACTACAGTTATTTTTAAATATGTATATATTTAATGGAAACGGCGATGTTGAAAACGAAACTAAGAAACGATTAGTATGCTTCATTTGCTTATTTTTGTTCGGAGAGCCTGCAACCAGATCATAACTTAATTTATTGTCCAAAAGACTCGCAATGGTTGTAAGAAAACGCACCCTAGTGGAGAAATTTATAACCAACGTTATAGTTGATTTTTGAAGTGATTTCTGATGTCCCATGATGTAAATATATCAATTATATTTTTCTGCGTCATTTCCTGGAAAATAATTCGTTTAAGAAAGAGCAAACAGTGGTTTCTTTTTTTTTTGTGGTATAATCAATTGTTACAAATGTTTTTATATTATCTCTCGTATGCGCTACGTGTTGACATTCATGCACTGTATATACAATCTGGTAGCCGAATTTTTTACGGTCAGTCACTGCAAAATAATGCTATGACCTATTCAGAATGTTAAAAAGGAGGTGGTTTCTTTATTATGATACACTTTAGTTGGTAAATGTTAGGCGAAACACGACTGTGATTAGTTGTAAATATAAAATCATTGAAATGTGACTGGTCATTGACTCCTATTTGGGGCACGAGTTAAATAGTCACTAATATTGGTCTCACGGCCTCCTGTAGTTTCAACTAATGAACATTACCCACAATGTTAACGTTAATCAATTGTTTATAATGAACGCAAATATTTTCAACTAAGATGTTATTATTTTACTACTATTTATTATTTTGAAAACACCATCGCGCAAAAAAAATGTGCCACGCACGTTTATGAAGTGTTTTACAGAATCTGGTAAATAAATTGTCCTCGATTCTGTAAAAAACACTTTCCAATCTCGCATCGTAATATACTATTACACCACCATAGTTTATTTTTGTCATTGCAATTAAAATAACCTCCAGTTATTAAAACAAAACTTTATTTTACAACTCATAAATAAATACGTACTTTACTGTTGAGTATTTTATTTTTTTTAATTAGAGCCCCACCACCACCCCCCGGGTTACCTCGGGCATAATGCCCTTATCCCCGGGTCTGCTCTATGTCCCTAACTACTATAGAACAGACCCGGGGATAAGGGCATTGAGTATGCGTATAGTAACATCAAAATGTTCACCTTTAATAAAATTCGTTCGCATATTAAAACATATAATTAATATCATAAATACGTTCACCGCTGTGGTCTCGAGGTAGCGTACTGCCTTGTCACGCAGGGGGCCCGGGTTCGATCGCCGGTCGGGGCAGTTTTTCTGGGTGAGGTTTTTATCGGGGTTTTTCCTCACCTGTAAGACAAATGTCAGGAAAACTTTAAGGCCCAAACGATCCCTGAAATCATATGACCATCATCATCATCCTTAACACTATCATCATCCTTAACCGGTGTGGAAAGCAATGGAAAGCTACCACACCTACAATTCCCTAGTAAAGCTGCAAGCATAGCAGGAAAATGCTATGATTGCAGTGAAGGACCTGCCCTCGGACAGAATTAGTATGGATGGATCATAAATACAATTATCAAGAAACTTTCGTCTAATAAGTGACTTGAATTGACCATATTTCAAAGTGGGCCTTGGTAAGATACTATACCGGTAAGGCAAATCTCCGTACGTTCGCCACCTTGGCATGATTAATTTTAAATGGAAAATTACTTTCTTAAAAAACACAAACATTATATTATTAATCTCGTATTCTACAGCATCTACGATTCTACCGTGTTTCATAATTGCGGGATCTTTTCTCAAACATAAATAAAAAACAAAACAAAACAAAATGAGTGGTGGTTACATCTGGTGAAATTAGAATACACGTATCTCTAACTGCGCCATTTATAGACATTTGTAGGCCTACTGTAGAATTCAAATTAAAGTTTAATAATAGCAGAATATTAATTAATATATTGTAATATTGATTGAATGCCAACGTATGTTTTGTATGCATACTAAGCAAGGCAATAAACATATTGATAAGTTAAAATTCAAACGAAACATAATAATGATTTTTATGTTGCGATTACAAGTAATTCAAAACTACGAAATATTGGGTTCCAACTCAGAAAACCTGTGATAATAGTTAGCCATAGCTTATCCTCAACGGCGATCCCAGTATTTAATAAAAATAACAAGAAAGTAACACATGCTATAGACTATTTATTCTCAATACTTAAGCTAGAAAGTGCTATGGACAGATTAGGCTTATATATATCCATCCATAGTACGTCTGCCCGAAGACAGGTCGTATACTGCAATCATAGCATTTTCATGCTATTATTTGCAGCTTTACTAGGGGATTACGTGTGTGGTAGCTTCCCGTTGCTTTCAACACCGGTGAAGGATGATGATGATAATGATAAGGATGATGGCCGGATGATTTTCGGGGACCGTTGGGCCCTACGCTTCCTGACATTTGTCTTACACGTGAAGAAAAACCCCGAACAAACCTCACCCAGGAGCCTGTCCCGACCAGGAATCGAACCCTGGCCCGCTGCGTGACGAGGCAGCTCGCTACCTCGAGACCTCAGAGGTGGACGCTTATATATTGTACTGCATGAAAACATTTATTCGTTGCTTGGAACAGAGAGTCCTATGTTTGGACTAAGGTTATATCGGCAAACACAACTAATATAATATGTCCACTATCTCGATGTAAGAGATACTTATTTCGCCGGTTCAAAATCTTCTGAAACACTAATAGCAAATCATTACTAACATATTTTGTTTGCATACTGAATAATACTGTTAGGGGAGGTTGGGCAACTATCGAACTTACGGACCTATATTATGTTTCATATTCGAAACCGATTTGTATTATTGTGTATCTTTATTATCATTATTAGGCTGACGCCTGTTATCGTTACAATTTGCAGTTTGGTAATAATTAAAATTCACATTAACAATAAAATTTATTAATATTAAATTTAACGTACAAGAGACATTGCAATACAACTTATATTGTTAATTAACATATTACATGTTGTTTTACTAGTACGTAACATGGCACTATGAAACACACACGGGAAATCATGTCGCAGGAAATAATTCCTACGCTTGGTATGTGAATGAAAAGCAGAAAGAAAGGTAAAAATAGAAGACCGAAAGAAATAAAAAATGGCTAGGCGATGTTGATGTCATAAAGGGAAACTGACTGAAAAGATTACAATCTATGGACAGGATAAATAGAGAAGAGCAAAAAAAAAAAAAAAAAAGGTTGAAATAATTTTTGGCATTAGAAGATGCATATTTCATTGTAAAACTTGTTTAATAAAATATTCTAATTTGTAGAATGTTTATTACTTGAACTTCATATCTGATAAAATATTTAATTTCGTTTACATTTTCATTTTAGATAAAACAAGATTTCACCCAAAACGTGTACTTTAGGGGTAATAACAATCTTCTTCTTCACGGTTCAGGCTCATTTACTAGCCTGTTCTGGATCCAAATTGCTGCTGTTTCCATCTTTTCTTTGGTCTTCCCAAACTTCGTCTTCCTTGTGGTGAATAGCTGTGTGCTGCTTTTGGTATTCTATTCTCAGTCATCCTTGCCAAGTGTTATTTCCAGTTTGTTCTGTATTTCATTATTGTTGTTTAATTCTTCTACTTTTAGTTGTTGTCTTATTTCTGTGTTATGTTTATGTCTGTTCTTTGATCTCTTGCTATTGGTCTGAGGAATTTCATTTCAGCAGCTTGTATTCTGGCAGATTTTTGTGTTGTCACTGTCCATGTTTCGGATCCATAAGTGATAATAGGCACTGCCATTGTCTTGTATAATTTCATTATAGAGCCTTTCATGGCTTTATTTTTCACAAATTATTTTTAATGATCCTGTTATATAATTAAACTTATTTAGTTTGCTATTTATACCTGTTTCCGCTGTGAATGACATTTCGCAACCTAGGAAGTTATATCTTACCACTTGTTCTATTGGTTTATGTTCTAATATTATCTTTGTCCGAACTGGATGAGCGCCTTTGAATGCTGTTGTTTTTTTATGTTTCTGATGATATTTCCATGTTGTATTTTTTTTTATATTTCGTTTAGTTTATATAGCATTCTTTTTAGTTAGTCCTCTGATTTTGCTATTAAAATCTGGTCATCCTCAAAGGCTACTGTTTTTATTATTATATTTCCTAAGTTAATTCCCCCAGTCGTCATTTATTTCCATGATCTTATTATGTCGTCAAAATAAATGTTAAAAAAGAGTGGTTGATATTGGACAACCTTGTCTAACTCCTCCTGTTATATGTATTGGTTCCCTTTGATTTACTTTTTTTTTGTTTTCACATACAATTTCTGTCCCGCGCCGTAGCCGAGCGGTTAAGGTAGGAAGCCTTGGCGCAGAGCTACGGGACTTGCGCTGGTTCGAGTCTCCATGAGGAAGAAATTTTCTCATGGTATTTCGACCAGTATGGGACCGGTGCCCACCCAGCATCGTGAGGCAATTGTAGCTACAATAAGTAGCGGCTCCAGGTTGAGGAACCAGCTATAACGGCTGGGGGACTCGATATGCTAACCACATGTCACCCCTACACTGGCTGTTGATCATCTACTTCTGTGATTGACACATGTGGATGTGAAGGGCCAGCAGCCGGCTGGTAAAAGGGCAACCGCTGAAAAGTGGAAAAACCCTCAATCGAATCGGACATACAATTTCTTAATTACTGCTATCAAGTGTAGTGGAATTCCTTTTTTCACTTAATATGTTCCATAATTTTGGTTAGACACTTTATCAAAGGCCTTCTTATAATCTATTAAGAGGATATGCGTCTCTAAGTTGAATTCTCTTCGCTTATCTAGGAGTAATAATAATATATAATATATTATGTAGGCCTATTACCATCATCAGGAATACAGATAGTAGTCATAAGAAGTATCTTAAGGCCCATAAAATATTTCAGCACATCTCTTCTTTAGACGTCTTATTAATCTTGTGCCTCTATTTTGGCAATGCAGGGGTTCTTTTTCTGGATATAGGTTTACCATTCTCATACCTGTTATCCTGATAGTGGCATATGTCTGCTAGTAAAGGGTGCATTCCAAATTCCTTTAAAATGTCTTAATTTCTTCTACGGTCCCACTAAGTATAGCACGCTGATCGGGTTAAGAACGTGATTTCACTAAAAGTGATACTACTCGCAGCACGCATCTTTACTTTCCGTTTATAAAGTTAATTTGTTTATCTAAAAATGTTATATTAATAGAATTTTGGTTTAGACTGTCACAACATGGCATATTGAATAATCTGTAATTGAATTAAAACCAATCAACCATAAAGTAAGATATATTATTTTTTAAATATTCAACTTTTAGTTTTAAAACCACGGAGCATTGAAATAAATTGTTCATTTCAATCTCGATTTTAATGTGACATAATTGTTTTCACTCTCATTCCTTTTTTTATCCTGTCACCTTTTTAAACCAGTCTCCTTTCTGTAAATAATTTTTGTTATTCAAATATTTTTAATCAATATCATTCTCTATTTTTGGTGGAGAAATCTGTTCTTAAAAACTTCACAAGTGAACTCTAACTCTTGGAAAATAAGCTTAAGAATCTTTTTCATGAATTAGTAGATATATAAAGACAGAAGAAGAAGCAGATACAGATTAACATGAATATTTAAATTACATTCATTTATCCATCAGATTAAAGATACTGTATTTCCAATTAAGAATTATGTTTTTTCTACACGGGAAAATTTACTCTTGAATCACTCGTCATTGTAAATCCTCTAAAATGAATTGTCAATTTTTTAAATTCCTTAAGTAGCCATAAATTGTTAAATAAATAACAAGAGTCTTTTGGTTTTCTTCCTACGCAAAGGAATTATTAAAATAAAAATGTCTTTACTTGAAAACTCGGGCAAACCTAACACTCATTCGGGGAGGTCCTCCATGTTCTTATGTGGTCAAAAAGTATGTACGTGATCCAGAGTTAAAGTCCTCTCCAATAGATTGTGTCCCTGGGGCACGTAAAATGATCCACAAAGGCAGAGGCTAAACTAAGAGAAAGAACGTAAGAAAAGAACACTCCATTTATTATATGGTATGTCTCATATCAGTGCTTTACGTCCTATAAAATGTCGAAAAATGGAAAAATTCGGAACTTTATACTATAATAAAAAAGCGAATATATATATATATATATATATATGATAAGAAAAATAAATGCCTGGACGGGATTCGAACCCGGATCTCTGAGTCTGTACCTCAGCGTGATATCCATTACACTACCAGGCGAATCCAATTCAAACACTTATTTTTCTTATATATATATATATATTTGGGGAAAATATTACTGGACTTACAAATGAACAAGCAAGGGTCATCAATATAACTTATACGGACATAAATAAAATAAATAGTTCATATCATCAGTATGTAATTAATTATAGTCTTAAGCAAAATAAAAATAAATTATTTCACATTAAAAAATGAATTTTTCACAGTTACCAGTAACATACAATTTTCATTTCATTTTGTCAATAGGTCTAAACTATCGCATTATAATTTGTTTGTTTGCTTAAGTTATATTACAGTAGCTAAGTGCACATTTATACAATGATTATTATTTTTAGGCACCTATTTCAGATATTTTTTTTTGTTCAATGCCACCTGTTTGTCATTCGACATTTTAGGTATTCTCTCCTGCATTGGAGTATTGTAACTCACTTCTGCGGTTGGGGCGCCTAAAAGGCGGGGTTACGCTGCCCCAATGATATGATGAGTTATGGCGATGGGTAATGATGCGCCAGGAGAGGCCTTAAACCTAAACTTAATCTAATGAGGTGAATATAATATTGATGATAATGATGGCCAAATGAATTTCGGGGAACGTTTGGACCTTAAAGTATCCTGACATTTGGCTTACAGGTGAGGAAAAACCTCACCCAGGAAACTTGTCCCGAGTGGGGATCGAACCCTGGCCCGCTGCGTGACAAGGCAGCACGCTACCTCGAGACCACAGCGGTGGACTTTCAGATATATTACTTTTATTTTTACTTGTTTTTTAAATAACTTTAATAACCTCAATATTATACACGAGCGAAATCATTCTGATCATGTATCAGGTGTGTCATTTTATAACAAATTATACGAGTACTAGCTGCCCCGGCGAACGTCGTATCGCCTTTAAATATTTTTACGTTAATTTTTCCGATGATTTAATAGTTATCTGCTATTCGGGGCGGAAACATATCCAACAAATCAAAGATCATAAAAATCGGTCCAGCCGTTCTTGAGTTATAAATAGTGTAACTAATCCGACTTTGTTTTATATATATATATATATATATATATATATATATATATAGAGAAGTCCCGGCCACACGTTGCTGTGGCTAAGGTATACGTTAAATTATGTTGTAGTAAACTAAGTGAGAAATCTAAATCTGAAAATTTTTGTTTTACACAAATTTTTAGTTCTGGTACGTTAACTACACCCGGTATAAATATGGGTGGTGGTTTATGTGGAAGTGGTTTTGTTGATTGAGATGAATTTATGTTGTCTGCATTCTCAGTATCATCCATAAGTGTATCATAAGGATTATATACATTTATTGATGGAATATTTTGAGGAGGCTTGCTGATTTCATTATACTTTCGCTTTTTTCTACGAACTTGTCGACAGTTAGATTCTCATCATCATCAAGAAGTCTTTGTATAGTAATATCATCTTGTGATATATTATAGTAATATTGTTTTTCATTTAATTGAGGCATGGAGATTGTTTCTGTAATATTAGGCATGTTATTATAACTAACAGACTTACTTACAGTTCTGTTATTCCGTTCCTTAGGACCTTCACATGTTTTAAATTTACATAAATCTTAAATGTAAGATTTATGTCACATAGGTCTATACCAATTTGCGGAAATTCACTTGATATCTTATCATTCACGGTCTGTAGAACTGATTCGCCATATTGTTCAATGCCCCTTCTCGGTCCAGTTACATTTAAATTAAGTTTCTGTCTTTCAGCCAGATTACTTAAAACTAATACTTACACACGAAATTAATATTATTATCAATATATTGAAAATAAAATAAACACAAACACACTTAAATTATGAAATAATCAATATTTGTAATTCAATTGAAATTCGCGGTTGTAACAAAAAGCAGAGCCACCTGGTTAAATAATAAACCAATTACCTTACACCGTCGTTTGTTAGAATCGTATGGAACTCTTTGTTAAATAATAAACAAATAATTTGCAATAAATTTAGTTATAAACTACCCGAAGTCTCAAGTTGGATCAAACAGCACACAGTGTGGAAAATTGTATTAAAATCGGTTCAGTAGTTTAGGATTCCATCGCGGACAAACAACGTGACACGTAATGTTTATATATTAAGATTATAGTGAATGCCACGGTTTAAACCATCCATATGAAGGCGGGCTATAGTGAAGCTGTTTCTTCAGAAAAATAGCATCTTAATGGATTTCTTGTGTCTTTTACTTATCAGACATCACCCGTTGGCGATGTTTGGTGTAAAGGGTATGCATTTATAGTAAAGTACTTTTTCCCGAAGAAACAGCTTCAACATGGACTGCCTTCATATGCCTTAAAACGTGGCACTCACCGTAATGTTCATTTATAAAAACGAAATTCGACATATATTATTTTTGAAGTTAGGCGCGAACTCGTCCGGAAACTCACTTCTAATCCTTGTTTTATAAATAATTATTTCCTTACTTATATCGGCCTACTAATGTACGATAAGCTGTACTAAGCATTTTTAATAATAAGATAAATCTCAAAATTAAGATAGTAGGACCTGTCTTTGTGATGTTTGTATTGTAATTTTAAACTACAATAAGGAATAAAATGAATATCTGCCAGATTTCGTAAACTTGTATTGATATTTTCAAAATACGTTTACTTTGAGAACTAGAAAAATTAAAAATGTGGCAAGAGCGTTTACGGAAACTAACTAAATTATTAAAAATATAACTGTGAACTAGATTTTACTCTTATTGTAACACAAAGTTTGTACTTATAATTTCAAAATATTATTTTCTTAAATACGACTTAAATCTAGTAGAGTATTACATTAAAATAATTATTTCCAGGTGATGGCGATTATTTCACACGAGTAGTTAATCACTTGAACTTCACCTCTGGGTCTTCAGTTCTCGTTTCGGTGAATCAATGTGGAGTTCGTGATTGACGAATCGTAGCAAGGGCAGGTTTTTCCCCGTTTTCCTCAATCAAAACCTTAATTAGTACCATTACTCAATATTTATTACATCTATTTCGTTTCATTTAATTTTATCTGCTCCGGTCATGTTGTGGCAGGCCTGGTCAGGGGGCGCGTCACACAATTTTAAAACCATTGAGTTAAGTAAACACAGAACAGTTGACAACTACGAAACACGACCTTTCTCTGATTATCAATTTATTACTCAATGAGAAGCGTCAGTGGAACGTTCAAGCTCAGACCTGCACAGATATTCATTTCTTTATTGACTTACTGTATATTTCAGGTGGTCATTGACTTTATGAACATGGAATATTTTTTATGAAGAATTGCAGGATTTAATTTTTGGACGTATTGCCATATTTCCCTTTAACCTTCCGTCGGGCGCATCTGATCTGAGAGGCACAGGTTGTCAATTTTGTCACATTCCACTGTCATCAGACGGTGTTGGCGACTGGACATCCGAGTAACTGTTTCTTTTTACCTAGTGTAAACAACCGCCCTATTCATTTTGCTCTTGACCGTTACCACGGCAGGTTGTAAATATTTTGTTCAGAGAAGCTTATTTTGCCCGAATTCGTTATGTTATTGAACATGTGTATTTTAAGAATATTTTCAAAAGGAAAATTATTTATTTAACTTATTTAGACTAAACAAGGTTACATTCTTGAATAATTTTGGTAAAATATAGGCTCAATATTGATAACGTGAACTATTTTCAAGTAGGCCTATATTTGAACTGAACCTAACTTGTTCTTACTTTTATATCATGTAGTTTGAGGTTGTCACAAATTTGTTTAATCAATAATATGTCCAGTAAAAAGTATTCTAGCAGAAAAGTTTGAATATTTCATCCTATCAATAACATTTCTTCGACTTCCCATTGTTCAGATTGGCAAACAGTGTGTTAAATATTTTTTTAAAGCATGTTCTGATTAGGCACATTGCGCCCGAACTCGAAGGTCAAAATATTGCGACCGACGGAGTGTTCTTCTCTGTACTTCATCATCATCATCATCATGAACAAATTCGTTTTAGGCCATGTGGCCTGTACGGTAAACCTAGCGAAGATGGTCTTGATCTTTCCACCGATGTTTTGGTCTTCCTTGGTCCCTATGTCCAGTTGGGGTATATTGGAATTCTAATTTTGGAAGTCTATTTCTTGCCATTCTTCTCTACTTAAAACTTATTAAAGTACTAATTTATATAAAAATGTGATTATGCTATTATAAAGTACTTACAGTATGTATGTTTATTCGGTAAGTTATTATGCAGGGGAGAAAAAAAAGGACGAACTTGCGTGAATATGTTTCATAAAAGATTTCTACTCTTAACAGGCCTATTTTTATACCATCCCATGGTCGAACGCAATGGACCTAGATTTAACACCGGTCGGGACATGTTTCCAGTATCAGTTTTTCAGGGATTTTCTTCAGCTGTAAGACAAATACCGGGCATCTTTAAGGCACAACTAATTGCCGAACATCTACTGGTCTTTACAATGATACAATATCTGACTTTTTGTTAGTGCGGACGTATAAGTGAATTGTGTCTTATCTTAAATGCTTGTGTTGTCTCCAAATTGATCTCTGCATTATGCTGATCAATCATGTAGGAAGACCCTCGAGATCTTTGCTGGTAAAAAATTATATATGTGGTCCAGATTTTAAAATCCTTTCCCGAAAGTCTGTGCCCTTGTAAGATACCGATGGTGTAATTCACGTACCGGTACCAAAGACAGAACTAGGTATTGTAAAGAAAAAAAAATAGTCATAGGAATTTCGGTGCGTTTCAATCTCATGACCTGTGTTTAAAATAAAGGTAAATTTAACAGAAACTTTCTTTTACCTGAGGGTACTTATATCTTGTTCATTAATTTACTTTTAAATTAAATAAAAATGTTATGTAATATAGTGACATTAGAAGTTTAGTAAGTTACTTTATGATGAAATCAGTTCAAATATTAGAAAATAATGTCATATGTAGATTCGATTAAATTAGCAAAGATAAGTTCAGGTTTTTAAGATCCTAAAACGGCAACCTATTTCTGGTTCATTGTATTACCCATTTTTACTTTATGGAATAAGCTCACGGCTGTGGTCTTGAGGTAGCCTATTTTGCTGACTTGTCACGCAGCGGGCTCGGGTTCAATCCCCGGTTGGGACAAGTTTCCTGGGTGATGGTTTTTATCGGGGTTTTTCCTCACCTGTTAAGACAAATGCCAGGAATCTTTAAGGCCCAATCGGTCCCCGGATATCATCTGGCCATCATTATCATCATTAACATATTCATTAAGTTTAGGCATAATAAGGCCTCTCATGGCGCATCATTATAATCATATATCATCGGGGCTGCGTAACTACGCCTTCCAGGCGCCCGAACCTCAGAAATGGGTTACAATAACGCCATGCCAGGAGAGAATATCATAATGTCGAAATGAAAACGTGGTGGCATTAAAAAAAAGTTTATGGAATGAATGAAATATTCTCTGTCAAGGTGTTCGCACATCAAGCATTCAACTCATGACTCATACTACCATTTATTTGGACTGGGCCTAAGGCCTCGAGGAGAGGCTAGAATCCTTTCTTTGACTTTATTCTGTCCTACGTTGATAAAGGTTCCTAGTCACGAGGAAGTAGTAGTAGTAGGACACATTTAGTCTACTAAATGTGAGATATTTACAATATTATTTACAAATATGGGTCGCGGGCAGTAAGCTGTACGTGCTGTTGACAGTCCGTTACAATAAAATAATAATTGGTAATAGTTTAAAGAAAAACAAAAAGAAAACAAAATAATATTACAATTACATAATAATACAATAACATTATACATTAATTAAGTTATGTATAATTATTAAGAATTAATGGTATTGCGGAAGTAAATGAGAACACTGCAACCACATATTTTAAATACCTGTCGTTTGCTAAACCAGACTAATTTTTTACATGAGGTGACAAGAGATGAAAGGTAATATTAAAAGGATAAATGCAAATTAATGATTTGGTGTGGAAGGAAAGAGCAGTGGAGAGTATTGGTGAGATGATATTCGGTAAACGGGAGAATTTCGAGAAGAACACGAAAAAATCCGGATGTGGCCCCACCACCAATACCTCTGCGGAATAGCTAGGAATGATATACATAATTCCGATTTTAAAAATGAAGATCTCTTTAACAAACTTAATAAATGTAATTGTATATTAAGCACAATTAAAAGAATATTTAAAAACACCAGAAAGGAAACAAAACTAAAATTTTATAAAGCACAGGCAGTCCCCTTACTATTGTTTGGTAGTGAATTTTGGGTTTTTAACTAAAATAGAAGAGAATATAATAAAAGCAGCTGAAATGAGATTTCTGAGAAGTGTGGCTGGCTGCAAACTTCTAGATAAAAGAAGATGTGCAGATATCAGAAATGAGCTAAATATTTTTTAACTTTCAGATAAAATAAAATAATCTAGAAAAAAAACTGGAAAGAACATGTTCAAAGAATGAAAGATGATCGCATTCCAAAAAAAAATATACTTGATTACAAACCAAAAAGAGACAGGAATGTTGGTAGAACGAAAAAGAGATGGATTCAACTTTTTGAATGAGAATCTATGAGATCGTAAAAAGCCACATGGGCTTAATCCGTGATCGTTGTTGTTGATGATGATGATGATGTACATAAGTCTTGATGAAAACTTTTGCAAAATTGTACTCATTTTCGTCCTTCAGTTTGATAGTATAATGTAATTAATATGCCTACTTTCACTGAAGTAAAGTATTAAAATCTCATGTTACACTCGGGTCATAGGTAGATCTTAGTTTGTGTATGATGGCGTTTGTTTCAAAGCTTAAATAAACTACATAACAGACGATTTTTAAACTTTTTGTGTTTTGGCAAAGGTAAGACTTGTAGTGAAGAGAGAGGACAGGTGGATGTGAAAATTGAAACGTTTATACATAACCCTGAAAACCTACGTCAAGGAGTTCTGAAATAGATATCCATGATCACAATCATCCATGGAAATTTCTTTCAGCGCGGTAAATTGCGCATCTTTAAACCAATCTAATCTTAAGTGTTCCCCAAATATTACATTCAAGATGCTTAGAATTTAAAAATGTCCTTATATTTAAAGAAATCTCTTTACGAATATATAATCCTTACATTACAGTCTTGAATATATAGACGTAGGGCCTATATATACTTTCCAGCATAAATTACAAACTATTAATCTTGGAATAGCACTTAACAATAACTAAACTAACTTACGTCTGGCACTATCGAACCCGTAGGTTCGTGCTCACGCTGACATAAGCTTTCCATACATCTCTATCATGAGCTAATGTTTTCCAATCAAGATCTGTATAATTTATTTCCTTCAAATCATCGTTAATGTTCTTCTCCAACTTCATTCTTGGCCTACCTATTGGAGGCTTCCTTCTGGTTTTCCTCAAGGAGTTTCATGACTATCTTTCATTTCCAATTTGTGACACATGTCCTGCCCATCGTAATATACGTGATTTAATTGTTCATTTTAGGTTTACATCTGGTTTCCTATAAAGATCATCTTGCTCACTGGTATGTAGTATATATTCACCATTCGCTTATCTGTACATCTCTCTTTGGTCCAAACACTTTATTCTAAAATATTCGTGATTTTTTTTTTTCCTCCCATAAATTAAGAGTATTATCAATGAGGTATAAATGGGATAATAACAGTTTTATATATTTTGACTGAATATAAATTTACAGAAAACAGAATATATGTGTTTGGGAAAGGATGTGCATGACCTTATAATCGAAACAGGGAAAATAAAAAAAATGTGAATTTTTTTAATATCTTGTGTCAAGAATTACAAGTTTATGTACCTGTGAGAGAGATGTAAGACTAAAATTGCAATGGCAAAAAATGCAACTAAAACATTACCTGGAATAATTTGGAACAAAAATATCACAAAGGAAACTAAAATGAAAATGTATAAGAGTATAATAATATTTTTGTCATATGGAAGTGAAAATTGGTCTTTGACGGGAGTAAAAAAAATAAAATTAGAACAGTTGAATTTGATTATTTTAGAAGAAGCCTCCAAAAACAAGACAGGATAAAATAAGAAATGAATTCCTTTGGAGAGAAATGAATGTCACCACATCGGTTTTTAAGATGATTGAAAATCAAACGCTAAAATGGTATGGACATGTACAAAGAATGTAAAATGACAGATGGCCAAAAAATGTATACCAATGGTCACCTCCTGGAAGAAATAAACGTGGCAGACCAAGATGGAAATGGAAAATCTACGTCAGAACTACAATGGGTGATAGGAATTTGGAAGAGGGAGATTGAAATGATAGAGATAAATGGAAACTGAAGACGGCAAACCTATAAATGGGGGAAAGCCGAAGAAGAAGAAGAAGAAGAAAAGTTTAACTTTTTTTAGAGATGTTGAGAAAAGAGTCCCTATAATACAAAATAGCATGCGTTTCAAGAACTGAGCCTGAACACTTAACAATAACATAATTATACAGCACAAAATGGAGAAATGTAACGTTATAGAGTTATTTTTGTTGATTTTTAAGTATAACTAACTAACTCGCTGGCACTATCGTACCCTTGGGTTCATGGCCGCGCCAACGTAAGTTCTCCATTCATCTTTATCCGAGCTAATGTTTTCCAATAACCCCTGTATAACATATTTACCTCAAATCATAGTTAACAATATTCTGCCACTACTGCCTACTGGGCGCTTTATCTCTGGATTTCCTACAAGGATCTTCCATGTCTCTCTTTCATTCCCCATTCATGCCATATGACCTGCGAAATGTGAGTTATTATTTTTAGTTTTCAACGTATTCGCGTAAGTTGTATAAACATAATGTTTTTTTTTTTAGTTATTTCTTATCTTAACTTCTCATTCAATTGTCAGGTATTTTCCATACTTTCTTCGGAAAAAATACAATAATGTATACGATATATATTTCTCGAGATCATTGTTCAGTTATTGCCACAGTAATTTATGGGTCTTTTATATATTCCTTCAAATTACTGAGACTGTCATTTGCAATAGAATTCCCATGTATTTGTTTAACGCAAGGAGATTACGTCAATGGTATTTTCTTCTACTCAATCAGAGAAAAAAATATCAAAATAGTTATATGAATCATAACATTTGATAGATGAGTAAATATGAGTATTCTGGTGCAAATGACAATTTGCCAGTAATTGGATGAAGAATATAAAAATAATAAATAATAGTTTAAAAAAACTAAAAGAACACGCTTTATTAGAAAAATAAAAAATGAAAAATAATTTTGATTTCCAATACGCTTGGGATAAAATAAAGTGGCCAACAAAAAAATCATCTCCAACACATATAGAATAAAATTAGAGTTATCAACAAAAAGAAAATAATTTTACCATCAAAAGCGTGGGGTGCTCTATGTCAATTAATATATTTGATAATAAACAGATATTGGTAAAAGTAAGCTCTCTAAGAAGAAAATGTAAAAATCATAAAAAGCACCCCACGCTTTTGATGGTAAAATTATTTTCTTCTTGTTGATAACTCTAAATTTATTCTATATGTGTTGGAGATTATTTTTTTGTTGACCACTTTATTTTATCCCAAGCGTATTGGAAATTAGAATTATGTTTCATTTTTTAGTTTTTTAATAAAGCGTATTCTTTTAGTTTTTTAAAACTATTATTTATTTTTTATTTTTTAGTTTTAATATTTTACAGAATAAGATAAAAATATAAATATCTTTAAATTCGATACTAGTGTAGTATGAGCTAAAAGTAATACTCTTCTATAAAAAAACCCTCCCAGCCGGATTTGAACCCGCGACGTATGGATTACTGAAATTATATACCACTAAGAGTTCACTGCTCTACCAACTGAGCTCTTACAACGATTGACTAAGAAATCGACAAGTCCGCAATCTATTATACCAGTTTTCACTTTTTTGATTTTAGGATGATTCTGGCCAGGATTTTAGAAACAAAATATGAAATTATTTTATTGCCACGGGTCCTCTACAAGTATACAAAGTATCAAGTCGATCCAATGTTTCTAAGTGGGTGAAAATCGCGTTGAAAGATTCCGTTACATTGATACAAAAACACTTTTTTTATTTTCTGATGATTATGGCCAGGATTTTAGAAAATAAATATGAAATTATTGTATTGTCACGGGTCCTCTACAAGTATACAAAGTTTCAAGTCGATCAAATGTTTCTAAGTGGGTGAAAATCGCGTTGAAAGATTCCGTTACATTGATACAAAAACACTTTTTTGATTTTCTGATGATTATGGCCAGGATTTTAGAAAATAAATATGAAATTATTGTATTGTCACGGATCCTCTACAAGTATACAAACTTTCAAGTCGATCCAGTGATTTTAAGTAGGTGAAACTCGCGTTGAAAAATTCCGTTACATAGATAGATAGATAGATACAGGTCAAGCTAATATAAAGCGTGTAAAAAACATTATTGTAGCGGTATCTTAATAATGACCTGAGGAATATAGGCCCTATATAGGCCAATATACATGTGTGTAAAAGTATGCGTGCACGTGTGTTTGTGTGCGGTCTTTTGTCCGAAGGAAGTAAGAAACATACCTTAAAAGAATTAAGAGTTAAGATGGAAATAACGTAAAAAACGCCATATTAACCAAATGGTAGAACGTACAGGAATACGTTAGAACTAAATGAATAATCCACATATCTTGAACTTAAAAGCTAACAAATAAATAATAGTTTTAAAAAAACTAAAACAACAAGCTTTATTAGAAAACCGAACTCAAAAATTAAAATAATTTTAATTTCCAACACGCTTGGGATAAATTGAAAGAGGTCAACAAAAAATCATCTCCAACACATTTAGAATAAAACTAGAATTATCAACAAAAAGAAAATAATTTTACCATCAAAAGCGTGGGGTGCTCTATATCAAGTAATATATTTGATAATAAACAGATATTGGTAAAAGTAAAGTCTCTAAGAAGAACATGTAAAAATCATAAAAAGCACCCCACGCTAATATGTATTAGTTATTGTAGCTGAAATGGCACTTAATAATATGGTACACAAAGTTGGGGAAATGTAAGGTTAGGGGGTTTTCTTGGTTACCTTTTACATTTATCGTTAACGTGGGTTATTATTTAATTTTTAGCGTAATCTCGTAAGTTTTATATGCATATTTTATAGCTATATACCAACATTACATATTATTCATACGACATTTTACGTCATTTCTATCTTCTGATGTAAAAATGTATTTTCCTTACTTTCTTTAGATGTAAACTACACACACACACACACACACACACACACACATATATATATATATATATACATATATATATGTTATTTCTTAGAACGATATTCACTTAATGCTAGAATAAATGGTTCGTTTGTTTTTAACTTTTTCTTTGAATTACTATAGACTGACATTTGTAATAGATTCCTCAATAATAGTAACGCAGTATTAATATCAATCAAAATATAATAATAATAATAATAATAATAATAATAATAATAGTAATAATAATAATAAATATAATAATAATAATAACAACAATAATAATAAAATAATACTTATCTGCATAAAATAAGGGGTACCTGTAGCATGGTGGTTAAGGCCGGTACAAGCCGGAAGGTCCAAGGTTCGAGTCCCGATGGTATCATATTATTTGAAGTGGGCTAAAACTCTAGCTGCACCATCTCCATGAGATCTACACAGTCTCTAACAAAGATGAGTACCAGACTCTGTTCTACAGAAAAATGCGACCGACAGGCTGAAACCCCGACTTACATTTTGTGTCCACTACCTTGACTTCCTACTATCACAGTGACGACCTAAAGCCTGCTGTGGAATCATTTCAATGTACAATAAAATAACACAAAAAAACTATCATGCTTAAATTCTAATGTATTTCTTTTCTTGTTTGTTTAAGCCTACCTATGATAAATTAAACAACAATACGTAACTGAATTTAAAAAAAACGAGCTCTGGTTATTATGGTAAGCAGATTAACTAAAATTAAGTTGTACACACATATTAAGATTTTTACCATATGCAACTTAACATGAATCATTCTGAAGTTTTAATTCGGGTAACCCGAATAATGCTACCTCCAGTTGTTTGTTACTTTAAAGAGAATGAAATGAACGAACGATTCAGATTGGTAAAACTTGTGGAAGTCATCGCGAATCCCGACGGCAGCTCCACCCCTAGGAAGATTCTTTATATACATGAAAATCAAAGCCACCTAAATTTTAAAAAATGCATCACTTTGATATCGATTATAATAATTAATAATAGATACGTAACTGCAATAAATGCAGATTGTTTTAGAGAGCGCCATTTTGTAAACATTCGCTAAATTATCTACGTTATTCTAAGTGCTTTTCTCATTGTTATGATCGACATAAAGTTTTAATGAATGCTAAATATCGTCATTTTTCCTTTAAAAGAAATTATAAAAGCTAACCAGCCTGAAATTCAATCTAATAATATACGTTAGACAAAATCTAATATGAATTTAATGTGATTAGTATTACTAACCAATAAGTTATTTAAAACCGATTGCAATATGATCCTAAATGGCCAGTATAAATTATATTGAGTTAGCTTTTTTATATTTAATTACGGTTTATAAAATGTTTTATTATGTAAAAGTTCTCTCGACAATTAATAATTCTGAGAAATCCATTTTCAAAATGTTGTAGTGTTAGTAGACCTGCAGATAGGATTATTCAGATTACGTTTTAATTCCAGTAAATACATTAATGTGGAAATTAATAATGAGAGAACGTGAAGCCACAAATAATAATAATATTTTGGTTTACTTTAAATACTTTCTACAAAAAATACAATTACGTAAATAATTCATTGCGACATTAAATATACTGCAATTGTTTTAAGCACAGCCATTTTTATTGTTTATAGTTACGGATATGTATAAGACGATGATCTGAGTAGCCCTGGTTTAATGCTTACTAGAATAATGATTCACTATGAAAAATATCATACACATTCAGTTCGAATAGATAATCAAAACGATAGCTTTCCTTGCTTGTGTTTCAGTTCCGGTTTATCCTTCATCAATTAAGGTCACGCGTGTTTATAATCGTATTTTTATTTAGTATGTTCATTAATCAGGTCTTTGTCTTATAATCTGTTCAGATTTGTTACTGTATTTAATATGTTCAATTTATAAGTTATGTATATTTCCGTGATAGGTCTAGCCTATATACTTTTGAGATCGCGTTTATTCAGTACATTTGTGGTAAAAGGGAGATGTATCGTCTATATTACAGCTTCATTCATCTTCAAGATGAATCAGGAAACCAAGGTAGCAAGTCAGTTGTATCTGTTACAAACTGAATTTCCGTATAAATTATTATGAGGATTCTCCACTTTAATTTACATGATATATTTTCAAAGCCATATAGAAAAACAGTGCGTATGCGCAAGAGTTTAAACAGCCATCGATAACCCACCATCGAACCACATATCGATTATTATCGTTGATTCGATTATTATCGTTTTTTTGTTTTATGTATGTAAAATGTAACGAACCTAAAAGCTAACTTATTTACACTTAATCTAATTCAATTACTCTAACCTAGGGTGTATCACATGAAACGCCCTTTTTTCACTCCTATGTAATTAAAACCATCGATAGCCCACAATATAATACATTCTCTGGAGAAAATAGCAAGTCATCACTACAGTATGTGTATTTGAATAAATACTTAAAAATTCTAATATAAAGTTATAAACATTGTTTGAAAAAACTCAAAATATTAAAAAAAAATATTAGTAAATACCATTAGAAGACTTATAATTCACAACAAGAAACTCAAAAATCAAAGGTAAATTATTCTAAAGAAGAGCCATTATATTATTAGTTTTTAGCCAGAATTTGAAATTCGAAATGAGAGAGAATAATTTCAGTCGGTTAATTCCACGAACACATCGCTGAATTTTTCATGCTTAGGGTAAGCTCTTTTTGTTACCATATTACGTTTACGGCTGAAGTATCTTAGAACTTTTGTGATACCTAAGTGTGCGTTTTGAAAACAGAGTTAGAAATATAATGAACAATACAGCAACTTCTTCATTATAATCTTTCATTTGAATTGTTTATAAAAATATGCTATTTCGGGGACACTAGCAATAAATGATGCCATTATTAAAAACAGTAGAAAAACATAAAAATTACGAAATAAAATGTTAATAAATACTTCACTAATATATATATTATTTTGCTCAAGAAAAAATCATCAGAACGACTTACAATTGAATAATATGTTTACGTAAATAAAACCTAGAAATCACCATATTTTTCTATCATCATGGCTGCAGCGATCAATATAATGCTCTCTATGATAGATATTTACATACATAGAAATACAAAATAGCCAACATATCGAAAATACTCTTTTACACAAAAAATAAAAGGCAAATGGCGTCCTCATAAGGTTATCATTTATAATGTTATTACAATAAAGATCGTTGTAGACTACAGATTATCGAAGTATATTCGTAACGCGAACTAAAGGTGAATAACCAATCCAAATCGCAAACTAACCTACCCAAATGAACTCAAATGTAAGGAATTTGTTTTTTCATGATTTTTAGGTTAGGCCTGTATTTATGTGAACATTTGATTTATTTTCCCCCTATTTCTCGTAATTTTAACCCAACAACTATATATATATATATATATATATATATATATATAGGCAATATCTTCTTCTTCTTCTTCCTTTCATGTGATAGACCTAGTGGTCTGTTACGGTCCCAAGGCAATATCTCAGGTCACTAACTAAAGTCTACTACGGGAATTCGTGTGCTCTTTGCTCTATTCCGTTCTTTCTAAATTCGTATCTGATACCGGGTATAGATACTTACGGAAGGACACTCCATTGTGTTCGGCATAATTCCCATTTCCTTTGATCATTCCATTGCTGATTCTCTTCCCCACAAAATGCTAACAAAACAAATTGAATGGTACTATGTCTGATGTTCAACTAAGTATATTTATATGAAATTAAGCTTTCCCATGACTAAAACACAGAAATTACAGATAAATATGAGCATTAAATTATCATAATATACGTACCAAATTATCTCTCTATCAAAATATGCACACCAAATTGGCCTATTCATATAAATATGCGCATGAAATTGTCTTTTCATCAAGTGCAGGTAAACTTGCGCTGTACATTACCTACAACGAAAACTTGAATAAATTTTCGTGGGTTATATCCTTCTTCTTCTTCTTATTCTTCCTTTCCAGGATTATGTCAATGCGACCTATTCCGGTCTCAAGTCCATCGTTTCCTTGGCCGTCCCAAAGATTTTTTTTCCATGCGGTTTGTGGGTGTTGATCGTTTTGGGTAATCTTGTATTGTCCATTCTGTCATATAAAAGAACAGGAAAATCCATAATTTTATAAAACCTGAGCTGAGTTTCTCTTCGGCTCTTTCGGAGGGTTCCTCTTATGGCGCCACACATCATTTCACATCTGTGTAATTTATTATGTATATCCCAATCATAGCTATATGTTATATCTGAACCAAGATAGTTAAAGTGAGCTATCTGTTCTATTATCCCATTATTGATTACTGTTTTTGCTCTGACTGGCACTATGCCCTAAAAAGCCATAATTTTAGTTTTTGAGGTTGAAACTTTTAATTTTGTAATAGAGTCCTAATTGATTCAACTGTAAATGACTCCCTGTAAATCATCCTCTGACTTCTGTATAATTACTAGATCGTCTGCATAATTAAAATACTCATATAAATTTCCTTATTAATTTGTGTTCCTATTGGGCTTGATTTTTTCCATTTTCGTATAACCTCGTCAAAATATTTATTAAATTTATAAAAATTTCATCTCTGGAAAAATTATCTAAATTAAGGATAATTTTCGTGCCATTACAAAGACTTTTTTATTCCTTCTATGAGTTGAGTAATATAATCTGTGGAGAAAATAGCAGTTAGGATCACAATATTGTCTAACAGTGTCATAATATTGTGATTTGCATATTTAAATAAATGCTTCGAAGTGTCTAATAATGTTATAAAAATTGTTTAAAAAGTATAAAAATATTAAATAACGTTAGTAAATACAGAAAAAGAGCTATAGTTTACAACAATATAACTGAAAAATCAAGCGCTTGTAGAAGTGCAGTTGAGCTAACATTTCCTGCCATCACAATCATCTATATCACTTCCGTGTTTTGAAAGATGTGTTCCATCCTGTGTTCGTATCGGCACAGAGGTGGTCCTGGCATTGAGCTGATTATTCATCCAGGCAAGCCATTTATATTCTGGTGTGATAAAAACATATAATCTAGAGTTTAAAACATTCTATTTCGACAAGTCGTGTTACTGTAAGGTCTGGGTTGCATGGGCATATAAAAAGTACCTACAAAATTTATAACAAGGTAAAGAAAGAGAAATAGAAATATGTACCGGTAGTCCGAAACGTTGGAACTTCTTTCAACTGCCATCTATTAGAAATCTGAATGCTCTGGGTTCAAATCAATGAGAGCTGATACTGACAACTTGCTTTGGTTTTATTCGGTTAATTTTGTCATGATGATACTTTTCATCATTAAATTCCATAAATAATTAAAAATCCAATTGGAATATTATAAAGTACTATACTAACTCATTGACAATATCGAAACCATAAGTTCATGGCCGCACGGATATAAACTTTCCATATATTCTAATCCCTAACGAACGTTTTCCAATAATCGCATATATAATTTACCACCTCAAATCATGGTTAATGTAATTCCCTCACTCATTCTTGCCCTACGTAAAGTACGCTTTTTCTCTGGATTTTCTGCAAGGAGTTTCCATGCCGCTCTTTAATCCTCCATTCATTTCACTTAGAAAATATGGCTTCCCATGATGATAATAAATTGTAGCTCAATGTTATGTCTTCTTCTCCATTCACTTGTCTATACGTCTCTCGTTAGTCCAAAAAAGTCCTAAGAACATAATATTCTCAAATGCTCGTAATCGTTTCTCATCATTTTAAGTAAGAGTCCATGTTTCACACCCATGTAATATAACTAAGAAAATGACATATTTATAAAACTTTAATTTAACATTTTAGAGAGAAATTGGGATGACAGAAGATCTTGTAATGCGTAGTAGCATGCATTTCCAGTATTAAGCCCATGTTTAATTTCTTTCTGCACATCATTCATGTTTGTAATTGTCATTCCTTGGTATTCGAATACAGCCAATTCTTAAAAATGTCCCAAATTTGTCTTTTCTAAGTGTGACCATGCATTTAGTTTTAACGATGTTTACTTCCAGCCCCAATTCTTTAGTGTTACTCAATATAAGATGCATGTTGGTCCTTAGTTTCTCTTCGCTATCGTCTAATAATATTTCACTATTAGCATATACGGACAGTTTTTTAATATTACTGAGTTGTATGCCTTCTTTACCGTGTAAAGATTTGATGCATGCCAGTACATAGCATAAGAGTACAGATATGCACCTCATTGATTTAACCCAATGTGAATATTGTAACTTTAATTGTCCAGCGCTGACCCTGATCCCGATTATCACCGAGCGCTGTAGAGAACATTGTATTGTAAGCCCATGTTTTCCCTTTACAGAGATTTAGGCGCTCTCTCCCTACAGGGAAGAATTTGAACCATATTAATTTAGTTACACTTGTTTTCTTATAGATGTCATTTTGAGTGGTCCGTGGTCAGCGCACCGCCTCATACTGACATCTAGGAAACCAAGGTAGTACTAGGACGGGAAAATTCGGTAAATGTTGCTTAGAGGCCTTTAAATTCAGGCTTAAGGATTTTTTACGAGCCTGAAAATCTTCAGACTCGGGACCCACGGCTTAAAGTCCCTCCCGGAGGACTTACTCCTTGGATTTTTCCATCCTAAAAATCCATCGACCCCGGCCGGGTTTGAACCCGCGATCCTCGGGACCAGAGGCAAGGAGCATAACCACTAGTCTACCGCGGCCGATGCCGTAGAGAACATCTTTATTATAATTTGTGCAAGTTATAAAGTTGTCGTTTAACTCCTTTCTCAGCTATTCAAACATTGAGATTTTATTTACAAACGATCTATCAACACTTCTTATTTGAATTTTGGATTTGCTCTAAATATTAAGTTTGAGCAGAAGCCAAACTATATTAATGGAATTCCTATAAAATGAAATGATATACATGACGACAAAATCAGAGAGACATTAGGTGTAGAAAAATTAACAGGTATTGAGAAAAATAGATTAAAATTGTTTTGATATCTAAAAAGAATGGAAGAGGGAAGGCTATCAGAAATAATGTTAAATCTCAAGGTACAAGGAAAACAATCACGACAGAGACCACGGGAAAGATGAAATAGCCAAGTGAGGAAGATGTACAGGCTACTTGATACGACTGGGAAGAATTAGAAAAAAATAAAATCACGAGAGGGTAGAGATAGGCGGAGACATGTTTGCAATCAATCTTACTGAAAGGAGGACATGATAGTCATGATGACGATGATAAAATTATTAAGTTATTTTTAATTTTATTTTTTTATTTGTGGCAAAGGATGCTCGTTCGAAAAATTCAGAGTTTTCTCTTTAGTTTGAACATTTTGTAGAGCACCAATTTGTACGAGGAGTATTGAGTCAACAGTAATGAATATTCTAGTTGTGTAGGTGTTCTTGAGGCTCAAAACACTGCAACTTTTCCACAGTAACCACAAGGGGCCATCTGTCCTACAACGAGACAACCATTGCTTTCACAGTTCAACTGATCCCATTTTACCACAAGTAGTATTCTGAACAACGGAGTTCTGCTTTTAACGTGACGTGAAATAAATGTTTCTTTTTCATCTAGCTTTCGTTGATTGTTATGAGTACAACAGAGATGTTTATAGATACACGAAAAGAAGGTAAACAAAAATACAGATGTAGGTCTGTGTGCAACAAATTCAACATTTATGAAAATTAAAAAAAATTGGAGGACCTGTACTGATGACAAGAAAAAATGGATAGGAATAGTTCAAAAGGAAAATAATAGTTGAAAAGGTCAAAACGTTCACAAACTATTTTTGTTGAGCCTGAAGAAGAAGAAAACGATGGAGAAGAAGAAGAAGAAGAAGAAGAAGAAGAAGAAGAATAAAAAAGGCCACGGGTTTTTATAAACAAAATTTAAGATTAGAACAGATGTATTATATTGAACAATTTGCACGTGGTACCAAAACAAGGCAGTTCGAAGTCTTATTTCTCAGTATACTATTTTATAAATTTAACTTTTAGCACTGAGAAATACCTTCCATATTTATAGTCTATTAAAATTTTATATATAAACAGAGATAGTATATAATATTGAACTCTTTGGATTTGAAATCAAGACAAAAAAGGTGTATTATTAGTTATTATACTATGTTAGGAACTTAACTTTTAGTACATAAACATCCATGCCCATTATGAGTAAGCTCTAAAATAAGTAAGTTTAGGCACCTAAAAAAGGCTTTAAGAACTGTAAATTATGTTATAAATACAGAGCGGTTTATGACACTCTGTGGGACCGTCGTCTGCGTTTCACGTTCCGTGAATGGAATCAGTCACAGTTCTAAGCTACTGCCAGTATTTGTCTCTGTCCCTGATGTATGAATAAGTATTTTAATATCCACTCCAGCCGACCCTGTTTACCAGGAACGCAAAGCACTGAACTCGAACCCGTTTGCGGTCAAGTGCTATACAAAATGTCATAGAGGGGTCTGTACAACTTCAGACTATTAAAAACTATCTAATACCACTATTTATCACTATCATTAACAGAAAGTATGACCGATATCAAATTAATAAAATAAATAGAGTCAATCATCTATGTATTAATCAAAGAGCAAATTATTTTCTTTTTTATTATTTCGATAATGTAATAACATTCTGAAGCCCCTACAACATTTCTGGAGTCCTGGTAACACTGACTGGAACGAATAATGCAAATTAAATTTCATAACAATATATTTTAGTCTAGAAAAGCTTAAAATATTTTCCAATGCGTAAATGAGTATTTTTATCATCATCATAGCGCATTCACGAATTTAGGCCATTTGTTGACCTGTTTCGGCCTCAAGAGAAACACCATCCAGAGATCTTTTGAGTGGACGTCCTGGTCTTCTTCTTCCTGCAGGTTCATATCTTAACCTTTGTTTGGGTATCCTCTGATTTTCCATTCGATGAACAAGTTGCATCCATCTTGACTTATAATCAGAAATTATATTTTCTAAAGGTTCCACGTGTAATTCTTCTAAGATGTCTTCATTTTTTTGTGATCTAGTAGTGTGTATCCTGTAGTCTTCCGAAGGTATCTCATTTCAGCAGGTCTAAGTCTCTGTATATCCTTCTGCTTCAACGCCCATACTTCCCTACCATACAAAAGAGTCGGAAGAGTCAGTGTTTTATACACTTTTAAACTTGAAAGGTTTTGGACTAACTGTGACTTGAAGATACAATTTGTTAACCATAACGAACGGTTAAATTAAAAAACGGTAAGTTTAATCTCAAAACACAAAGTAGTTATCAATGGGCTAACGAGAATTAAAAAAAAGAGAAATATATGTATTTACAACTGAGGTATGTAGAGTTTCGAGCCTAGCAAGATGCATAGAACCACGACCATAGTGTTTGGAAACAACCAGGTTTAATGTATGGAAGACGCTGCGCGGTTTGTTACTCATCCACAGCTTACCAGAAGTATCTTCTTAAGTTTATGGACGTTTAGCTTTTGATCCTAACCATTTCTCAAGTTCCTGACGGATGTTCGCTCACTCTACAGTTTAATCAGAGTGCAGGGGGTTGAAAGAAATTGAGAGCATATAAAATAATCCTCACCTATTAATCTACACTATATCTTCTCAATCTTTCCCTCCCATGTTCCGGGAAATATCATAGACTACTTAAGTTAGAACATAAAAATTGAAATTACGAAACGAAATAAGTTACCTGCGTACAATATTTCATTAAAAAAACAAACAAATATTTTATAGAAGGAATAAAAAGTCTTTATAATGACAACGAAAATTATCCTTAATTTAGATGATTATTCCAGAGACAATTTTTTTTAAATCAAGGAGTTCGACAAGGGTGTACATTATCACCTGCATTGTTTAATATATATTTTGACGAGGTTATACGAAAATGGAAAAATCAAGTCCAATAGGAATACAAATTAATAAGGAAGTGTATATCAATATTTTAATGTATGCAGACGATCTGGTAATTATACAGAAGTCAGAGGATGATTTACATGTTGAATCAATTAGGACTCTATCATAATCTCAAAGTCTCAACTTCAGAAACTAAAATTATGGCTTTTCAGGGCAAAGTGCCAGTCAGAGCAAAAATAGTAATAAATAATGAAATAATAGAACAGATAGCACACTTTAACTATCTTGGTTCAGATATAACATATAGATACGAATGGGCTATACATAATAAATTAAACCGATATCAAATTATGTGTGGCACCATAAGAAGAACCCTCCGAAAGAGTCGAAGAGAAACTCAGCTCAGGTTTTATAAAATTGTGGCTGTTCCTGTTCTTTTATATGGATCCGAATCTTGGACACATACAAAAAATGATATCGCACACATTCAAGCCGCTGAAATGAATTTTTTAAGATCCGTAAAAGGATGTACGCGCATGTATATATTACACAATAAATTAATAAGAAGTGAACTGGAGATATTTTCCATAACCGATAAACTAGAAGAGCACAAATACCAATGGAAAGAACATTTAGACAGAATGGACAATACAAGATTACCCAAAACAATCAACACGAACAAACCACATGGAAAAAGGTCTTTGGGACGGCCATGGAAAAGATGGACTTGAGACCGGAACAGGTCGCATTGACCTAATCCTGGAAAAGAAGAAGAAGAAATATTTTTTTATATAATACAGTAAAAGGTGTATTAGTAGATGTATCATTAATCTATACAAAAAAAGTAATATGATAATGAGATCACCAAAATATTTAATATTTGATAGTGGAAAACGAATAATTAAGAAATGGAAAGAGTACACATATTCGGGGATCCAAAATAACTAAGATAGGGAATCATAAAGATTATATAAATTCAAGAATTAATAAAGGTAAGATAGTACGACCATTAAATTGTATTTTATGGGATATAGATATCACAATAAAACAAAAAAAAATATTTATAATATTAATTTTAAAAATTCAATTACATATAGGTCAGATATATGGAATTTGAAAATGGTATGTAAGTATGAATACACCTCGCATATTCCACGTTGAGACATGCGTTGTTCTCCCGCCGGAGTTTCATGACCGAGTATAATTTAGATATGCTTACATCTCTACAGATGTCAGTGAGTGATATGTGGTTAGCACATCGCTTAATGTGACATCTGGTAGTAACTAAAGTATTACTTAGATGGGAAAGTTGGTTATATTTTACACAGATGTACAAATTTAGGCTTGAGATTCTTTTGGAATCATTAGACTTGGGACCCATGGCTTAAAGTTCTTCTCGGAGGACATATCCCTTGGATTTTTCCATCCTAAAAATTAATCGACCCCGGCTGGGTTTGAAGCCGCGACTCTCGGTACTAGAGGCAAGGAACATAACCACTAGACCATCGAGATCGAATGAAATCAAGAATAATATATATATTATATTCGACAGAAATAGACTTATGGCTATGATCAGCAAGGACTTTCTAAGTGAGAGAATAGGCCTATTACAAACATTTTATAAGAGAACAGATGGGAAATATTCCTAGTAGAAACTGTCAGAACAACACAATTACGATGGTTTGGACATAATAAAAGTGTGAGGAAAGTAGATTACCGATGAAGATTTATAAACGGAATCCGCTAAAATGGAAGAGGATAAATTATACCAAAACTAAGATGAGCTCAAAGAGTAATCAAAACAATGGAAGAAAGAGACTTAGAAGAAAGGGAATGGAAAAATATAGAAGAATGGAGATAGGCTGTAGAATCTTATATGTATCCACACGAGGACGTTATATTTTAAGCCAGATAATAAATAAATCGATGTTCAGTAGAAATATACAATGAATTTTAATCTTATCCATATCTTGGAATAATTTTAATAATTATTCGCTATTTCAAATCTTCCCTTATTGACGGGATGCCGGGTAGACAAAGAAGGTAAAAAATACTGTATAATACAATTAAAAAATTAAATTAAATATAAAGAAAACAAAATATTTGTAGATACCAATTAGTAGTAGTAGGACTTTATTAGACAAAAAGTAAGATATTTACAATATTATTTACAAATATGGGTCGCACGGGCAGTAAGCCGTACGTGCTGTTGACAGTCCGTTACAATAAAGTAATAATTGGTACGTTGTGTAAAGAAAAATAAACAACAAGAAAGGCAATAACATTACAATTACATAAAGAAAACACAATAAAATTACAATTAAATAATAACACAATACACTGGATATCAATTAATAAACAGCTAAGAAGGATATTGTTTAATGCTGTTGTTATTAAGATGATTACACTGGTCAACATGATTTTTGTCTCATGAGTACCAATATTTGTACTTATTGCAGGTTTTTATTGTGTTTTCAAATATGTATTCGGAATTTCTCCATCACCCGCAATTTTTTTATATTTCAATTTTAATTAATGGATTTAAATAATTATTTTTTAATAAACTTTTTTCGTCCATTTGTCCATTGTAAAATAAAACCAAATGAGCTGACTCAGGAGATTTCAACTATGGAAAAGAGATATCAAGGCAAATGAAATCCTAATATGCTGGCCGATTATTGTTGGACAATCAAGAGGGATGATCCACAGGCGAAATATAGCAGAAAATCGCGTCATTTCTCCTTTTGTAGGTGAGTTCGAATGTTCGAATATTGTGTAGTTAGGAATGTAGAAAATATTAAAACGTTTGAAATTATAAATTACTTTATGTAGTGTCTCTAGGAAACCTTGCGTGATGGAGAAAAACCAATATCATATTTGAATTCAGGAGAAAAAATACTATCAGAATCACATTTTTTTTCCTGAGACAAAAAAAAATATTTTTTGTTGCTCAGTGTTATTCAAGTTGTGGCGTGATCATGCAATGATTTTCTCTGCCAGAGACTGTACAAGTTTATTACAGAACCGAAGTTCTGTAAGAACAAAGTACGTCCTCCTAGCATCGAACATTAACCTGGTAATCTCTATGTCTTCCATAACAATGTTTTTTATATAGAATGGAAGTAATATAAGTGCACAGATTTTAATTATAAATTCCTAGAGGCAAGTGTAGTAAAAATATCTTGTGATATTTTGACCATAGAAATTTTCTTAATTTGTTTTTCCATATGTATATATATATATATATATATATATATATATATATATATATATGAAGGGCTTAGGGAAATAACATGATAAACCACATATTGTTATTTCTGTGGTATAAGGATTTTAATGTTTCAAAAATTGTAAGTATTAATTGGGCAGTATTTATGTTAACACATTATGTGTCTGTATGTTTTAATTCATCGCTAGCGCACTTAGAAATTCTTTTTTTTTTTTTTAATATTTCAACTTGGTGGACTAATGATCAGCGTTTCTGACTACTATTCATGAGGTCCCGGGTTTGATTCCCGGTCAAACCATTGGAATTTTTCTTTAAAGGGAATTATTCCTATGGTTGCCCATGGTCTGGAATTTAGGTTAGGTTTAGGTTAAGAACTCTCCTAGCGGCGCTTGATTATCATTTATCATCTATCATATCATCGGGACAACGTAACTCCGCCTTTGAGGCACCCAAAGTTCGGAAGTGAGTTTCAATTACGCCTATGCCACGAGAGAACACCAGAAATGTCGAAATAATAACCTGGGACATTGAATAAAAAACACATTTATTTGCTCTCATTGTAATAAATGCCATTTCTTAACAGAATGTGGCTTACTATGTTACTGCCCTAAGCCCTTCGTATTTATTATGATGGGGAGTATTGAAATAGTTTTCACCCAATACATAGATGACGTGAAATATTCTACACTGCCCTTCTAATATTCCCAATTTTCCAAGAGTATAATTAACAAAAAAATTAATTTAATTCATTTTCATTTTATTTATTACAAGATAGACGACGAGATCAAAAATTACGAAAGAAACGTTGATACTGTTTCGTGATAAAATGTAGGTGTAATATGTGAAAATCAAATCAAACCCTTCCATCACAATCAAAACTTCCGTACATTTTTTTTCTGGGAAAAACATAAATTTTGACCCAAAATGTATAAGATATTTTTATTGCATTTACCACAAGCAATTCATACTTAAATCCTGCGCACTTATATTACTTCCAGCCTGTAATAATTTACAATTGGAACGTTGGTGTCCCCTCTTCTCCTCATTAAGCTCTTCTGTCTGGTTGTTCTGGATGTGTGATCCAAAAATATAGCCTTTTTTCCCCCTGAGAGTTTCTTCATTTGTAGGGTATATCAAATCGTGTGCTGCTCCCATTAGTAATAAGATGGTGCACTTCCACATTAACTGATAAACACAATTCCCTCAACACTGCCGTTATTGACAATCTGATTATGTGATTTTTAATTTTAAAAAGTTTATTCAATGATATCCTTTATTGACAGGTCCCAAAATTACTAAACATTTAAATTCTTTCCTCAACACTTTCTAAACTATTTATACAATGTAAATAATATATAAATTCCAAAATTCATGTGGTAGAATTTCGATATCACTATTATTTCTGCAGTGGTTATAGTCTCCTGGCTTCTATCTGAAATAGTACTCACTGAAGAGAAATTGGTAGTCATTATATACCATCAGTCCATTCTAAACAGAATAATTATCCATATATTCTTACCTTTAACGAGGCATGAAGGTATTACAGTCTTACCTATGAAAGATTAAATAAACCTATTTGTGTTGGATCTTAATTACTAGACCTCGAAAAAGACCGTAAAAGTCATATAGGCCTATATATATATATATATATATATATATATATATATATGTGTGTGTGTGTTGTGTGTGTGCGCGCGCGCGCGTGTGCCAGTCGTAACACTATGCCGGCCGAATATATTTATTTTTCTCAATCGAACTTAGCATTATGAAAATCAATTGAGAAACATAAGGTCGATTTCCTTAACCAGCAAAATCCGATAATTAGGAGTGGAAGGTTAACTTGAAGTGATTATTTCAAAATCACTCTAGTGCCCGTAATTTCGGTTTTGACAAATGTAGAACTATACGGCATATAAAATTAGAATTTGAAAGATTAAGATCTAATTTGTTATTCAGAAAATAAATCTTAGAAAACTTGTAAGAAATATCCTGAAGAAATTGTCAAATTACTTAATTTTTATCTTCATGTCTACAAGAGTTTGGCATCGTCATTCTCTTTTGAAATATTGTGTAATTGTGTCTAAGTGCAATCATCAGAACATTGCCAAGCAAAATTAATTCATCTGAAATTGCTTGCAGAGTCACGTTCTATTTCATTACAATGATACAAGAAATAATAATCTGACCTTGTAAATATTAAAGTTAATTTTCCTGTTTCAAGGAATGCGATAATTACGTTCTCTCACGATTCCATAGTTGCTGACAACCTACACAGGATTTCCCGCTGAAAAGAAACATAGTTGTTCACAACAGATTATCCTCTTAATAAAAACCTCTGCCTGCGGAATAAAAAGCTAATGAGAAGGACTCGATTCTGTACTTCTTACAACAATACTCCGTCATGTAAAGCACTGTGTAAATAAGGCGAATTCCACAGCAATTCAAATTTATTAATCAATTACACTGTTTTACGGAATATAAATTTAATTATAACATCGATAAAAGATCACTGCTATAAAGGTAAAATATTCTCATTAATTTGCTTGCTTGTTATAGGAGCTACTAGGTGAGAGTCAGTTGAGACGAGTTCCCTCTACATCTCGTTTATAATAATAATAATAATAATAATAATAATAATAATAATAATAATAATAATAGTAATAATAATAATAATAATAATAAAGTATATATATATATATATATATATATATATGTGTGTGTGTGTGTGTGTATGTGTATTGTTGGAATATAATAGCTTGTCTCTTGTCAATAGTGTGACATATAGTTGTTTTATAAATTAGTATTCATTTATAATGAAAGGAATGTAAATTTACTTAACGCTTTATAACCGTGCTCCAGATGCTTGGATTAAATTGCAAACTCCTCTGCAGTACATATGTTAAGAAGGCATGTGGTATTGATGGTAGGAATTCATTTATTGAATATATATAAGGAAAATGAATGTTTGTACTAGATTTGCTCGGTTGCGTAATCGGTAGCGCACTGGGGTATCAATCCAGAGGTCCGGGTTTGAATCCCGTCCGAGAATTTATTTTTCTTATCATGTCATATTAAGCTTGCATTGCTCAATGTCAAAAAATAATCATAATATCGATAAACGCCACTTCTATAAAGTAAAAATTTTCATAAGTAATGCCACGAGTGATTTCCAAATTATCGATAAATTCACGACTCACTTTATATATATATATATAAGAAAAATGAATGAATGTACTAAATTTGCTCGGTAGCGCACTGAGGTATCAATACAGAGGTCCGAGTTCAAATTATTTCCAAACATTTATCTCTTTTTATGTCATATATATATATATATATGTATGTATGTATTATTGTTCATTACATAGTATGTATCCTGAAATGTTGCAAGAAACAAACATGGCGGCCGTTAAAAAAATTTTAATTAACGGTCCCAGGCAAAATTCTACTCTTATTGTCCGATTTGGCTGCTATTTTGAGATTAAAATTCTTGTTTTATTTAAAAGTTACATGTAGAGTTTCATTGAACAAAATCGAAAGTCGTTAGAGGGAATTTAAATTTTCTGTTGACGTGCCCATCCCCCCCACTCCTAGTGGTCCAATTCTGCTCGTTAAAGAACTCTACCTCACTTTCCTTAATTAATTGCAGTATACTGGAATTGATTCCAGAAAAAAAAAACCAAAAAAATGTGACCGCTAGAGTAAAAAAAAAAGAAAGAAACACACATTCATTCATGCATAGTGTTCTGCTCAGGAACAGGTATTTCACTGCAAACTCAGCATTCTCCACTCTTTCCTTAACTCAGCTTTCCTATTTGTATCCACATACAAACCATTTATTTTAATATTGTCTATCATCTGATGTATTTTTCTGCTTCTAACTTTCTTTCCGTTGACCATTCCTTCTAGGGCATCCTTCAGCAGGCAGTTTCGTCTTAGCCAGTGGCTAATCCAATTTCTTTTCCTCTTCTTTATGAGTTCCAGCATTGTTATTCTTTCACCCACTCTGTCTAGCACATCTTTATTCTTACTTTGTTTGTCCATTTTATACGTTCAATTCTTCTCCATATCCACATCTCAAAAGCTTCCAGTCGTTTTTCCTCATTCCGTCGTAATGTCCAAGTCTCTGCACCATACAATACTACACTCCACACAAAGCACTTCACTAGCCTCTTCCTTAATTCTTTTGCCAAAGGTCCGCAGAAAATCCTTATCTTCTTGTTAAAAGCTTATTTTGTCATTGCTATCCTCTGCTTTACTTCTTGACCGCAGTTCATGTTACTTCTGATAGTACAACCCAAATATTTGAAGCTCTCCACTTGCTCAATGGCCTCATCTTTAATCCTCGTATTTATCTTCCTTGGTTTCTTTCCTATAATCATGGCCTTCGTCTTATTTATATTTATCTTCATCTTATAATCCTCGCACTTATCATTTAGCTCCAGCATGTTCCTCAGTGTCACTGCATCTTCTGCTAGCAAAGCCATATCATCGGCAAATCTTATGCTTCTTATTCTTCTTCCTCCCATGTTTACGCCTCCCGTATTCCTGATGCAGTTCTTCATTAAGTCTTCCAGGTACATGTTGAAAAGAGTAGGTGATAAAGGACATCCTTGCCTTATCCCCCTTCCAAATTCTCTTCCCTCTGACATTTCTTCTCGAATCTTCACTTTTATTCGCTGTTTCATATAAAGACTACATATATACATATATCATCATCAAGGCATAGGCCTGGTCCGTTCCGACTTCAAGAGATTTGGTATATATATATATATATATATATATATATATTGCATGAATAGAAAAATTAACGCCCGAATGGGTGTTTGTATCCAATTAATGTTTTTAGTTTTTTATTAAGGACTAATATGATACATTGTTTCAACCAATTGACTAAGTTTTTTTTAAAATAATAAATCTATTTTAATTGAAGAAGACTGATTTATCAGGTACTTATATTTGTAAAAAAATTACTACATAACCTCAATTGTGATTACTAGGGCCAGGATTTTTATGTAATAAAAGATAAGAATGCAATACAGTTAGTATGTATTATTCAACTATTTGTGTGTGAAGTCAAGATAAAAGACAATCAAAAGTCTTACTTCTCATTAAACTATTCAACTGTTTGTGTGTGGAACCAAAACAAAAGACAGTCATTAATCTAACTTCTCACTATACTATGTTGCAATTTTAACTTTTAGTACATAAAGATCCTGACTCTAGTGATTAAAGTGAATTCTAGTAGTATTCGTAGACTGCAATAACGTGAGGGAATTAATAATAATAATAATAATAATAATAATAATAATAATAATAATAATAATAATAATAACAACACTGTAATTAAACCAGAGTGCCTCTATGGAGCAGAAACATTAATTTTGAACAGAAAAAAGATATCGAAAATATAGTGAAAAAATAATGCAAAATTATAAGAAAAGTTTTAGGTTCAGAAGTCATAGGTGAAGCATTTAGTCTCAGAAGTAAAAAGGAAATAAAAATATATACAGACATTCATAGTGATATTAGAAACGAAGGTAAAAACATTATGGCCATATTAAACGAATGAACTCAAATAGGCTTACAAAATAGATAATAGAATTCTACGAAAACAGAAGTAAAGCTCCAGTGGATACTATGAAGTGGATTGATGAAGTCAAAAAGGATTTAAAATTGGCAGGAATTACTAAAGAAGATATCCCAAACAGAGATATATTTAGAATTAAGGTGAATAAGTGGCAAGTTGACCAAGAGGACAAACCGAAGAAAAAAACTGGAACAACTTGGACAGATGATAGAAAACAAGCTCATAGCAAAAGAATGAAAGAAATTTGGGCTCAAAGGAAACGCCTCTAAGTACTTTGCGTAGTCCTACATGGGCTCATCCGCAATCAAAAAAAATAATAGCTTTATTTTACCTGGCAGAGTTAAGGCCGTAAGGCCTAAACTGCCACTCAACCAGGTTTTAAAAAAATACAATAAAAATAGTCTTACATCTAAATTACAATATACATAAACGATTACATGTTACAAATACAATACAATTAATATTTATAATGCTGAATGAATTAATATTAGTCCTAAAATATTATATTTAATGTTCTTATTGTGTAATATTTTACCTTCGTTGTTAAATGTCAAAATTTAATTATATCATCGAAATATAAAATCTTTACTGCTTTAGAGCAAACATTCTCATTAAAACTGCTTTCTTGTTATAGAAGCCGTCAGTTGGTAGTGCGAGCGATGTCCCGCTGCCTATTACCATAGAGAATTGTATATAAGGAAAGAAAAAAATGACGATTGAACTGGACGTTTGAGTGGCGTAGTCGGTAGCACACTAATATATATATATATATATATATATATATATATATATATATATATAAAGTTAGAGGTGTCGGGTTCATATTCCGATTTAGGCGTTAATTTTTCTTTTCATGTAATCTTTTTTTTTTCATGTAATATTTTACCTTCATTTTTAAATATGAACTTCTGTTCACTTTACAACAGGGCCTCTTCTTCTAAAAAGACACACAGTTGGACATTTACTCAGTGCCTTATTAGCTAATTATAAACGTAATATTGAAATTAGGTTTAGACACGATTTTTTTTTTAGTTCTGATAATAATACAGTAACAAAATCAAAATTATAACCTTCTAAAACAGTTTTGGTCTCAAATAAATATTCTCAAATTTGTAGCTGAAAACAACATTCAGACTATTACACGCTTTATATTAGCTTGATCTGTATCTATCTATCTATCTATCTATCTATCTATCTATCTATCTATCTATCTATCTATCTATCTATCTATCTATCTATCTATCTATCTATCTATCTATCTATCTATCTATCTATCTATCTATCTATCTATCTATCTATCTACCTATCTATCTATCTATCTATCTATCTATCTATCTATCTATCTATCTATCTATCTATCTATCTATCTATCTATCTATCTATCTATCTATCTATCTATCTATCTATCTATCTATCTATCTATCTATCTATCTATCTATCTATCTATCTATCTATCTATCTATCTATCTATCTATCTATCTATCTATCTATCTATCTATCTATCTATCTATCTATCTATCTATCTATCTATCTATCTATCTATCTATCTATCTATCTATCTATCTATCTATCTATCTATCTATCTATCTATCTATCTATCTATCTATCTATCTATCTATCTATCTATCTATCTATCTATCTATCTATCTATCTATCTATCTATCTATCTATCTATCTATCTATCTATCTATCTATCTATCTATCTATCTATCTATCTATCTATCTATCTATCTATCTATCTATCTATCTATCTATCTATCTATCTATCTATCTATCTATCTATCTATCTATCTATCTATCTATCTATCTATCTATCTATCTATCCATCTATCTATCTATCTATCTATCTATCTATCTGTCTACCTGCCTATCTGCCTATCTATCTATCTATCTATCTATCTATCTATCTATCTATCTATCTATCTATCTATCTATCTATCTATCTATCTATCTATCTATCTATCTATCTATCTATCTATCTATCTATCTATCTATCTATCTATCTATCTATCTATCTATCTATCTATCTATCTATCTATCTATCTATCTATCTATCTATCTATCTATCTATCTATCTATCTATCTATCTATCTATCTATCTATCTATCTATCTATCTATCTATCTATCTATCTATCTATCTATCTATCTATCTATCTATCTATCTATCTATCTATCTATCTATCTATCTATCTATCTATCTATCTATCTATCTATCTATCTATCTATCTATCTATCTATCTATCTATCTATCTATCTATCTATCTATCTATCTATCTATCTATCTATCTATCTATCTATCTATCTATCTATCTATCTATCTATCTATCTATCTATCTATCTATCTATCTATCTATCTATCTATCTATCTATCTATCTATCTATCTATCTATCTATCTATCTATCTATCTATCTATCTATCTATCTATCTATCTATCTATCTATCTATCTATCTATCTATCTATCTATCTATCTATCTATCTATCTATCTATCTATCTATCTATCTATCTATGTTTCGGAATTTTCCAACGCGATTTTCACCCACTTAAAATCATTGGATCGTCTTGAAACTTTGTATACTTGTAAAAGACCCGTTACAATACAATAACTTCATATTTTGTTTCTAAAATCATGGCCAGAATCATCAAAAAATAAAAAAAAAGCGTTTTTGTATCTATGTAACGGAATTCTTTAACACGATTTTCACCCACTTAGAAACATTGGATTGACTTGAAACCATGTATAATTGTAAAGGACTCGTGACAATACGATAAGTTCATACTTGTTTGTAAAATCCTGGTAAGAACCATCATAAAATAAAAAAAAAGTGTCTTTGTATCTATGTAACGGAATCTTTGACCACGATTTGCACCCACTTAGAAACATTGGATCGACATGAAACTTTGTATTCTTGTAAAGGACCCGTGACAATACAATAATTTCATATTTGGTTTCTAAAATCCTGGCCAGAATCATCAAGAAATTAAAAAAATGAAAACTGGTATAATAAGTTGCGGACTTGTCGACTTTTTAGTCAATTGTTGTAAGAGCTCTGTTGGTAGAGCGGTGAACTTTAGTGGTATATAATTTCAGTAAATCATAGGTCGCTGGTTCAAATCCGGCTGGGAGTTTTTTTAGAAGAGTATTACTTCTAGCTCATACTACAATAAAATATCCCACAACAGACACGGAGGCCCTTGGGGTAGTAGGAGGTTAAAGGCTCCCACTTTTTTCTAGACAATCGGCACTTTATGTCAGCCGGGTTGTCAGCCCTGCGTGACGGCCGCCTTTACCCCCAGAACAAGCGTCTGGTACTCATTTCCGTTAGAGGCTGATTCGACCCCAGAACCATAGTGCCGCCAGAGAGTTTGGGTCAGTTTAAAAATCCTGACCCCAAAATAGTATCGAATTTAAGGATATTTACATTTTTATCTTATTCTATAAAATATTAAAACTAAAAAATAAAAAAATAAATAATAGTTTTAAAAAACTAAAACAACACGCTTTATTAGAAAAACGAACTAAAAAAATGAAAAATAATTTAAATTTCCAACACGCTTAGGATAAATAATTTTACCATCAAACGCGTGGGGTGCTTTTTATGATTTTTACATTTTCTTCTTAGAGACTTTACTTTTACCAATATCTGCTTATTAACGAATATATTAATTGATAAAGAGCACCCCACGCTTTATGGTAAAATTATTTATCCCAAGCGTGTTGGAAATTAAAATTATTTTTCATTTATTTAGTTCGGTTTTCCAATAAAGCGAGTTGTTTTAGTTATTTAAAACTAATATTTATTTTAAAATTAATATATGCCTACATATTACTTTGAGCCCATGAAAATCAATTAAGCATAAAATAAAAATTGTATTTGTTATAATTTTTCCAATTTTACCAAGCGGGTTGACTCAATCGGTATAGCGCCTTAATCTCTTTTTCAATGTCTCGGTTTTAAATCTCGTTACTGATCTCAGTATAATTGAAAGCTAGGCCTACTTCTTGGTTATCCTCAATCTTTAAGGCAAATTGTGGATTAACATTGCATTATCAGGAACCATTTTAACATATTAAACCATTAAAAAATAAATATAAATAAAGAATTATAAGTAAATAAAATAAATATGCATTATATGACCTTAGATGTGTAAAGCTTTAAAGCGTCTTTAAATATAAAAATAAAAATCTAGTTTAGGGCTGAAAAGAGTAAGTATAATATTCATCTATCGATATAAGTAAAGCTTACTTGAATTGGACAAGGACGGACATGATGAAGTCTCGGGTTGTGATGTTCATTACTGCAAAAACGGAAATCGTTGGCACTGCAACAAAACAGGACAGCCATTTCTAGCCTTGACCATCCATTGACTTCCGCCAAGACCATCTCCAGCTGCAACTAATATTGCAAATTGCTCTTTTTAATGTCTCCTCCATCCTTTTTCTCCAGTAAGTAATTTAACTTATCAAACTATAGCTTCACATCTCGCAGAGTAATAATGAAACTGTTTACCCAGGTCATGTTCCTCATTTAATGATGCATATATACACTTACTCCCTTCCTCAATTACTGTGAGATATCCATTTTTTTTTTACTTTTTTACTTTTGTCACAATATGATACACTTTGCTCTGGTCTCGGTGCCACGTTATTTTATCTAAAGCTATGGGTTTAGGTTCTATCTCTGTTCATGACAAGTTTCATTGGTGAGGCCTTTCGTAATTTTTCCTCGCCTAAAGGACAAATGTCGGGAAACTTTAAGAGTCGAGTTTCTGAATACACTGAGCAACAAAAAAGAAACTTTTTTTTTGTCTCAGAAAGAAAAATATAATTCTGATAGTATTTTTTTCTCCTGAATTCAAATATGATATCGGTTTTTCTCTATCACACAAGGTTTCCGAGAGACAGGAATTCATAATTTGAAACCCTTTAATATTTTCTACATTCGTAGGCTATACAATATTCGAACATTCGGACTCACCTAGAAAGTAAGAAATGACGATTTTCTGTTATATTTCGCCTGTCGAGCATCCCTTTTGATGGTCCAACAATAATCGGCCAGCATTTTAGGATTACATTTGCCTTGATATCTCTTTTCCATAGCTGAAATCATTCGATTTAGCTCATTTGGTTTTATTTTACAATGGACAAATGGACGAAAAAAGTTTATTAAAAATAATTATATAAATCCATTAATTGAAATAAAAAACGGTGGGTGATTGAGAAATTCCGAATACATATTTGAAAACACGATAAAAAAACTGCATTAAGTACAACTATTGGTACTCCTGAGACAAAAATCATGTTGACCAGTGATATAATTGGATTATCATAATCACATCATATTATTTTCCTTCTTTAGGGGTTAAATACGGTGGAGAAACATGAGCTCTGAAAACAGCAAGTGAAAATTATTTTGGCGCCGTTGAAAACAAAATGTCAGGAGAATATAAGGGTCCAATATATGGAAAATAAGATCAAGTAGGGAATTGATGAGTTACCAGAAGTAGAAAAATATTGTAAATTCTATCACGTCGTGGCTGAACACTTAAATAATACATGGAAATATTAACCCTTAATTTGGGAAACACTAATTTATCATGTAAGTATTTAAATGACCACAATGAAAACAAAATCGTGTGTAAGGATAATGTAAGCCGTCTGTAGGGAATGGTAAACATAACTATAACATGTGTAACTATAGTTTATGTCAGTGTATTGTGTAATTCGACACAAATTTAAGCAATTTATACTCATTGTTTTTCTATGTTTTATAAAATGTATTATAGTTATTAAATCAATTATATTATAGTATATATTACAATTTTAAGGGTTAAATGTATAAATGAGCCTAGATTTACTTTACGGCGTACACAAGTAAGAAGGAGAAGTTTTTAATGGAAATTTGCGGACATTCTGTATATATGAACATGAAACTATATATATATATATATATATATATATATATATATATATATATATATATATATATCCATTCAAGACGCTGTTTAACAAATGCGGTCATTAGCATCGTAAATCAAATCCGGGAGTGAAAATACCGAACAGAATTTGTTCTGAGACTGTTTCATGAGACTTGGGTTTCTTTTATCATCATCATCATCAACAACAAGGATTAAGCCCAATGGCCTGTTTCGATCTCATTATAGGTCAAATTGGTCCTTCCATCTCTTCAATGGTCTTCCCAACATTCTTCTCCCTTTTGGTTTATAATTATACATTATTCTTGGTATGCGCTGTTCATTCATTCGTAATACGTGCTGAAGATAAGCATTTTGATAATATTGTATTCTTTCACAGAGATTAAATATATTAAGTTCTGTTCTTATATCTTCGTTTTTCTTTCTATTGCTCTCAACATCTTCATTTCAGCAGCCTCTATTTGTTTACTATCTGCCTTTGTTAATGTCCAGGTTCCACATCCATAGATAAGAGATGGAACTGCCAATACTTTGTAAAACTTCAAAATAGTTTATTTTCTAGTCTTATTCAATAAAGTAATATATTAAGTTATGTTTCTTATATCTTCGTTTTTCTTTTTATCGATCCTTTGAAATCTAATGCTTTGAGATGAATCAGTAATAATAAATGTTCCCTGACCGCATTACGAGCGCTGTGCAGGGTAAGAATAAAGACAAGGCTGCTGTCTCAGACCATCTATCCATGCTCCTCTAAGTATTAAACCCTTTAGAGAGGGTTGCTGCTTCCGCCCCTTAAGCCGTTGTGATGATCGCCTGGTATCACGTCGCCTCGTAGACCGTTGCAGACTTCTTGGTCGAAGTCAACATTCTTTTATTCGCAAAAATATCTATGAACGGGGCCCACGGCTTTAATTACCTTTCGAAGAAATCTATAAGCAGCATATTTATGTTGTGTAAAATCTATGAATCCCGTCCATATTTGAATCTGAGGTCCTTGGAATCAGAGGGAAGAATGATAGCCACTAGTCCGCCAGAACTGACCCAAAGGTGTGATTTTTTATGTTTCTCAGAAATAAGGCACGACGAAATAGTAGCTTTTAACGAGATTTTGGATCAATGTTCATAACACATTTTAAAATATTTTAAATTCTCCATGAAGGATTGTTGCAGGAAGTTTAATTTTACAAATTGTACTAAATTTTGTTTCATGTATAATTAATCTTTCACAGGCCTAATATTACTCGAAGCCAATCTATTTAAATATAATTACCGAATTTTATTATTTCTGTTAATACTTGTATTGTATTTTACTTCCAGATTCCAATTATTTGAGAATAAAATGCATTGGATTTTATTTGTTCTAAATAGAGAGAAACAGGCAGGTGATTGGAGAAAAATAGGCCTAGTTAACGGCGAACTACATGATTTAAATCTCGTAGACTGCGTTTGGCAGGACATGTTTCACAAATTAGGAATGAAAGAGGGACATGGAAAATTATTATAGGAATAGCAGCGGTATAGCGTCTTATGGGAATACCAAGGACATAGTGCCCAATAGATAGTTCAGGAATTACATTAGTTAGGAAGGTGAATTATAAGGGATTCATTGGAAAATATTAGCTATGTTCAGGATGTATGGAGAACGTATGTCCGCAAGGCCATGAATCTCCGGGTTCTTAGTCCTAGTGAGTTGTTCTAATATAGTTCATGTAATTAGTAATATTAATATTATTAGTTATCATTAATTGTCCACCGCTGTGGTCTCGATGTAGCGTGATGCTTTGTCATGCAGCGGGCCCGCGTTCGATCCCCGCCCGGGACAAGTTTCCTGGGTAAGGTTTTTTCGGGGGTTTTCTTCCCTGTAAGACAGATGTCAGGATACTTTAAGGCCCAAACGGTTCCCGAATATCATCTGGCCATCATTATCATTAATATCATATTCACCTCATTAGATTAAGTTTAGGTTTAAGGCCTCTCCTGGCGCATCATTACACATCATCACCCATCATATCAGTGGGGCAGTCGTAACACTGCGTTCCAGGCGCCCCAACCTCAGAAGTGGGTTACAATACACCAATGCCAGGAAAAAATACCTGAAATGTCGAATGTCAAACTGGTGACATTGAACAAAAAGAAAAGTTATCATTAATTTGTTTTAAATATCGACACGTTTCTTATTGTGGCAACTGAAGATTCGCCCTCAGGAAGGAAACTAGAAGTGTATTATTACCAAGTCATTCCTTTTAGAAATACATAGAACAAAAATGTAAATAGATAAATTCATTTTGACAGTAAAGCACTATAGTTCCTGACTTTGATTATGTATCATTTTAGTCAAATTTTAGTTAATCCACCTTGCGAATCTTTTATATACCTTTTTACTGAAATTGTATTCTAATAATTGATTCTGGTTTGTTATGAAAATGATTACACTATCTAATCACATATGTATATGTGTATCTTAATACACTATTTTACAGAAAAAATAATATTGATTGCAATTAAAGTTGATATACATTTATAGTTTAAATTCATTTTACTTGCCTGCTATATCTTCTTAGTGTGTCAACAAATGTAACAGCAGTTTCTAACTAACTCAGACTTATGCTTTTCATGTCCTAAGGTAACACTTTTTTAAAAATAATATCCCTATAATTCACTTCTTTCAATTCATTCTTATTGATATTCCATCAGCCATTAATTGCCCTAAGATTTTCCTACAATCTTTCACCCCTATTTAATTCCCAATTCGTTAACTGATAGGTTATTCAATTAAAATACTTTTGTGCGCGATAGCGCGTTTTGTCGTACTTACAGCAATGGTGGCCATGATTGAAAGTTCAACTTCCTACATTTTGGGGTTGATAATAAAAATAACTATACTCTAATATTACATATTACAAACACGTGTGTGGGAAGTAAACCCACTGCCCTCTATGTATACTACATACAATGTATATACAAAAAAATATCCAAAAGGTACTGTTTATATACATTATATGAAATAAATCACTGCATTTTAAATGAACTGAACTTTATTTGAAACAATATAAAACAACAAATGTCCCGCGCCGTAGCCGAGCGGTTAAGGTAGGAAGCCTTGGCGCAGAGCTACGGGACTTGCGCTGGTTCGAGTCTCCATTGGGGAAGACATTTTCTCATGGTATTTCGGCCAGTATGGGACCGGTGCCCACCCAGCATCGTGAGGCAATTGGGTAGCTACAATAAGTAGCGACTCCAGGTTGAGGAACCAGCTATAACGACTGGGGGACTCGACATGCTAACCACATGTCACCCCTACACTGGCTGTTGATCATCTACCTCTGTGATTGACACATGTGGATGTGAAGGGCCAGCAGCCGGCTAGTAAAAGGGCAATCGCAAAAGTGGAAAGACCCTCAATAGGAATAAAACAATAAATACGTACCTTCCGCCATTTTATCACTAATTGGTCTCACGGGCTCCTGTTATTTGATCACCAATTGGTCTCACGGCCTCCTGTTGTTTCAACTAATAAACATTGCCCATACTGTTAACGTTATTCAAAAGTGTACATAATGAACGCAAATATTTCCAACAAAGATATTATTTTACTATTATTTATTATTTTTAAAACACCATCGCGCAATAAAATGTACAACGCACGTTTGTGAAGTGTTTTACAGAATCTCGGAAATTAAAAAACTCGTTATCGCTCGGTTTTTTAAATTTTCCTCCATTCTGTAAAAACCACTTCCCAACCTCTCATTGTGATTTTAAAATTGGCGGACGAAACAGTCTCGATGAGTGGGTACTTTTGCAGTCAACGTAGATGGAAATTTCGGTGGATATTACGGGTTTTCCTGGAATATTAATAAAAAATCTGTTTGTGAGATTGACATAATATACAAAGTTGAAGAATATTTCGTCCTGCCAAGCGCATACCTCTCAAATATTGCTGACGTAGGAACTCACTTTTTGCAGTCGCAATTGTCTGTTTGGAAAAAAACAAGTAATATTTAGATTTAAATTAAAATTCTTTATACCTCACCTCATGTACAGTTTTCTAATTATACCCGTTTCAAAACCTAGGGGGTTTCATCTTTAATAATATCTCGTCGACTGATGTTATGTCATTCAGAAGAACTTCAGTAATATCTCACGACTGAAGTTCTCCTGAAGAACATAACATCAGTCGAGGAGATATTACTGAAGATGAAACCACCTACGTTTTGAAACCGGTATAATTAGAAAACTGGATACAAGATGAGGTATAAAGAATTTTAATTCAAATCTTAAATTAAACCTCATAGTGATTTTAGCTATAAAATTTCAAAGTAATATTAAACCTGTAACGAATAAGATACGGCCCTAATCTAGTATAGTGATTAAGAAATACAATTAATGAATAAACAAAGAATGAACTGAATATAGTATAAAAAAGTAAATGAAATAAACATATTATTGGAAAAAGTTCCCACAAGGAGCGGTAGAAAAACCTAAATAACAGAGGTCATATACATGTAACTCTCCAAATTAGACCTGAAATTCTTAAGCTGCTTTTTGCTTGAAAAATCACGTTTGGGAGAAACTTCAAACTCCAAAGTTACAACAACGGGTAACACGTTCCATAGCCGTGAGAAGAAAGTATGAAATAAAATTACAAATGTACGTGGAAAGAAAATACACTTACGCCCATAGAAGACATGTGATTGAATATTCTAACCAATCAAAATCAGAGTTAGAGTGTACGACCATATATGGGAATAAAAGGTCCTGACTTCGATACGAAACTCATGAGGACAAATTAACTTACTTATACTCAACACTTCGTAGAAATAAGATCTAAATTATATCGTTAGAATGTCTCGGAACAACGACCACGGACTTCGGGAAAATTTCTCCAATTCATAATTCATTTGCTAGCTCGAGTCCTTATAAGTTTTAAATATCGAAGGCCAGTGACAGAAAAGTTCATCCTTACAGTGTAAAGTGCAATTAAGTTGGCAGAGATGAAAAATAAAATAATTTAAATAATTAGCTATTGTCCGCTTTCCACACATTTCACCTTCCGACCCTATATAGATGGGAATCTCAGCGCTCACCCTGAAACAACAGGAACCGACTAGCTACCGAGGTAGGTAACAATTCATTACAATTAAAACGGTGAACTTAATGACTAATTAACAACCGTCCCAAGGTACTGCCCCAAACCTGAAAGCATTGAAATTATTTTTCTGGATCACTCTGTATATAGAGGTAGACTGGTCATTATAACAACACTGAGTGAAAGTGTTCTCAAAGTGTCTTCATTTGAAACAATAAGTGTTATCTTCACTCGTCTGTTTATACTCCAAGCAACCTCAAGTATTCTTTGTTATCTGAGAATCCTGAGGTCGAAGCGCTGCGAAGTCACGTCCTACGTTGAGATCGAAACACAAAGATAAAGAGAGTGGAGACGTGCAACGTGTCACTTGAGCGCAACTTCGATCAATTCCCTGTCTAAGGAGCGAGGGACTATGTGACATGGGAAAAACTGAATTCATGGTTAAATACTGGTAAGCGATACACTACAAAACTTTCATAAAATTGCTTAAACTTTGTTATCAACATTTTATATATGTATGCTCTAGACTAGGGAATTTCACCATTGTCTGAAACGTAATTTCTTTGGGATGTCCTATTCCCGTATATCCCTACATGGCAAAAACGCGTTCCCTTGCTGAATTTAATTATAATATATAATAATATCCTCAACTCTTGTCCACCTCAGGGTCGGGTTGAGGGATGAGATGAAATGAAGCCCCTTTTATAAAGGTCTGTGAATGACAAGGTTGCCGGCCAACCATGCCGGCAGGTGAACGAAATGAAATGACATGGATGAGATGAGCATTAAGAAATGGCGGAATGAAATTGTGACATGGGAAAACGGGAGAAACCCCCGTGAAAAACCTGCCGAAGCTCCGTTTCATCCACCACAAAACCTACATGCAGTGACCGAGACTCGATATCGGGACCCGACGCACAGTGTGATATTTGATGATTCTAGGGGGATTTAATTCTAGGCTCGATAATTTTACTATTTTTCAGTCTTAATTGTTTTCTATGCTACTTGTTACATTATTTGGATAACGCTCTTAACAATTTCAATTATTTCTACTAATATTTTCCATAAAAAATAATTTTTGTTATGTGTTATTTTATTCCCAATATTTTACAAAATTAATGAGCACAAATTATTTTATACTTCCTACCAATTTACATATTTTAAAATAAAAATATAATGTATTTCTTAAAAAAAACAAATATTTTTAATTTATCGCTATTTTACAAATGAAAAAATCACATGTGCATATTAAATAGGTTTTATATTATGTTTTAATATAAACATTTCACGTATTATAGAGGACAAATGATATTTTATTTCATACACAAAACATATAATTATTTTGAATTGTTTATCATTATTTTTCAAATTAAAAATTCTTAAATTTTATTGTTTTTTTTTACAAAATCCATAATTTGATATTTTACAAATATACGAAAATACAAATGATCCTATATTTCTAAGAACATATAAACGTATTAAGTATTTTAAATTTCATTATTTTAAAAACAGGTATTCTATGTGTTAGAAATTATATTAGGCCTATGATTTTTATATAGCCATTATTCTATAAATTAAAACAAAAAACCGAATTGCTTTTCCATTTCTTACAAAAAAATGTTACAGATGTTTTTTATTCTCATTATTTTGCACATATAAAGAAAACAAAGACAGATAGTAATGTTGTACAAAAATATAGACTGCATAAACTGAGTCACTTTTGTCGGAATCTGTTGCCCTCTGTATCTAAAGTAGGTGCTAAGCGCAATGAGAGAACTTCTTGTGTAATTATACCGTGCTTTATTTTGGGATTATGCCCCATGTAGGCCAAGAAAGGATCAAAAGATATTAAAAGTCTGTGGAAATATCGGTGTTTGTGTCGACCCTCGAAGTTTCCTTGTGAAAATTTTCCCAATATATTTTGCTATCTTTGTTTCTTTCTTCTTGTGCTTCTTTCGAAAGATGACCAATCAAAAGAATACAAGAGGCAATAACAAGTTTTGCCGTGGCATAAAATTTTGTGCACACTGCTTGGCAACTGTATTCTTCCAAATACAGATTTCTAGTTTCATCAGCATACTTTCCAAAAGCATCAGCATTTATGGAAAATCCACAACTCAGAGTCTCTAACATGACATGAAAACGGCGAATTAGCTCAAAATTGACACCTGTTATTTGGGCAGTCTTTTCGGTGTTTCTGAAAAATCGATGAGCAGTGTCTCCATTATTCGTATTTCTTGCTTGTTGTGTTGGCACATCCACCAGTAGATCTGTCTCATTCTTGATTCTGTTCTGAATGTACTTCTTCCTATTCTCAACTTTAGTATTTATAAATTGGTGAGTTGAAAGAATGGCATCTATCATCATCGCTCGGGCTCGATTAGCTGATAAACCCTTTGGTTTATCTAAAAACAGCCATCGACTCTTTTTCATTCTGGTGCCTCGTGAAGGTGATGCAAGAGATAATTCTTTGACTATTGCAGCAGAGTCTTTTTCTTTCCCTTATCACGTAACTTCATTTCAGAAGCAGAATATATTTCTTCCAGGCTTGTTGACCGAACGAATTCTCGAAGCTTCCGCCTTTTCGTTTTTCACAACATTCTTCGAATGATTTTGGTGGTCTACCAGAACTAGAAGGCGGTTGATCTGTAGAAGTAGAAGGCAGAGATTGACAATCGGTCACGGGAAAAATTAATATTTTCTTGTAGACAGTCTGAATAATTGTCCAGGAATCTGCCACGGTGACGATATTTGTTCCATCTTACTTCAATTTGCTGACACACACTTCTCATGTAGGCCTTTAAATTCTTAATAACGACACTAGAGAATGTCACATGCTTAATTTGTTTAAACACAAATTCATACACTGCATCACAATGTTCCCTTTTATTATTTCCGGACCAAACTTCGAAAATTGTGTGCCGGGAAGTAGGTGGATCCAATGGGAAACAAACTAGAATAAGCTAAAAAACGCAGATGAATGCAATTTTTCTCTTGTGTTTCCAACAGAAGGGATATCAATTATTAAAAATAATGCAATTAGAAGGCCATATGCGTCCATATAAGAAAGTTCTAGTCTAAAATATCTGGATAATAAACTTAAATTGGAACACAGTTAAAAGTCTTCTTTCATATTAACATTCTTGTAAATCTAAACAGATGAAACCTATTTTATGTAACTTACAGAACCCTAAACTAAACATAAGCATCACAATAACACGTAAGCCGACTTTATTCTCTATACAAATTAGCTCGATTGATCAACCTACTCAATAAGACAGATTACGCATCTGCGAGTGACTGTTGTGTTTAGACCTCATTTATGAGTCCGTGAGCATGCCTAGGAACAAAATAATTATTTATATATGTTAACAGGTTTGTTTGCATGTACAATACAAAATATCACTTTTATTAATTGACCTTGGAATTTTGAATTAAATTCCCCTAGATTGTTAAAATAGCACACTGTGCAACGGTGAGAGGCGAGCGTCTAACCGCTAGTGTCACGGATCCGACCGCGATTTAGTTAATTGAAATGATTTAGTTATGCTTATTTTCATACATATATCAGTAGTGACAAGTGGTTAGCTCATAACATCAAAGAGACACCCAAGGTATCCTGTATAAGAAAGGCTGTTTACATGTATTCTCACCGTCTATAATTTAGGGTTCAAGTTCTTTTATGAGACCAAAAGCCTTCGCACTTGGGGTATCACAACTTCAAGTACCCGGAGGAGTCTTGGATTTTTCCATCCTAAAAACGTTAACGACCCTGGCCGGGTTTGAACCTTCGATCCTCGGGAGCAGAGGCAAAACACTTAACCCATAGACTTCAGAGGCCGATGCATGCTTCATTATTCATGTGAATTTATTTTTCTCCTGCTTCTGCTTCATCACGGTTTAGGCTTATTTACTAACCTGTTCCGGCTCCAAATTGTTGCTGTTTATATATTTTCTTTGGTCTTCCCAAACTTCTTCTTCCTCGTGGTGAATAGCTGTATGCTGCGTGTGGTATTCTATTCTGTCATCATTGTCAAGAGTTCTTTCCAGTTTGTTCTGTATTTCATTATTATTGTTGAATTTATTTTTAAAGCTTTTAAAATATTATATAAAATTGTAAACTACATTAACTTTAATATAGCAGTTGATTCTGGTGGACTGTAGTTACCATTGGAGGGAAATATTAAACAAACAAAAGCGGACACTTAATTTATAAAATAAACGAAAGTTGGTATTTTGAATTCTAGACCTAAAGCCAGATCACAAGCTGTGGAAATAAGATCTTTGCGATATGTTTAAAGTTCAAATAGGTTGGATAAAAAAGGGATATACTGACATTTGTGAAAAATTAGAGTTGAGAAATGGTAGAAGATATAAACGAATCAAAAGAACTGGCAAAATCACTTCCACAGAATGGATTCAAACTAAAGGAAACAGGGACACAGAACAACATAAACAACGCTGAAGAAATAAAGATGATCTTGACATATATGAACAGGCTCAACAGAACCAAAACCTAAAATATTGATGATGGTGATGATAAAAGGACTAATTAACGACATTAAGTACATTTCAAATATCTTCACGCATTTTGATGTTTGTGTTTGTATTACTCTGAGTGTTCCTATTACATGTAAACATCGAACTACACTAAAAGTACAAAAATAACGATAGTTCTTATTTGTGTTCACTTGGAGGTGGCGCCGGTATAGAAATGATCACTCAATTGGGGAGGCCCTCAATGTTCTGGAGTGGTTTAAGTAGTACGTATATGATCCAGATATTAGAAGATTTCGGGCTATAAGGCCGTGGTCTATAACTAGTGTTTTTCCCTGACGTTTCTCCCTCGGCTACGGAAGGCATCTTCAGTGACGAGTTCTTCTAGGTCATGTTCCCTGGTCGGAAGCTCATGCACAGACGAGCTTCCACCAGGGAACATACCTAGAATAACTGAAGATGGCCACCGTAGCCGAGGGAGAAACATCTGGGAAAAACACCAGTTATGCAGACCCCATTGGCAATTGCCCGAAATCTGCTAATATCATGATTTCCGGACGTGCAATCTGTGTTATACAATTAGGCCTATATGATGCAGAGTTGAAATCCTCTTTCTAGCATATCGTATCCCAGCAAGGCCCGGGTGGCGTGGGACATGCAAAAGTACCCACAAATAGTTACTCTGTATCTGGGGATCTATTTGTACAATTACAGACCTCATATAACATCTTACAGTAACATATAAACATTTAAAATGATATGGTCATGTCAAAAGAAGAACAGATTCCCAAGAAGAATACTAAAATGGGTGCCACTTGGTAGAAGAAGATGGAGAAGAGAACGCTCAAAAAACTTGGATGATGGTATTTTGAGGAGCATGAGGGAAAAAGAATTGGGCGATGAAGACTGGAATGACAAAAAGATGTGGAGGAGAATGGAAGTGTATAAATGGGCACAGAAATATGTGAAATGCCGTGAAATCTGCTAAATAAATAAATAATATGTAAGAGAAAATATTGAGCATTGTATATTTCTACAAGCCAAGGTTTGAAAATGTGTACAGTAATGTAATGACGAAAACACAGAATTAAGTTTTTTAAGAAGGGAAGTGTTTTATAAACGATTATTAAAAAGCAGATATTTATTAATAGAGATTAAAACGGTCGGGAAACAAAAGGATATAAAAAAAGTTATTCAATTAATTGAATGTTACATGGTGTTTTATATGATAAAAATATAATAAAAACTAAAAAATGTATAATTCAATAGAATGAAGCACAATAACATGCATGGAGCAGGCGTCTGACACTTAAATACAAACAAGAGTAAAAAACTGTCAACTGAAACATTTATTTTTTAAGGAGATCGGAAAGTCGTTGCAATATTTTTTTTGAAAATATGTGAATAATACATTCTCCTTCTTCTGCCCTCTGCAGAAGTAGGCAAATCGGCCATTACGAGAATTGGTCAGTCATCTGTTGTAAAGTCTCCCCAGGTCTCTGTTACCTTGTGGTTGGTAATATAGTGCCTTCAACGGTAAAATCGGTCCCCTGGAATTCCCGAAAAATGCTGTTTCTATTTAATCTGATACATGTAAATGTCCCTTACAAGCTCTTCTACCTTCCATTTATTTCTTATATTCTGTGAGAATTTAGTTGTCCGGTCTTTTAGAGATTGAGGTTGTGTGGTTGGTTTAAGAAAGAGACGGGTACTCACATCCTCTCTGTCACCATAATATACCTCAAGGAAGACCTAAAACAGTTGAATGCCGTGCTTAACTAAATAACCGCACTCTGGATTGTGTTAGGAGAGTAGGGATCGAAACACCAAGCATTTTTAAGAATTTTGACAAAAGAATATATTTAATCATAGATGTTCTTCTTCTTCACGGTTTAGGCTTATTTACTAGCCTGTTCCGGCTCCAAATTGCTGCTCTTTCCATTTTTTCCTTGGTCTTCCCAAGCTTCTTCTTCCTCGTGGTGAATAGTTGTATGCTGCTTTTAACCATAGATGTTAATATGAATATTGTTAGACAAGGACGGCACTCAACAATAATAGAGGATAGTAGAAATCATGAAAACTAAATTCTCACACTGAATATATCTTCATTATGGTACGCTATTTGTATCTTAATGTTACTCCACTTATGTAATCTCATCTGAGAACTATTTATTTTTGCTTAATAGTGCTCACGCAGGGTTCAGCTGACATTTCCATTCAAAATAGCTTGCTTTAAATTTACGTTGTGGAGTATTATTTGAATTTATTTTTTAATTTGTTTGCCAAAATTTATGTCACAGTACTATGTAGTTCGTTATACTCTATTAAATTTCTCTTAACATTTTTGATTAAGCTGAGAGATATGACATCCTAAATAAATAAATGTAATATATATATATATATATATATATATGTGTGTGTCTTATTTGTTAAAATATTTTATTGTACATGAAAGTTTTTATCTTTACAATTCTTCTTGTAAGCCCTTAACAGAGATTTAGGCGCTCTCCCCCTACAGGGAAGAATTTGAACCATACTAATTTAGTTACACTTGTTTTCGTATAGATGTAATTTGAATGGTCCGTGGTCAGCGTTCCGCCTGATACTGACATCTAGGAAACCAAGATAGTATTAGCACGGGAAAATTCGGTAAATTTTGCTTAGAGGCCTTTTCATTCAGACTTAAGCGTCTTTTACGAACCTGAAATCTTCAGTCTCGGAACCCACGGCTTAAAGTCCCTCCCGGAGGACTTGCTCCTTGGATTTTTCCATCCTAAAAAATCCATTGACCCCGGCCGTGTTTGAACCCGCGACCCTCGGGACCACTAGTTCACCACGGCCGATATCTTTACAATATGTTTTCTAATTAATGGCATCGATTTGGCATTTTCTTCACAAATGTTCATATTATACTTTATTAAAACATCTTGACGTTCATAAATACATCGTTGTAAATCATCTTCACTTTTCGCCAGCAGTACCTGGTCATCTGCAAAAAGTATTGTTTTACAACTGTGTTATGCCAATTTTATTCGTGGGGGATTCAATTATTTCCATTCCAGAATGATGCTATTTAAATAAATAATACTGGGGAGAGACCAGATCATTGTGGAAGTCATTGTTTCATTAAAACAATTCGTGAGTTGTCCATGATGCATTATAACTTTCATCAATGTTCTTTGTTAAAAACACTTTGTGAAATTTAAGTGAAACTTGATGCTTTTCGAAGATTTCCCATAACGTATGTCTTTTTATTACATCATACGCTTTCTCAAAGTCGTAAAATGTCGATACGGTCCCAGGGATTTTACGATGTCAATAAGCAAATCCATAAATTCTGAGTAAAGCCACAGCTCATACGTCAGCAGCTCTGTCGACAAATCCTACACCCATGTCTACGTCGTGACCCTGAGCAATGCAATCGTTCAGACGTGAGAGAGTGAAGGCGAATGATTTAGGCACCATAACTGAACCAATTTGGCTATGAAGCATGCAAGTCCAGGGGCATTGAGGTGACAATCTCACCACTGGACGTACCTATCTATTGGCTGTAACCAATAATGGAGACAATTAAGCTACACGAATGACTTCCAAGTAATATACCGTACATATATAAATTAATTAATTGAAAAAAATGAAAATCTGATATATGAATCAGTGCGACGTTCTTCAATGCAATTTCCTGGAGTTTACGTTCGACATAAGACATCTCTAATTAACCTCGTAAAATATTAAGAAAACAAGGTCAATTCTGAATAAACCGACTGTAGCGTGTGAGTGCATGGGACCCCTTTCTCCGGGAATAATGAGCACTGACTCAGAAACCGCTTGCCGCCGATTCCCGTAGATAATGTCATAGACCGTTCTATATATTAAACTCGCATATTAGCAGTATCCATCCATTGTAATTCTGCCCGAGGATAGGGCTTTCACTGCAATCATACAATTATCATGCTATGCTTTGCAGTTTTACTAGGGAATTATAGGTGTGGTAGCTTCCCGTTGCTTTCCACACCGGTGAAGGATGATGTTTATAATGATAAGGATGATGATGATGGCCGGATGATTTTCGGGGACCGTTGGGCCTTAAGCTTCCTGACATTTGTCTTACAGGTGAGGAAAAACCCCGAAAAAATCTCACCCAGGAGCCTGTCCCGACCGGGAATCGAACCCGGGCCCGCTGCGTGAGAAGGCAACACGCTACCTCAGGACCACAGCAGAGGACATTATCAGTATGTAGTAACGGAATTCCAAACTTGGATTTTCGTAATTATAAGCATATTCGATGATAGCTGACTTGGAATGTGAATATGCGACTAATACAAATTAGAACGTTAAAATTAATTTAAAAATCCAATGCCTGATGTGATATTTTTATCTAATAATAAAATTATCTCTAATCTCTTAAGAATTAAAACAATTTCATTAAGTAATATAAAGATTAATTAACACACACATTCAAATGGCTCAGAATATAATATTACTTTTATTCTGTTATCTCGTAGAAGGCGCTAACATCGAGTGGATCACTCATTTGGGGAGGCTCTCCATGCCTTTGTGTGGTCAGGAAAGTATGTCTGGGATCTAGAGTTTAAGGCTACCATCTCCGTCTTCCGTAAGCTGACGCTCTCATCTTTCAATTGTTCCCGGAAACTCTTTTTTAATAAATATTTGTTAGCACACGATGTTGAATAGAGTGAGCCAGTTAGAGTAGGTTCTGCATGACCCACATACAGTAAAACCTGCCTTAGCTGGAACTTTTATAAGAAGGAAACCTGAAGAGACGGGGGAAAAAATCTCCAGAACGTTATGATTTTATATGCAAAATCGTCCTGTATAAGCCGGAAACCTTCATAACGCGAAAACGGAATGGTTTTTTTAAAGTACTAATAATTAATTTTTACCGCAGTAAGACGGAAAATTATTCTTAACCACCTTCTAATTACAGTATTAATGACCACACGTGAAAATTCTGCATATGACACTTTCTGCATTATATCTTTTACCTTCTTGTGTTGCCTATGTATTGCGAGGGTAACTAACTCACTGGCACTATCGAACCCGCAGGTTCATGGCCGCGCGGATATAGGCTCTCCATACATCCCTATCCTGAGCCAATGTTTTCCAATCATCCCCTGTATAATCTACTTCCCTCAGATCATAGTTAATGTTATTCACCCACCTCATTCTTGGTCTACCAACTGGGTGTTTTCCCTCTGGCTTTCCTACAAGCAGCATCCATGCACGTCTTTCATTCCCCATTCGTGCCACATGTCCTGCCCATCTCAGTCTACGATGCTTAACTGTTCTCATTATATCTGGCTTCCTATAGACCATGTAGTTCACTGTTATTAAGTCTCCTCCATTCATCTTTCTATTCATCTCTCATCGGTCCAAAAATTTTCCTAAGAACTTTATTCTCATATACTCGTAATCTCATTTCCTCCCTTAAAGTGAGAGGGGATACCCTGATACATGTGTGACAGCGGGGAATCCCTCGCTTTTCCTTGCCTGCTTACGTTACTTACGAGGGAGTTAGGAAACTCTTCAGTCTTCCCGAAGTTGCGTTTCGTCTCGCTTTTGTGAAATAAAATTGTTTTGTAATGCCGTGCAAACTGAGCTGTGTTACATACACGGTTTTGTTTGTATTTCAGTCAATACGTTATGTCTTCAAAGTGTGCACGTAAGACACTTATACTGCGTGAGAAAATTCAAGCTTGTAATTTGGGAACCCTTTATAAGAAGGAAAACTGCCAGGACGGAAATATATTTAAGGAACCGTCAAGTTCCTTCATAGACAGGTTTTACTGCAATTAATCACGGAGAGACGGCCTGAGAGTAGCTCTTCGCGAAAGGGTATGCCACTATAAGTGAGTCCGATGCCTTATGTGGCATTTTTATCCAATAAGAAGATTCTTTCTAACCTGGTTAGCTATGAATTAAAACAATTGCAATTAAATACCCAACCGTCGGTATCTCTACCTTGGCGTGGTGGTGGGGCTTGTGAGTCCTAATGACTCCATGAGCTATGCAGGCGGTAGTGTAACTACCAACAGGGCCTCCCATGCATGGCAGGTCATGGAAGAAGATCCAGACTAAAAGAGATACCCATCGAAGAAGAAGGGCTAGTAACTCACTTCCAAGATGTAAAATTTTCCATTACTCATAGAAACATTCACGAAGTAAGCCGGACTGTTTTTACACCAATAATGGATGAAATCATCAAAGAACTAAAAGTTTAAGTTAGAAAAGGGATTAAAATAGGTAACAAAGAGCTGAAGATAATTAACTATGCTGATGACACAGTTCTAATTGCACAAAGTGAAGATGATTTACAAATGCTATTGCACAAATTTAGAATCATTGCAGCAAAATATAACAAGAAAATCTCAACAAATAAAACCAAATCAATGGCAATATCCAAGGACCCACGACGTGTTAAATTAGAAATAGAAGGGAAAAGCATAAAACAGGTCATGAAATTCAAATATTTAAGAGTAGAAATTAATAGCAGCAACAGAATAACAGATGAAATCCTCCATCAGGCAAATAATGCAAACAAAATATCGGGATGTTTAAACAGTACTGTTTGGATAAATAAAAATTTAAGAATAGATACAAAAGTAAGAATTTACAAATCTGTCATAATACCAGTTCTAACATATGGTTGTGAATGCGGAACAGAAACTCAAAAAAAAAAAAAAAAAAAAACAAATCAATGAAACAACCGAAATGAAAGTTTTAAGGAAAATCGTAGGAAAATCGCTGAGAGAGAAAATTCGCAGCTCTGTTATTAGAGAAGAATGTGAAATTGAACCTATAAACCTCCGGATAAATGATAGAAGACTAAACTGGAACAATCACATGGATGGAATGGAGAACAGTAGATTAGTGAAGAAAGTACGTGACTGGACACCTCAGCAGAAAAGGCATTTAGGACGACCACGATGGAAGGACGTCACCGTACCCCGGACCTCTAGTGAATGAACACGCAACAAGCTGCCAGCTTTCATGCGTAGAGGAAGAAGAAGAAGCAATAAAATAATATAAATATCGACCTGCAAGTTCGAAGGACTTATATAATATTACGTATTTTAATTCTGTTGTCTCGTGGAGGCGCTAAAATTGAGCCGATCACATATTCGTGGAGGCTTCCATGTCGTTGTGTGATTAGAAAAGTATGTGTGCGATGTATAGTTTCAATCCCTCTACCGACAGGTCATGCATATATAAATAAGGCCTTCGTGTCTTGTGGCATGTACAAAGTACTTATAAGCTGAGAGGTTATATCGAGTTAATGGAATGAAATGGAAAATTTTCAGTACTGAGGGATTGTGTATTTCGTTCATTAGTAAGAGTTTATATTTGGAATTTACTGAACATTATTTACTGCTGAAGGAAACGAAGTTGACTGTAAACAGAGCGTGAAATGTACTTTAGCGAGAAACTGATACTTCCATTTTCCAACTCTCCATCAGTAAACACAATATTAAGGATATAAGTTGTTATAATTTTATAGAGAGTCCGGATTAAGTTTTTTTTGCAAATTTAATTGATAATGATAAAACATGTTTATAAATTATACCTTCTCTACGTTAGCGAGGAAGTTGACCATAAATTGATAATACCTTGCAAATTATTCATTTTTTACCCGATTGAAGTGCAGCAAAGGGTAATGAATTTAACAATCCATGTGAATGCTGTATGTATGAAATTGAAATATTACTCATCTCTTATTTCGTATTCTTATTATATTGATATGTTTATAAAGTATTAATTGATCCCACTACAGACCTCAGTAGGCCCTTGGGGTAGTAAGAGGTTAAGGCTCCCACTTTTTCTGGACAATCGGTAATGGATGTCAGCCCGGTTGTCATCCTTGCGTGACGACAGCCTTTACCCCCATAACAAGCGTCCGGTACTCATTTTCGTTAGAGGCTGAGTCGACCCCAGGACCATAGTGCCGCCAGAATGTTTAGGTCAGTTTAAAAATTCAGACCCACCGGGACTCGAACTTTCGACTTTCCGGCTTGTAGCGCAGTGCCTTAATAACTACGCTGCGGAGTGCCGCGGATTTATAAATACCATATGGCTTGCTGTCCGAATGATCCATGTGTAGATAATTATATTTTGTAGGACTACTGGATTCTCACTCTAAATATGTCCTAGTACGTATATGTATGTGTGCATTAAGTGATTTTCATTCATTTTTTTTCTGCATAATAATTATTCATTACATAAGAAACGAACATTAAATGGAATAGTTATAATCTTACAACTTCAGACGCATTGTTGATCCGTTTATCAAATTACCGCCTTTGAATTTCGCGAGCGGCAGCAGCACTTCTTATCAGACAATAATAACACTGCACAACAAATTTCAAACTTCTTTTTTTGCATTTGAAAGAAAATAGGTGATATATCTACCCTATTTTGAATTCAGATCTGCAATCCAAAATGTTCTCTCATGTACCATTTCTGCAGGAAACGTGATTGAAAATGTCCACACAAATCAAAACGAAAATGATTGAACATATCTAAATTCATTATTCCGGTAACTCCTTATGTTATTTTTGTAAATGCAAGGATTATTAAGAAATAATTGTATAGATTAAATAACTTTCGGGAAGACTTAGTCACAGATTTTCTGATTTATCATGCAAAAAAGTATAGAAATATATAAAATGAGTTTGATTTTACTCACATTCTAAAATATTTTCTGGAACATTTTTGCTTGTGGACAACATCAGGAACATCCCTAATTAGGTGCCAACAATAGGCATCTAACATGCTGAGTGACCATTGCCCTCTGTATCTCCTTTCTATGACATATATGTCTTGATGAATACATTCTCCGTGTTCATCACTGACGGTCCCCCAGGTTGGGAGGAAAGAAGTCCAGGTGGGAATGCAGGAAACTTATTTTCATTGATATATTACACCCGAAGTTTTTATATGTCTTGAACATGTTCTCAATAATTACTTTGGTAGTTTTCGGCCGTTACATTCCCAGAAAATAAACACACACTGTATTGAATCCCACCCATGCTGTTTTCTCTTACTGTCCTCTAGCACGTCATCAAATGTCTTGTCTTACATCACTTCACGAATTTGTGGGTCAATAAAATACCTTTCTTCAATTTACCTTCACTAATTCTTGGAATTTTTTCTTTCAAATATAGAAAACTTAACATTTTTGTTTAAAGCCGTAACATTTTTCACTAAGCCTAACTTAATATGAAGGGGTGGCAGTAATATGTTTTCTTTCTTAACTAATGGTTGGTGTTTGATACTCTTGTCCCCTGGTAGCAAAGCATCCCTTAGAGGCCGCTTCATGATGTTTTTGTTTAGCTCGACTGCCCCCTTGCATATAAGGCAACAAAACTTTGTTAAACCACTCTGCATTCCAAGGCTTTAAGATCTCCACATATTTTCCATTCATACGTTGTGTAGTAAACAGTTTTTAAAAGCATATTAATACTCTCGTACGTTTCTTTCATATGAATAGTATGATCAACAGATATAGGCACAGAGTGGTAAACATTACAATTATGTAACAACACGGCCTTTAAACGTAACTTGGAAGAATAAATGAAAAGACGCCATTCTTGTGGATTGCAAATTTTACCGCCCAATTGTTCCATTAGTTCATAAACATCTTTACGTACAATACACAAGTTTATTCAAAGAGTGTTCACGTTTTCTACAAGTTGTTATTTTGACATTGGGCTCAAACAAATACCAGTTCTGTAATAGAGAGCCTAATAGTTCCGACTAACTTTTGTTGAGTTGAGATTCCTTAGAAGAAAAAATATATTTTTAATTACTGCTTTTGCACTCTGCTTCAACAATACAAGTGGAGAGGTTAAGAGACCGCAATAAAATAAATTGTGTAAACATATAATCTGCTACACCATGCAATCGGCCATGCCATTTACAGGGCTCATAAATTGAAACAGACCACCCAATAGGCTGGAATTGCTTCTTTCTCATTAATAAAATAATACTCTTTTGATATGCTCCTTCTTCGTGAACAAGAGTTCAATAGATTATGTATACAATAGCCCGCTACTTTGCGATCTGTCGGGCCGCTAGTATAATCATAAATCGGCGATTACTTCAAAACCGTAGGTGATAACGGAAAAGTAATATCAGTTTAGAAATCAGGGCATTAAATATGTTAGAAACATATAATTTTGGCAGGTGCAAATTTCAGTGTTATCCAGTGTAATTAGATATGTGTCGTTCGCAGCCAGCAAACGATCTCTGTAGACTTGTTTCTGGAGAAATAATTTTCAGATAAGTCGATTCTGGATAATGTAACTCTCGATTTTTCCACTCGAGAAAGGTCTAGTCTGGTGTCCAGATTATTCCTACCATCTCATATATAAAGACGTACGGGGGCACACCGGCCAGTTGTATCCAGGCTGTGAACTGGAGAAGCGACCTGAAGAGTGAAGATAAGATATTCTAAGAGAATCCGTCAGAGTATATAAATAACTGAGTTCTAAAATAAATTGTGAAGAGAGACTTTATTAGCAACAAATTATTTTTTGTGGAAATAAATAGGAGGAAATGTTGTGGAAATAGAGTAAATTGCGGAATAGTGTGTTTATATGTGTGAAGTAAATTTTTATGAAATTAAATTTTGTCATTTAGAAATAAAGGCCAAACATGACACGAAAAGAAAAATAAACGCCTGAACCGTGAATTTAACCCGATACCTCTAACTATGAACGTTAGTGGCATACCAATAGTCCAGTCAGGCCTCCAGCACAAATATATACTTTTTATTCCTTAGTCCTGAGGGTCGCGGTTCAAATCCGGACGGGCTCGATGGATTTTTTTACGATGGAAAAATCCAAGGAGCAAGTCCTCCGGAAGGGATTTAAGCCGTGGGTCCCGAGTCTGAAGATTTTGAGGCTCGTAAAAGATCCTTAAGCCTGAATGAAAAGGCCTCTAAGCAAACTTTACCGAATTTTCCCGTCCTAGTAGGCCTACTACCTTGGTTTCCTAGATATTAGTATCAGGCGGAACGCCGACCACGGACCATTCAAATGAAATATACGAAAACAAGTGTAACCAAATTAGTATGGTTCAAATTCTTCCCTGTATGAGGAGAGCGCCTAAATCTCTGTTAAGGGGAACATGGGCTTACAAGATGTAAGAAGATATATGATATTGTATCAAGAGAGGCAGTGGGACATCGGTCGCGCTGCTAGTTCGTGGCTTCTATAACAAGTAAGAAATTTAAAGATATTTAATTTATAGCATTAAAGCTAGGATTATTGGTCTATTGTTTCTATGATATTGTTGTGATTTTCTATGTTTTTCCTACTGTAGGTCTAATTGCAAACGTTTTTAGATTGTTCCGTAAGTGGTCAATGTTTCTATATATTTAGAGCTTAATATTGTATATAGCTAGCTGCTCTGCCTGTTTGTTGTGTCACCTGTCATGTAGTTTATACTGTGTCTCAAGGTATCTTCATGTATATTACAACTACAGAGCTAACAATTGAGTCTTCATTGCTTCCGTCTGGTAGAATTCTAGCATATATTGCATGGGAGTCTGCCGAATGCGGGCATTTCTTGTATTTGTAACGAACTGGCATGTCTAGCGTCATGTCGTGATCCACACCTTTTTTTGTCTTGATAATAGTTTATTATTCTTTCTTTCCTATTGTGATAGACATTGTTTTCATTAACACACATGTCGGTAGTGACTTCATGAGATACGGCGCGGAATTCTTTGGCCATTTTAATCCTAATTAATATTTTCACTCTCTTAGGCTTTGATACGTTGCTTGATCTTTTCATAGCATCGTTCCATATTAGACAGAAGACAACAAGAAATAGCCGTGCACGTCAGCAACGAGGTCTGGCCTCCTCCTTTGCCGTTCTGGATGCAGAAAGATAACAAATTGATCGCGGAGTATACCCAAAAAACTCTAAGCACACGAGCTGAAGAAGAGAAGAGAAGACGAGGAAATCAACGATAGAATATGTACAATTTAAAGTTAAAATATATCAATATGTATACTTGATAAATTGTGATATTAAGTTTAGGTTAAGTATATATAAGTTTAAGTAGATACAAGATTAATACTTCCATCTTGTGTATACTATATAGCATTCTATAAGAAACAAAATTAGACTAAGAAACTATCCATCAAAAGTAATTCTGTCCGAGGGCAGGTCTTTCACCGCAATCATAGAATTTTCATGCTATGCTTTGCAGCTTTACTAGGGTATTGTAGATGTGGTAGCTTCCCGTTGCTTTCCACACAGGTGAAGGATGATGATGATAATGATAAGGGTGATGGTGATGATGTCCATATGATTTCGGGGACCGTTTGGGCCTTAAAGTTTTCAGGACATTTGTCTTACAGGTGAGGAAAAACCCCGATAAAAACCTCACCTAGAAAAACTGCCCCGACCGGGGATCCAACCCGGGCCCGCTGCGTGACAAGCCAGCACGCTACCTCGTAAGAAACCATAATGTAATATAACTGTAAACACCCTAGATTAAGTTTCAACTAGCCGCACTCTGTAAAAGAGTAACGCATTAAGTAAAGAAATCACGCTAGATAAAATAAATAGGGACAAGAGCAGACCTGGGGATATGTTGCATTAAGCCCGCGGTAAACCAGGGGGATGGTGGTGGGGCTCTTAAATAAAAATAAATAAATAAATTCCATATTAGTGTTGCATATGATATCAGAGTTATTGTGGTACCGTTGTGTATGTGGGTGTGTATATGTTTGCTTCTGTGTAATTGTGTTTATTTGTGTGTGGTTGACTGCAAGTGCGTAAGCCTATATAAGGGATACATGTATTTGTATGTTTACGAATGTATGTATAATTATGAGTGGCTGTTCGATTGTAGTTAAAAATCTACCTCATCGATTTACAAAAAAAAAAAGATGTCAATCAATTTGTCTCTATTGTAGGAGTATAGGCTCGTTCTATTTTAAAAAATAGAACGAATATAACGGCGGTAACACGTAAAACTAAGATGGGAACAAAACATAAGTATTTTTCGAGCAACGTGTAGGGTAGGCTGTCATTCAAATTAATTTTATACAATTATGATTTATGAAGTTTCTTTAACCATTTTGCTACCTAGGATCCGTTTCAGAAGTAAACTTAAATTAAAATTAGTACATGGGTGATATATCTTCGTTCACAATGTTTTATCTGAACAATTCGTGAATTAAATAATAGACAAAATTAAAAAAAAAAAACTTATCATACATACCAGGGAGCACCAAGAAGTGTAAAAATCAAGGAATAGTTTGAACAACTAAAACATAACCATACAAAATTCTTAAAATTCAGTAAACTGAAAACAAAATTCGCAGGAGGCGAATTTACACTATTTACCATTTATTGAATTCTACTCTGACTCCGAATATCAATGAATGATTGTTATTCTTTTTTTTTTTTTCAGTTTACTAAGTTTTAAGAATTTTGTGTAGTGTGATTCAGTCTAAACACACACACAAATATATATATACAGGGTGTAACAGGACCTCACCGACAAAATGATAGGGATGATAGGCCATGTAGAGGATCATTTGTTGTGAAGGAACATATAGACGCAAATATGTCGTTTATGAGTTATGCGCAGGGTCGGAATTGAATACAATCAATTGTACACGTATCATTTTATTGAAAACGGCATGTTTTTACAATGAATGTTCAAATATTAAGTGTTCTGACGACGCCAAAACAGAATATATGGCAATGGGGGAAATTCAGAAGACCTACAAATAAATAATATGATAATTAAACGTGTTGAAGAATTTAAATATCTTGGATCTATAATAGATAAATCTGGTACGTGTGAAAAAAATATACTATTAACAGAGTAAATTGTGCAGGAAGGCGATTAGATCCCTGAATGGTCTTTTATGGAGTAGAAATTTGACCAGAAAAACAAACAAAAAAGAGATCATATAGACAATAATAGAAAGTATACTCATATATAGAACAGAAAGCTGGACAATAAATGAAAAGCCGCAGAAAAGAATCTTGGCGACAGAAATGGATGGATTACGGAGAAGTATGAGAATATCCAGGCTACAACATATTCGAAATACATATATCAGACAAGAAATGGATGCACAAGAAACTGTTATGGATAGGATAACAAAGAGAGCTATAGAGTGGTATGGACATGTACAACGGATGTTGGAAGACCAGTGACCTAAACAGGTGTTGGAATGGATGGTACCAGACAGAAGGAAGAGGGGGAGAAGTAGAAGAGCATGGTTTGAGGGAATATATGATGCCATGATGAAGAGGGGTATGGAAGATGGACAATGGGAAGATAGGAATCTCTGGAAAGCAGGAATAAAGGCAAACTGCTGTAAAGTGGAAAGCCCGTATGAAGTATTAAGTAAGTACGACGTCAAAAACAATTCTGCCATGATCGGCCGTGCTGGCCGATCGTTGCTGCGACGATATCAAACATGCAATGAGCCATAGGATCGACTGTTTGGACACTGATTGTAAAAACATGTATTTTTTTCAATAAAATACAATTGTTTGTATTCAATTTCGTCCCGGGTGAACACCTTCATCCGCGCATATCTCATAAACAACGTATTTGCGCCTATATGTTCCTTCACAAAAAAATTATCCTCTCTGCATGGCCTATCATCCCTATCATTTTGTCGTTCAGGTCCTGTTACACATACACTAATAATCATTATCATTTGATTATACTAATAAAGATGGATACAGGTTTTCAGACACTAACCCAGCAACTTTATTTTTGGTCCATTGTATTACCCATCTTTGTTTTATGGAATGCATTAGAAGAAATCTACTCTATGGTGATATGTAGTCTGTTATGGTGTTCCTGATTCGACACACATCAAGCATCACATGTCATATATAGTTATTTATTTGGGCTACAATCCTCCCTTTGGCCTTATTCTGTCCTATGTTGACACGTAGTCTCGGAGTCATGAGGATGTACATGACTGTGCCTCATTAGATCACCACAACCACATATTTTAATCACCAGTGGTTTGCTAACCTGCCTTTTTTCTTAACATGTGTTGAGGTGAAAGGTGATATGAAATGAAAGAATGGAGATGAATAGATATTATGGGGAGGGGGAAGAGAAATTGAGTGTCTTTGTGGGGGTGAAATTTGGAAAACCGCGAGAAAACTCCGGAAAATCCCGGTATGGCTCACCACCAATATCCCTTTGGAACCGCCATGATTCGAACTTGAGTTCCTAGTTGGGGCAGCCGTGAGCGCTAGCCACGCGTCCACCGAGACGTCTAAACCATCATCATTAAATCACATTTTTTGCTTCTAATAATTTCAAGGATAAAATAATGTTCAAACAAGTAATAATTATAACCTCTGGAAGAACAGTAGAACTTATGTTTGTCGATTTTTACTTACAAAGTAATGCGAGCATGTAATCATCTTATAAAGACTCTGGGATGACAACATCTTTCTTGTCTGTATAGAAAACGACAATACTCTCAACTTTTTAACTTTATTTTTTATTAAACAGGTTTTTCTAAGTCCATCATATCTATTTAATTGTTTTTTAAATTTCATTATGAAATGGTGAATATGATTAAATCCATCCATAATAATTCTGCCCCAGGGGAAGCTCTTTCACTGCAGTAATAGCATTTTCATGCTATGCTTTGTAGCTTTACTAGGGGATTGTAGGTGTGGTAGCTTCCCGTTACTTTCCACACCGGTGAAGGATTATGATGATTATGATGGCGGCCATATGATATCGGGGACCGTTTGGGCCTTAAAGTTTTCCTAACATTTGTCTTACAGATGAGGAAAAAACCCGATAAAAACCTCACCCAGAAAAACTGTCCCGATCGGGGGATCGAACCCGGGCCCGCTGCGTGACAAGGCATCACGCTACCTCGAGACCACAGCGGTGGACTATGATTAAATGGATACTGTTAATAAAATTTAATACAGATTTGCCTTGATGACTGATAAATACCAGGAAACATTCAGCCTAGATGGGTTGGAACCGGTATTTGAACCCGAAACCTCACGAATACAGTGTCCAACTTTACCGCTTAAGCCAACTCGCTCGGTAAATCTTTGTGTTTGCGGAATTTATTACTTTTAAGTGCGCGTCATATTTTTGGTTGCGTTCCTTTTAGGATAGATGTTTATCAGGAAAGACTGAACTGAGAGAAATAATTAATAGCATTAATGCTTTATTTTAAGACAATATTTTTAGCATAATAAACAATACATACATATTTTTAAAAATATTGTAGAAATGAAGTATACACAAAAGTAAAAATACTAATTTGGCATGGGACTATTTCGCCTACAAACACTATACTATGAAATGACCATTGGATTTTGACACGTCACTGCAGTTGTGATTTGCCGGCCGTGTCGTTTGGTTGTGTTCTGTTATATCCAGCTTTGTTTTTTTCCCTCCTCCCTACGCTTGATCGTATAAATAGTGTTTTATATAATATAGTGCTGTGACTTTTAACTGTGTTGTTTATTATAACTTATTACTGAAAATGTTTGATAAGATGACTTCAAATGAGACATCTTGGCTGAATATTCCACTAACGTTTTAGTACAGGTAAGAATGTATTCTAAGTATCTTAACTTTATAATTAAATAGTAATTTGATTACGTATCATTATGAACAATGTAATAACATTATAGAATGAATGAAACTTGATAAGCATTTATTGTTAGTTACTCAGATTAGATAAAGTTAGGCTAGTGTTATAGATGTTGGAATGGAGAATGAACTCTTCCTGTCGCAGGTGGCACGGCAGAATTCAAGGTTGTGTTCTGTTAGTTTTCACATATACTTTGTATTCTTATTAATCTCTCACACACACTGAAAAGTGAAACAACAGTTGTTTGACGATAAGCTTTTAAACATTAATCTAAATCTGACGTTTGTCTTTCTCATACATTATAAAATGTTTGGAATTTCAATAGCGAACATTCACATTTACACATTGCTCAGAAGTAATTAATTCTGTTACATGGAGAACATGAAATGGACTATTTTCAATGCCGGCTAGAAACTGTATTCAATGAAATTAGATCTATGCATAAAGCATAAGTAAGTTATGGTATGTTCAGAGTGCATAAAAATCAATTGAAATACCGGTAATAAAATTCATAACATTGCAAAGCCATTCAATTCTGAAAGCTAACAACTCCATTGTACCTATTCCTAGTAAAGTAATCAACGCAAACATAACATTATCCAATCTAATTTTTATTAAAAATAAATGAAAAGAGTCAATTTTCATATTTTAGTAGCCTTGCATATGTTTGAAATTACTTTTCTTCTGCTGCTAGTAAGCTACTATGGATACCATATAAAGGTTAGATAAATAATTAGTTATCTAACTCTCAATTACAGAACAAACCCAATAAGCTCCATGGTGTGACAAGCTTAGAAGGCTCTTGGCCTACTGAACGGCTGTTGGCCTTACTTCACTGTATGTGGTCAGGATCTCGACTCCTCTAGCCGCTGTAGCTGATTTTCTAAATCTGAACCAGCTATTTATTATAGCTACCCAAATACCTAACGACGTTAGGTGGGCACTGGTCCCATAGTGGCCGAAATTTCATGAGAACATTTCTACCCTCGTGAGGACTCGAATCAACGCAAGCCCTGTAGCTCTGTACCAAGACATCATGCCTTTAAACCATTAGGATATGGTTTGGGACTAGAATAAACTTAACAGTTCAACGAAGTTTTGTACATAACTCTCTATTAGAACAATTTTAATTATAAGCATAACTGCTTCAATTATTATTTTCAGTCTTCTTTTTCCTTGGTATTACATCTCCCTTGTTGGGTCTTTTACGATCCCCAAGTCATCTGGCCCTGTAAGGACACTGTCTGTTATGGGATCATTTTAAACTCTGGAACACATGAATAGTTTTTTACCACTGAAGGGCATGAAGGGCCTCTCCAAATGAGTGATCTCCTCAGTGCCGGAGCTATCTCCTAGACAACACAAACAATTAATATAAAATACACTATTTACTCATGCATTCATAAGATAAATTTGACATAAATGATTATAATGGTAATATCGTGTTAAGAACTATTTGCGCCTTTAATTTCGCCATTATTTACATTACAGGTTAGGAAAATCCTCGCAAAAAGAACCTCATACACGATACTTCTCCCAACTGAGGATCGAACACGGTCATTCTGCGAATTTGCTATTAGATCACAGCGGTGTACAAAATGAACCCACGAGCTATGTCGGCGGAAGTATTGCTGCCAGAAATCGTCAAACCCACACAGATCAGAGACGATAAGCTACATTAATGCAGTTAATTTGGTTGAAAGAGTGACAAAATTTCACGCAAAAACTCAATCGTCGTAAAATGAGAATATAGCTCCTACTGAAGTGAATTTTTCCAGAGGTAAAATAGTCTACAATGTTTATCCAGGGTTAAATAAAAAAAATAATTTTTATATTATAAAGTGATAATATACTGTATCAGTTAATTATTTCTTTGTATGAATTCTAATTTCTATACAGATTCTTCAAATTTGAAAATTGTTAATAATTCGCGTTTATAAAGCATTACAAAAATGTTTAAATATGACGCCTGTAGCGATAAAATGGCCATATTTTTCTTTTTTAATTAAACGCATTCCTCTGTTTACTGATATCGATGTCAGTATTGTTTTTGTGACTGCAACCATCAAATGCAATGCGGTCTTGATTTTGTGTGGCGGACGTTTGCAGACACTTGTGGATGTGGAGAGTTAAGTAGGTTGACATTTAGAATCACAACTGAAATAAAAATACAAAGTAATGTAAGTTGACGTCTCTACATTTACTCTGAATCTACTAACAGTAAGACAATTATTAAAATTTAACAGGAATGGATTAATTTTAGATTGAAAATCCGGTATGAGACGCACAATTGGTAATTTGTTAAAAGCTGAGTTTCGCCCTCATGATTAGAGGTTTTAAAGATGTACAGGCCTCGACTATACACACTTTTAGACACAGGAACAATCAATAATAAAATATATGCACTTATTATTAAAGCTGTTCGTAATTACGAAGTAATTATATAACTATATTTTATAAGATTTAAATTATAGTAAATATCAGGATTTTTCATAATTATATTTCAGGAATTAAAACAGTACGAGCTTATTCTACTTTTTCTTCGAAAATTTAATGTAATTTTTTTTTTTAGTTTCATGAGACGCTCTTCAGGAACCTCTGTGTGAAATAATACAAGTATTTGCGATATATTCCATAATGATCCGTTTTTGCATTGATGAGTGAACAGCTGACCAAGTTCGAGGTAAAAGATAAACATTCTCAATCAGTTATTCGGCATGGAACTTCACGGTGAACCATTCTGATAATAATCTTATCATAAATGTCGAGCATTGTGCATTGCTCATCATCGAAGATGCTCTGAGTAGTTTGGTGTGATTATTTCAGAGACTGAAATCACGCACAACTCCGTAGGGTCTAAATTTAAATTATTGTGTCCATGTGAATCAACGTCAGGGGAATATTGAATAATAATATCCAAACCAAACATTGTGAAAGCAGAGGTAACTTTAGACACTCATACATCACGAATATAATTTATAACGGTTGCGAGCTATATTGATTTTGAAATCGATTTTTTTCACCTGTTGTTAAGTTGGTGCTGCCACCTATGTAACACTTCTCTTACTTCAAGCATATGTTCATTCTCTTTCTAGCCATTTTGCGAAATATTGCTGACTGCACTGCTTGTCATGATGCTGTATAACATCCTTCTATTTCCGAAGATATTAAATAGCTGAAATTCTAAAAGTAAATTAATAACTAGGTATTATATGTTCTGAGAAATGTAAATTCTAGCTATGTCTGTAAACGTTTTCTCTTTTAATTTTTTTAAGATAACGTGTGACAGATCATAGAACAAAAAATAAAATCTTCTTCGCTGCAGATTTTGAAACCCTAGTGGTTTTAAATAATGTACTTGCAGGACAAGGTACTACGTGTGTAGAAAATGATAAATCACCTTCAAGAACTGTCACAATACTTACAGCAAATGAAGCCCCATCTTCAGCAATTACTATATTCAAGCTAATTTAGCTCAAAGTTGCAGCAGGGAAAGAAAGCGACAGCGTCATTCCCCTAAAGAAAATCTGACTAAAACTTGAGATGATAGTGATGATTCTGACGACGTTCAGTATGCAGAGTCTGGGAAGAAGAATCTTATCCCGATGTATTAAACCGATCCTTGCACAAATCCTGAGATTACAATGGAAGACAAGCGAGTCAGAAGCTGCTATTACAGTTTTTGAAAATAAATATTATTTTGGAATTGTATTAAATAAATGTAAATAAACAGAATGCTTATGTAAATGTAATATCAATGGGAAAACCGTGAAGGTGGCCCACACTTAAGGACGACATTTTGTATAAAGATAAAGCGATTGTGTGTGTGTTGAAGCTCCAAGTAAAGTGGGGAAGCTGGAACACAGCGTTCTGAAGCTGGCAAAAATTTTAGTTAAATTTATGAAATTGTGTTGAAATTAATTTTTTAATACTGACACTTTTGTTTTCTCTTTTTTAATGATATAATCTTGACCCTCCATTTTTAATTTATGGACACATAAAATAGACAAGTAAGCAATTAATTATATAACAAAATTATAACTGTATATTTATAAACGATTTACAAAAATAATTTGGAGACCGCTTGGGGTTTAAACTTAAAAAAGTTATTTATTATTATTATTATTATTATTAATATTATTATTATTATTATTGTTATTATTATTGTTATTATTATTATTATTAATTATTTAGTTCAGCAAAATACAAATTTAATTGTATTTCATAATATATATTTATTTACCATTTAAAGTCAATTTTAAGAGAGGTTACTTCTTGACACATAAAAAAAACAAGTGTTTGAAGTTAATATACATTGTCTCACTTTGTGATGACTTTTTATTTTTTATCTTTTCACTTTTCTTCTTCTTCCTTTCATGTGATAGACCTAGGAGTATGTTATGGTCTCAATCCAACGTTTGAAGGGTCTGCCCAGGGATATCTTGCCTGGTGGCTGCTAATTTAAGATTTGAATGGTATTCTTGTTCGGCTCATTCTTCATACGTGAGATTTCCAGTTGTTTCTATATTTTTGTACATATTCCATGATTGATTCTGTTTGTAATTCTTTGAGAAATCATAATTTCTTTTATGGTCTGTTCTTGAGTAGCCTGCAGTACGTCTCATAAATCTCATTTCTGCCGCAGTTAGTCTTTGTTCATCTACACTGCGAATTGTCCAGGCCTCACTGCCGTAACACAACATGAGTCTGGCTAGAGTTTTATAAATTCTAGTTCGTGTGTGTTGCTGTACTGTGTTTAGCTTGAAAATATTATTTATCATTCCTGTTACTCTGTTATAATTTTTTGACTATAATATTTTTCCTCTTCGTATGTAACTTGGTGGCCGAGGTAATTAAATGTGTTAATTCGTTCTAATATTTCATTATTAATAATGATTTTACTGCGAAATGGGTATTTTCCAAGGAAAGCCATGACTTTAGATTTTTCAGTTGAGATTCCCATGTTGTAGTTTATTGCAATTTGGTGCCAAGAGTGCAGATTAATCCTAAATAGTATATAGGTAGATAGGTTACATTTACTTTCATGTATTATAAACGAAAATAACAGTATTCATTTATATAAATAGACGATTTGTAACAAAACTGTAAACATTGGTACAAATTAACTCCGGTTCACTATACTTACTTAACATTCAAGTTATTGGTAAGCAGAGAGAATGCTCCTTTGGTACGTTACAGATCTGGCTTTCTAGATAACTGTAAAATATAAAAATTATACTGATGCCTAGTTAAAACAAATTTTAATTAAAAAATCATTGAATGTTCTTTCAAACATCTTGCTAGACTCTCGGTGGTGAAAATTGGGAGCTATTTATTCGCAAAATGTTTATCTTATAAAATCAACTACTGACAATTCAAGATTGTTAGTGTCTATCAACAGTATTCTGATAATGTAAATTTTAAACTTTAAACAACGTAGCACCTACTTACTGAGTTAAATTATAATTGACTTCAGATGCAGCACGGAATTTTCCCAAGGCTGCAAACATTTTTAAGCATAATATTAAATTTAGGTTTAAAAGAAAGCTGATTTATCTAATAATTAGATAAATTATGATAATAATAGTTTTATTATTATTATTATTATTATTATTACTTATTATTCTTTTATCCTCCGCTGTGGTCTCGAGGTAGCGTGCTGCCTTGTCACGCAGCGGGCCCGGATTCGATCCCCGGTCGGGGCAGTTTTTCTGGGTGAGGTTTTTATCGGGGTTTTTCCTCACCTGTAAGACAAATGTCAGGAAAACGTTAAGGCCCAAACGGTCCCCGAAATCATATGGCCATCATCACCATTAGCATTATCATCATCATCATCATCTTCATCTTCATCCTTCACCGGTGTGGAAAGCAACGGGAAACTACCACACCTACAATTCAATAGTAAAGATGCAAGCATAGCATGAAAATGCTAGATTGCAGTGAAGGACCTGCCTTCGGGCAGAATTACTATGGATGGATGGATTATTCTTTTGCCACTTTATATTCGTACTGTATGGTTCATGTTGTGTTCTTATAAGGCCAGGATGGTGTGGGTCATGTAAAAGTACCAAAAAAGGGGGGGGGAGGGTTAAACTAGGGTAAAGAAAGAAACAATCGTATGATTCTTAATAAATTATCGACAGTCTTTTTTATACTCCCATTATATTAAATTTATTGTTAAATAAATTTATGTTTGCGTATATCCGTAGGCTCTTAGAATAATTGGTTTATTCTCCCGGAATATACATTATATTATTCTACTATCATCAACATTAATGTCATCATAATCATATCTACTGGGCATATTATATGCCATTATTATTATTATTATTATTATTATTAAGGAAATAATATTAAATAACTATTTAAATCTAACTCTATCGGGTATTTGTAACATTAGAATAGGCGTACAAGCTAATCCTTAGATTCCAATCAAAAGGAAAGTTAAAAATACCGAATCGTAATAATAATAATAATAATAATAATAATAATAATAATAATAATAATAATAATAATAATAATAATAATAATAATAATAATAATAATAAATTTATTCTGGCAGAGTTAAGGCCATAAGGCCTTCCCTTCCACTCAAACAACACAAATAAAAATAAATATTTGACACACATAGATATACACTATACTAATTATAAAGAGTTAAAAATATATTAAATGTTGCATTGTAAATTTCATGCAAACACATTTTATATGATAATAACAATACTTATGATAATAATAATAATAATATAATAATAATAATAATATATATGATAAATTATACGAAAAACGCCAATTAATATATGCACCTTTCACTGGGTAATCATGAAGTCGAGGTTAGAGCAAATACAAATTTAAATTTGTTTTAAAAGATGCCAATATCATCATTCATGGTGATATTAGTTTGCTATTCCTGTTGAAATCGTTTTACTTAACGGTAGTATGCAGTAATTTCGTCATACAGTTCCGAAAAACTCAGCTCGAAGCTGTACGCGGAACGGAGCGAAAATATTTTAGTTTTTTATACGCTAATCGATCAACTGTTTTATGAAACAAAAATCTCTAATATGTTCATTAGGAAAAAAGTATTATTCCTTTATATAATTAATTTTCGTGGCAAAATAGCCAAGACAGACTTAAATGAATGAAAACCATTAAATAGTTTATATATGTATTTTATGGATTATGACTATTTAACTCATGCCCTAAATGGAAGTCAATGACCAATCACGTTTCAATGATTTTTGTTTTACAACCAATCACAGTCGTGTTTCATCTCAATATTTATCAACTTAAGTTTATCAAATTAAAGAAAACTCCTCCTTTTTAATATTCTGAATAGGTCAGAGCATTATTTTGCAGTGACTGACTCTCTAAGAAATACGTTAAATATAGCAACTTGTATATATTAAGATGTAAGAATCCTATAATGGATGTGGCGCCCAGATTGTATATATAGTGAACGAATGTAAGCAAATACCGCTTGCGGGATATAATAGAAAAAATTATAGCAATTGATTGTGCCACAATAAAAAGAAACCACTGTTTGCAACTTTCTTAAACTATCATTTCCCAGGTAATAATGTTCCAGAAAAATATAATTGAGATATTTACGTCATAGGACATCTGAAATTAATTAATAACCTATAATGTTGGTTATAATATACAGTTTGGTGTGTTTAATTTTTTCTCCACTAGGGTACATTCTTACAATATTTATTTGACAATAAATAATATGATCTGGTTACATGGATGAACAAATGAAACATAACAAACGTTTCTCATTTGTTTTCAAACATCGTCGTTTTCATTAAATATATAAATATTTTAAATAACTATATTTAAATGATGTGTGAGTAAAAAACTTAATTTTATTTGTTAAATAGTCCTAACAAATGCCACTTTTGATTTTCAAATTTCCTAGATAAATTAGAAATCATTCATGGAATTACTTATGAAAATTTATAAAATTTCATTAAAATATTTAGAATTCAGCTTCATGTTGAAATTTATTTGAACATTTTGTTGCATAGAATTTTCTGGAGAAGTTGCAGATTGTTTTAAATACTGTAAATTCGAGGTTCACTATAAAAAAAAACTCTTTCATGCTTTTAACAAATGTTTAAATAATGTAAGTTCGAATGAGATAAAGAAAATACGAGGATTTAGCTGTCTCATTTCATGTGGAATGTCTCCTCAGAAACCAGGAGGAGTCCATTCTTCCCAGAAGCTATTTCCAGTTCTGCTGATACTGGCATATCTCGTGATATGTCGAGTTCTTGTAATATATCTGCATTTTCCTTTCGTACCCATTTGTCGTAGTCGGACGTTCGGACCATGAAGCTCATTTTAGATTTCTGTTAATCTGCTTTTTATTTCTTTAAAATAGTTTATATTCTTGAATATTGAATAGATAAATAACTTTTCTTCTTCTTCTTCTTCTTCTTCACCTCACGGGTTGGGCAAAAATTGCCTGTTTCGCCTCACAGTTCTTCTGTCCATCTTTTCACTGGCCATCCTACATTCCTTGAAGCTCTTGGCTTGTAGTTGAATACTGCTCTTGGTATTCATTTTACATGAATTCTTTCTACATGTGTAATCCATTTCTCTAAATATTCTTTGCTTTCCTCATACAATGGATATGTATTTAACTCTTCTTATATCTTCGTTCTTTATCCGATCCAATCTTATGCAGACTTTTGTTTTTCTAAGTGAGTTGATTTCTGCGCTTTGTATTCTACTTTGCATTTTTTTGTCATTACCCAAGTTTCGCTCCTATAAAGTAATGCAGGAACTGCCAATGTTTTATAAAACTTCAATCTAGTATCTCTTCTTGTTTTATTCTTTAATGCTTTTAATGTTTTATGTATAGTTCCCACAATATTGTATGGATGTGAAACTTGGGCACCAACGAAAATACGGAAGGATAGAATACAGACGGCGAAGATGAGGTTCCTAAGACAAGTTAAAGGATGTACAAGACTTGATAGAATAAGAAATGAGGATATAAGAGAAGAATTGAAAGTACAGCCTTTATTGGATAAGGTCACGAATTACAGACAGAAATGGATTGATCATATGGATGGAATGAGTAAGGAGAGATATCCATTGTTAGCAAGAAATTATCAAGCAAGAGGAAGACGTGATGTTGGAAGACCTAGAAGACGTTGGGCTGATGCATTATGAAGTCGGAACGGGCAATTGCCTAATCCCTGCAGTGATGATGATGATGATGATATATAATTCCGCATATCATTTGAAATTTCGACAGTTTCATATTTATGTCCATTTCAGTTTTTGTGCTTCTCTTTAATTATTTATATATTCTTTAATTTTTAACCTAGGATCATATCACTTTCAATGTATATATATATATATATATATATATATATATATATCTACATATATATCTACATATATATATACAGGGTGTAACAAATTCCAACGCCAAAAATTCAGGAATGAATTCCTCATATTAAGAGAAGAAAAAGAATGTAGTACAACTTGAATCCGGAAATTTATAATTACAGAGTTATTCGAACTTTACGAATGTTAGTAAACCACTGAAAGTAGACATAATACTCACTTTCGCATCACACTATAAACCACTGAAAACATACTTTTTCCCATCACACTGTAAACTACTGAAAACAGACCTCAGATAAACCGATCAGGTACGGCTAAGTAACCTAAACATGATGGAAATCATTTGCAGATGCTAACAAGTATTCAGGTGGAAAACAATTTCATTCGCAACATGTTTCCTTATTTACAGTGTGATGGAAGGAAGTGGTTTACAGTGTGCAGAGAAGGTATCATGTCTGTTTTCAGTGGTTTACTAACATTCATAAAAGTTCGAATAACTCTGTAATTAAAAATTTCTGGAAAGATGTTATACTAGACTTTTATTCTCCTCCTAATATGAGGAATTCATTCCTGAAATTTAGCAGTTTAGTTTTGTTACATCCTGTATATATATATCTTAATATATAAAAAATTTCGTGTCACGTTGTTTGTCCGCGATGGAATCCTAAACTACTGAACCGATTTTCATAAAATTTCGCACACTGTGTGCTGTTTGATCCAACTTGAGACTTAGGGTAGTTTATAACTAAATTTATAGTCACATTATTTTTTATTGCAAATTATTTGTTTATTATTTAACAAAGAGGTATAATTACCAGTGAGTTCCATACGATTCTAACAGATGGCGGTGTAATTATCTGTGAGTTCCATACAATTCTACAAGATGTCGGTGTAAGGTAATTTTGTAAGGTAATTGGTTTATTATTTAACAAAGAGAGATCGAGATGGCTGTGCTTTTTGTTACAACCGTGAATTTCAATTGAATTACAAATATTGATTATTTCATAATTTAAGTTTGTTCAGTGTTTATTTTATTTTCAATATTATTAATTTCGTGTGTAAGTATTAGTTTTAAGTAATGTGGCTGAAAGACAGCAACTTAATTTAAATTTTAAACGTATACCTTCGCCACAGCAACGCGTGGCCGGGACTTCTAGTATTTAGTATATATAGGCCTATATATATATATATATATATCTGTGTGTGTTAATATGGAATAATGAAAATTAGTATAATGAAATGGGTCGTGTTAATGAAATAGCAATTCAGCATTTCCTTTTATCAACACTTTTAAAATTCATTTTAAAACACCGTTAAGTTTATGTAATAAGACATTAAATATAAAATTGGTACCTGGTAATCAGTCGTCCTCAACTAAATTATTAAACTTCATCAAGTAGTCAATAGTTCGTATATTAAATTATATAAATGGATTGCGCACAAATGTGCAAAGGTGATAACACAGCTAACAATCACTAACACTAACTTCGTCTTGCGTAATCACAAATTGTTTTTGTTCTTTGTGTACATGTTTCTATGTGATATCTTTCGCATTTCTGTTCACACACTTTGCATATGCATGACATCTTCGGGTCATGGAATGTTTTATCTCTACACATTAGGTGGTGGAATCCATGCACGGTTAATCTTGTGATGACGTGTCGTATCTGGAAATTTGCTTCTGTCCAGTTCTTATCATCGCTCCGGTGCTGATGAATTCCGGCCATACTTCCTCTCTTTCCTGCGTAGTCTTTGTAGCGCATGTTCATAGGGTTCTGTGGTTGGTAGTAGGTATGCTGTTTTCAAGTCCTCGATAAGGAAAGTCTCCCTTGCCAGTAGGTACACTAGACGGCTTCTTGTCGTTTTTGATACTCCTATTGCTCTTTTTATGTATGTAACTTTCACTTTCTCCAGTGTGTTCAGATTAGCTTCTGTAAGTTATTAATATTAATCTTCATCAAGTAGTTTCAATTTGAACTATTGGAACAACTTGATGAAGTTTAATAAATTTGGTTCATGACGACTGATTTACCAGGTACCAATTTTGTGTTTAATATCTTATTTCCACTGATGAAAGAAGAAATCAATGAAAAAACGTATCACGTTGTTTGACTCCAGAGTTTGAACCCGTGATCTACCGAATATGAGTCTTAAACGCTAGCGCTTGAGTCTATTTGTTCAGTAAACAGAATTTATTGGAAGACCAAAGTAAAACAAAAAGTAGGAACACGTATCGAAATAAAATTTTACTTCAAGTTTGTTTAATGAATCATTCGTATTTACTCGATGAAAGAGCATCAATACCTATTTCAAAGTCAGTTATTTTTACATTACTTGGGCGTGCGGAGAAACCTCTGCCATATCCGCCTCCATGCAGCTCGCAGACTAACCGTAACCTTAGTAACAGATTTACCCAATTTACATCAAGTGAGGGTGGATACTATTCCCTCAAGGGTGGAGATAGAAAATAATGTTTTGATATAAATTATTAACACAACCGGAGAGTGTTTTAGTTCTCCATACCATTCGAACAATATATCAGACAATATGGCTGAATATACTAGACTGATACACGTTAGATATTAAAAATTAGCCAATAGTTCACCTTGATTGAGTAATATACATGTTATTTATTCACTTATACAGGATGTTCGGATAATCACTAAGGTAATTTAGTCTTTTAATCAAAATTCTTGGGTCAACTAACCACAAATCCGTGCATGTAAAGAAAGTGTTAATTATATCTCCCCATCACCCCAACAAAATAATTTTAAAAATTAAGATAATAAATCAATCAATTAAATCAATAAAATTAATAAACTCTATAGGGTTTAATAATTTTATTTATTTAATTGGTTGGTTTATTATCTTAATTTTTAAAATTATTTTGTTGGGGCGATGAGGAGGTATAATTAACTTCTTTATTAGCACAGATTTGTGGTTAGTTTCCCAAGAATTTTGATTAATGTGGACCCTTCGGTTTGAGTCGACCTGTTGATATCTTCTTTAATTAGTGCAGCCCTCGAACCGAGAATATTTTAACTTCTTCCCCTCATCAGCTGTGACGTGTTAAAGGCTTGTCCGTCGCCGTGGCGTAGTCGGTAGAGTCCCTACCTTCCACTCCGGCGACCCGGGTTAGATTCCCGGCGGGGTAGGGGATTTTAAATCTCCACCTTGGGACTGGGTGTGTGTCCTGTCTTGTGTTTGTATGTGTGAATAAGATAAAAAGGTTAACAAAGGTAAAACAAAAAGGAATAACAGTGTAAACGAAAGAAAACGGGAAAGATAAAAAAAGGCCAGTTTCTTTTATGATTTGTGCGAAGAAGGGTTAATTTGTGATATTTATGAAAATTATTATTTTAAAAGTTTTTCAAAGCTAAGAATTAATTCTTAATTCTGCTATTGAATGTTACAAATGTTGAAAAAACTCCTAAATATATTATGTACATGCTGTTTTTTTATATACTGATGGGTTTGGTTTGATATTATGTGACATGACGGCTGTGTAAAATAATTAAACATAAGAAAGAGATTTGGTTAATGTGGACCCTCCATGAGGCGGTTAAAGTGCACCTAGGTCCACTTTACATGAATACGTATATTTTATCAATGAGTATGCTATCTGTTAAAACCATCCTCTTAATTCATTTTATTTAATATCTTTGTAATTTTAATAAACCACAAGACCGTTGCTGTCAGCAGATGAATGAAGTGTGAATGTTATAATCAACAATAATTTTTCAAAAATTAAATAAAATATCAACCCTTTTTAATTGTGATCAGCCGAAAATACTTTCAGAAGAATTTGTGCCTCTCTGTATAAAGAAATAAAGTAAATAAACTTAATAAATAATAGTTTTAAAAAACTAAAAGAACACGCTTGATTAGAAAACTAAAAAATGAAAAATAATTTTAATTTCCAATACGCTTGGGATAAAATAAAGTGGTCAACAAAAAAATCATCTCCAACACATGTAGAATAAAATTAGAGTTATCAACAAAAAGAAAATAATTTTACCATCAAAAGCGTGGGGTGCTCTATATCAATTAATATATTTGATAATAAACAGATATTGGTAAAAGTAAGCTCTCTAAGGAGTAAATGTAAAAATCATAAAAAGCACCCCACGCTTTTGATGGTAAAATTATTTTCTTTTTGTTGATAACTCTAATTTTATTCTACATGTGTTGGAGATGATTTTTTTGTTGACCACTTTATTTTATCCCAAGCGTATTGGAAATTAAAATTATTTTTCAATTTTTTAGTTTTCTAATAAAGCGTGTTTTTTTTTAGTTTTTTAAAACTATTATTTATTTTTTATCTTTTAGTTTTAATATTTTACAGAATAAGATAAAAATGTAAATATCTTTAAATTCGATACTATTGTAGTATGAGCTAAAAGTAATACTCTTCTATAAAAAAAACCCTCCCAGCCGGATTTGAACCAGCGACGTATGGATTACCGAAATTATATACCATTAAGAGTTCACTGCTCTACCAACTGAGCTCTTACAACGATTGACTAAAAACTCAACAAGTCCGCAACCTATTATACCAGTTTTCAGTTTTTTTGATTATCGGATGATTCTGGCCAGGATTTTAGAAACAAAATATGAAATTATTGTATTGTCACGGGTCCTCTACACGTATACAAAGTTTCAAGTCGATCCAATGTTTCTAAGTGGGTGAAAATCGCGTTGAAAGATTCCGTTACATTGATACAAAAACACTTTTTTTTTTATTTTCTGATGATTATGCCCCAGGGTTTTAGAAAATAAATATGAAATTATTGTATTGTCACGGGTCCTCTACAAGTATACACAGTTTCAAGTCGATCCAATGTTTCTAAGTGGATGAAAATCGCGTTGAAAGATTCCGTTACATTGATACAAAAACACTTTTTTTGATTTTCTGATGATTATGCCCAGGGTTTTAGAAAATAAATATGAAATTATTGTATTGTCACGGGTCCTCTACAAGCATACAAAGTTTCAAGTCGATCCAATGATTTTAAGTGGGTGAAAATCGCGTTGAAAGATTCCGTTACATAGATAGATAGATAGATAGATAGATACAGGTCAAGCTAATATAAAGCGTGTAAAAATAGTCTAAAAGCTACGATGGACTCTGGGGTCCACTTTATCCGAAATGAAGGTTATAGTGGACATTTCTTGTAATGTAAAAAAGTTTATAAATTATGAAGATGTGTCCATATTTGAATAAAATGACGATGCTGTTTCATAGTTAAAACACTAATGATAATCACTGTAATTAAACAAAATTAAAATCCCTTAATTAAAATAAGAAAAACAAGAAATCCAGAATAGGGGTCCACATTACCCGAAGTTCCTCTATGTATGCATATATAGCCAGCCCTGAGAAATTTCATACATAGACGGTATACATATGTAACTTAAAATCTGAAAAATATACTGTGGGAGGGAAATAACAGACCCTAGCAGCCCTAGGAGGGAATAAAAGAGAGGAGTAACATATAAAGAATAATCGAGAACGGCACATATATGTCCAGCATAACTTTGTGTCCTCTGGACACATACATAACTCAGTATACATAGAACTTACAATCCAGATAAGATGCTATGGGCTAAGAGACCCTAACACCCTTATATGATGAGACAGGAGTGATAGGTTTGAATGTTCGAGAACGATCTATGTATGTCTAGCAAAACTCTGGAAGCCTCAATCAATTTCGACCGAACTCTGTATACATATAACTTACAATTTTGAAAAGGAACTTTGGGGTAAATGACCCCTACACACCTAGGGGCAAGTGATGTGTAAAATTAATCGAAAAAAAGACCGACATATGTTCCAGCATTACTTGAGAATCTCAGGAGAAACTTTAAAATCAATAAATCAACAAAAAATAAATAAATCCTTCAAATCGTAGGAGGCGATAAGAGGGAGAAAACAAGTAAAAAAATAATCATAAACAATCTATGTATCTTCGGACATAGGTCTGGAAACTTTCAACCAAACTCAATACACATATAACGTATTATCGTTAATAGATACTGTGGGGGTAAGAAACCCCTAGGAGGGAGTGAGAGGAGAGTGGCATATAAAACATATTGCTAAAGACCGATATTAGTGTCCAATCAATAGATTTATATGTCGTTACTCTCATTGGTAATAGACCCGATGAAATTCAAACCGACGTTTGACCCATAGCACTCGTAAGAGGTGACGAAAAATAAGATGTCCCAGATTACCTAGATTAGTGTCAAATACATAGTTTGTGGGGTAGATCATCAGGTGATTGGTAACAATCCAGATGCCACCATTTAAGTCCATGCTTCACAATTAGCACACCAATGGGTTGAAAGTAGGCATAGTAAAAATAATACAGAAGTACTGATATATATATATATATATATACTTTTTTTTTGCTTCCCTGAGATGAACATTGATATTCCCTATGTCAAGTTTAAAACATAGTTCAGCTGCCATATGGAATGCCTTAGAGCAATTTTAATTAAATTTTTTACACGTACAATCCGGAATAGATGCTCTAAGAGGTAGGAGACCTCTAGCACCCTTAGGGACATGAAAAGGGATGACTTGTAAAAAAATCGAAAACGTCCGATATATATATATATATATATATATATATATATATGCATTATAATACTGGAACATCTGAAGCAACAACCTCAGAAAGTAACTAACTCTTAGGAGATGGATAGAAAATGTTTATATCTATTAATACTAGTTTTAATTATATCAAAAATGTGATTTCATTCTAACAATTTGTGATATGCAAATGCCATTAATTCAACTAATTGTTTTTGAGTATTAACGGAGAGTTTGAATTCTGCGTTTAAATAAAAAATGTGCACACATGATGGAAATATATTTTTGTGTGTCACATATTCTGTGGTATTCAGGGTTGTATATCAAAGGCAAAGATATTACATTCTCTCACAGCGATGATTTCGATACTGTGCAGACGTATTTCAATGCAGACATGGCTTTGAGCATCAATTTGATTACAGTTGACACTGAAATAAATATCGTTTGTGATATTTAATTTGTGATTTTTCATACTCTATGCCAATAGTTTGACCTTCGAAACAATGCAATTTGACGTCATCATTGCTTGTATTTCACCCGAATTTACGCAGTAAATTTTAAAGGGCGATTCTAAACTTCCGATATAGTTACATAGTAAATTTTACTGGAACATCCGTTTATATAGCAAAATATGTATAAAAAAAACATTAGGTATTATAGCGCAGATATGCACTTACCACAAAAAAACTGAAGAATTACTGTTATAGAATGTGACTAAATATATACGGAATGCATATTTATAGTTTTTTTCAGAGTCCACAGCTGTGTTCTCGAGGTAAGCGTACTGCATTGTTACTCAATAGCTCCGAATTCGATTCTCGTAGCCTACCGGTTAAGGTAGGAAGCCTTGGCGCAGAGCTACGGGACTTGCGCTGGTTCGAGTCTCCATGGGGGAAGAAGTTTTCTCATGGTATTTCGGCCAGTATGGGACCGGTGCCCACCCAGCATCGTGAGGCAATTGGGTAGCTACAATAGTTAGCGGCTCCAGGTTGAGGAACCAGCTATAACGGCTGGGGGACTCGACATGCTAACCACATGTCACCCCTACACTGGCTGTTGATCATCTACCTCTGTGATTGACACATGTGGATGTGAAGGGCCAGCAGCCGGCTGGTAAAAGGGCAACCGCTGAAAAGTGGAAATAAGCTCAATCGGTTCGGGACACGTTTCCTAGGTGAGGTTTTTTTGGGGATTTTCCTCACCTCTTACAGATAAACGTCAGGAAACTTTAAGGTCCAAACGGTTCCCGAACACCATCTGGCCATCACTATCATACTCGCGTCATTTAGATTAAGTTTAGGATTAAGGCCTCTCCTGGCGAATCATTACCAAATCATAAACTTTCCTATATATTCGAGGCAGTGTAACCCCGCCTTCCAAGCCCCGAAATCTCAGAAGTAGGTTACAAGTGCGGCATGCCAAGAGAGAATACCAGAAATATCGCAATGACAACTAGTGGTATTGATAAAAGTAAGTTTTTGTACAGAAAAAAGTAGGATTAGAAGGAAAAAAATAATTGAAAGTGGACATATAAATAACATAAAACACGTGATTTAAATTATGAATCTTGCAAATTAAGATTAGAACAGATTATGCAAATTAGACAGATGTTGGCTCATACCTGCAGGATGCGCTTGTTCAGTCGCTATGAGTATTTTCTTGAATTTCAGCGGTGTAGAGGATTCCGATGTTCTGCATGATGGGAACTTTAATGTAACTCGCATATCGTAACTAAAGCTAACCGAACGATCTAACCCAACTTAAGATAACGTTCTTGACAAAATATAACTGTAGTTTATTTAGTTAAACGTTGCTCTGAAAATCAAATTACTTAACTTATATAAGATGTAGTTAGGAACGAATATCCCAGTAGTAAAAGTACATGTCAACTATTGTTCGTTGTAACATATATATTTATTCATTTGCTCCACAACAGAAAAAAAATACTGATATTATTTACTTTAAAAAAGGTTAATTTGATATAACGTGTGTTACAATGAAAAGCAGTTTAGATAATATAGAGAGGACATAGCATTTTTGGACCGCGATAATGCGCCAACGTACTGAACAAATTATATCAAGAGATGTACTGATTACATTTGTTGTCAGGTTCAGTTAGATATTCTGACGTGAGTACCTTATTATGTTATTCTTCCGTTATTTTCACGTGCGTTTACGTTTAACATTTTAATTGTTAGAGATTTGACTTATTTGATGTTATTACCTTTGAATTGTTCAGAAATTAAGAAATTAGAAATATGATGGATGCAGAAGAAATCATACTAAGAAGAAATGAATGCGATAGTCTCAAATTATTAGGACGTCTGACAAGAATGGGAGAGGACAGATTGCCTACACTGATTCACCAAATAGTATTTGATGCGGAAGTCTTAGAACAAACTAAGGAAAAGCATATGAATTTTTCTCGGTCTTCAATTATTTTTTTTGATAAAATTGAGGCTAGACTTATTACGTCTGTAGATAAAATAATAATGAATAAGGTTATAATTATTATTATAAAGATTATTTATCTTGTAAATACAAACTTATTGATTGGAAGTCAAATATACTTAATATATTAGATAAATAATATATTATATTATCTTCCTCATCAGTAAATTGAAATATAGAGGAGCAATGAGCAGATAGGATTGAAACCCTGAAGGTGTATAAGATAGTAGGATGTAAGGGAATGTCACAAGAAGACGGCAGTAGCTGTAGAATCGCTGATATAGATAGAATGCTGTTCGTTAGTTAAGCTACTGCACAAACATTTTAAAGAAAGTGTTTAATTGAGAAATGTGAAGACGAACTCTCTTATGAGTGGTAAAGAGATTCACGAGGAAAAGCCCTGATAATCCTCTTCCAGGAAGAGAGTAGGCTATGTACAATTTGTTAAGAATTTACGAGATACAGGGTCTCTTAAATGTAAGAAAGGTGTTCCTAGGCGTTTCGCTGCTACGGAAGAAAAGCCATATGAAATAGGCGATGTCTGTTACATATCCACAATAAAAAAAAGTTCACCTGCTAGCTCAGGAAACGCGTTTCAAAATCTACATCATGAAATTAGACTAAAGTACTTCAATCACGACTGTACGGTATCAATATAAAGAGACATGGTGAATTGAGAATTACTAATTACTCATAGAAGAATAAATTTTAAATAATTGTAAAGAAATGAAATTTTTGTACAAAAAATAAAGGAATATTACTATTTTCAGTGAAATCTGTGGCCGTTATTAAATAAGGTTCTAGCTTGTAAAACGGTCACCCCAATAATTTACATTATTATTATAATAGGTGGAGATGGTGAGTCATACATTACAGAATATCATTATATTTAAACAGTTAGTAATAATAATAATAATAATAATAATAATAATAATAATAATAATAATAATAATAATAATAAATTGTTGGTATAGGGCCTATGATGATGACGTAGTGTTATTAGGCGATAACAAGGAGATACTAAGGGCAAAACTCACATTATATTGTGTAACATTAAAAAATTAGCGCTGGACGTAAACATCAATAAAGATGAGTATATGTTTTTACTTACTTACTTACTTACTTACTTACTCACTGGCACTATCGAACTCTTAGGTTCATGGCCGCGCGGACATAAGCTCTCCATATATCCCTATCATGAGATAATGCTTTCCAATCACTCCCTGTACAATCTACTTCCCTCAAATCATAGTTAATGTTATTCTCCCACCTCATTCTTGGTCTACCAACTGGACGTTTTCCCTCTGGCTTTCCTCCTTTGGTATGGGTTCCCTGAAGTAGTCCCCGCCCGGAGAACCGAATGGGGGACTATTTGACCTCCGAAAAATTACCACAGTTGAACCCATTTCCGCATTTCTTGACGGTTGTATTTTTACGGTAAAAGATCGTCACTCTTTCGACCAAGGTACTTTTTTCGTCTGGCTTATCACCTTCGACCAGTCCGGCATGGGTAACCCTATCGGCAGCAATGCTACCACCGGCATAGCTCTCAGGATCATTTAAGCACGCAAGCCACTCCACCACGACAAGTAAAGATACCATGGAGGGGATGAGTATATGTTCACACATAGAAATATATTGTATAATGGAAATGGACTGTTATTGACAAATGAGGACAATTGTGAAGAAGTGGCTGAATAAATACCTAGGAACAACAATTACTAACAGGAATGAGTTGTAGAAAAAAGTTAAACGTAGACTCAATCATGGAAATACATGATATTATGCTTTACACAGTCTCTTCTCATGCCAACTTTAAAAAAAAAAAAAACGTTAAAGTGAAAATATTTACAACTGATATTCTTCGGTTATTTTATATGAATGCGAAACATGGCATCTTACATAAAGGGAGAAGAAATAATTACGAGTAGCCTATATGAGAACAAAGTTCTTAGGAATGTTTTTAGACTTAAGAGACGAACAGATAGGTGAATGGAGAAGACTGTATAGCAGGGAGCTACATGATATTTAGGGAAAACCAAATATAATAAGAACACTTAGGCTCGTAATCTGCGATGGTCAAGGCATATGGCACAAATGGAGAACGTAATAGGGGCATGGAACTCCTCGTAGGAAAACCAGAAGTAAAGCGCCATGTACATAGGTAAGGATAATATTAACCATTAATTGAGGAATGTGAATTATGCAGGGGATGAATGGAAAAAAAAAAGATCAGTATAGAGAGCCTATGTCCGTGTAGCCATGAACCTCCGGGTTCGATAGAGCCAGTGAGTTAGTTAATTCCAAATTTCCACCACGCCCCCCTAAGTACAAACCATCGATCCCACTACGGATCGCTATCCACAGTTTGGGAACCGCTTGGCTGTGGTCATTTTTTATAGTGTTTATATTCAGTGTTGTTATTCATTAAATAGTCTTAGTTGTATTATTAATATATGTACTACACTTCCTTTCCTAAAAGTCTGATACCCGTAGCATACTTTCAATGACTATTTAACTCCTGCCCCAAATGGGAGTCAATGACCATTCACATTTCAATGATTTTTTATTTACAACCAATCACAGTCATGTTTCGCCTCGAATTTATCAACTAAAGTTTATCATATTAAACAGAGTACCTCCTTTTTAACATTCTGAATAGGTCATAGCATTATTTTATAGTGACTGACTCTTTAAGAAATTAGGCTACCAGATTTTATATATAGTGCATGAATTTCAGCAGAATGAGCATGCGGGAGATAATATAAAAACATTTGTAGCAATTGATTATTCCACAAAAAAAACACTCTTTGCACTTTCTTAAACGAATTATTTTCCAGGAAATGACTTTGCAGAAAAATAGAATTGACATATTTACATCATAGGAAATCAGAAATGAATTAATATACAGTTTGATGTGTTTCATGTTTTCTCCACTAGAGTGCATTCTTACAATATTGCGTTCCTTTGGCAATAAATAATATGATCTGGATGCAGTGACGAACAAAAGAAGCAAATGAAACGTATCGATCGTTTCTCGTTGGTTTTCAAACATCGCCGTTTTCATTAAATATATAAATATTTTAAAATAACTACATTTAAATAATGATTTGTGAGTAAACAGCTTAATTTTATTCGTTAGATAATCCTAACAAATGCCACTCTTGATTTCCAAATAGTCATAAGTAATGCCACGAGTGATTTCGAAATTCTCTAGATAAACTGGAAAACAAGAGTGCCATTTGTTGGCATTATTTAACGAATAAAATTAAGCTCTTTACTACAAATAATTATTTGAATATAGTTACCGGTGTTTTAAAATATTTATATATTTAATGTAAACGGCGATGTTTGAAAACAAATTAGAAATGTGAGGTTATGTATATTCACTGGAACTCGATCATATTATTTATTGCTAAATAGGATCGCAATATTGTAAGAATGCACTCTAGTGGAGAAATAATGAAACACATCAAACTGTTATAATCAACATTATAGGTTAATCATTTATATTTTGAATAAACAACACAGTAAAATCACTGAATTTATTCATTATTTGCTATATTCAATGTATTTGTTGGAGAAAAATAATGGTCTAACCTGTTCAGAATATTAAAAAAGGAGGAGCTTTCTTTATCACAAAAGCAGGAGCTGATAAAGAGAAATCGATAAAGAGCGAGGTGAAACACGACTGTCATTGGTGTAAAACAGAATTCATTGAAACCATTTGCGACATGAGTTAAATAGTCTAGATAAATTGGAAATCACTCGTGGCATTACTTATGATAATATTGAGACGATGTTTTAAGATGGAGGCACAGATCTTTATAACATGTATTTAGAAGACTTATTCCTCGATAATTATTGCATTCATACATATTAACGTTTTTAAATATTGGATGATTTTTTCCCATCTTCCATTCTTGTGGAACGTGTCCAAACTTCCAACAGATATTTATTAAATCTAAAGGTGTAAAATCATGGGTAATGATGCATATTTTATTAATTGATTATTAATTTCATCTGTTCCGGGTGTTTTCGTATTTCGACAAGAGATTATTGTAATTAATAGTTCCTTCTAATGTAATCGGGTCTACATTCTCATCGGCCTGTGCTTATAGTCTGTCATCATTATTTTGTTGAACTGTCCAAAGTTCTCTATAATAGTCAAGCCGTTGGTCTTCTGTTATTGGGTTTAAATTTAAATTATCTTTCTCTGTTTTATTGAGGTGTATCAGTGCTTTATAAGCAAATTTTATTTTCCATGTATATCATTTTCTATATCACTGATGTATTTTTCCCAAGAATTCATTTTATTTCTTCTTATTTCTTTCTTTACAATGACATTCTACCATGAGACTTGAAAGTATAAATATTGATATCCCTTTTGTTGGAAGACCCAGTAAAAGATGGATAGATCATTACTAACACGAGATAGGAACAGACCAATAGGTCTAATCCTTGATGCTGCTGATGATGATGTATTACACTTACTGTATATGTGTGTTTCATATACCGGTAGTTAAATGTAGAAAGGACGCAATTGGAACTACGTTTACAGATATATGGACGAGAAAAAGGGAGAGAACGTATATACAAAAATAATCAACATTAATACAATTCATAATAAAACTTCATTGAGATATTCTTTTGGTACAGTTAGTGAGTTTATAAAATATATTGAAGATCCGTAAGGCTTCCATTGCATAGTCACAATATTAAAATTATAATATAGTTTCAAAATTATCGTAATTATATTGTTTATCTGTGTAGGATGCAATGTATCATAATGCCAGAAGGAAGATATTAATATTAAATTACCAGTAAATACGTTTTATAGAATGTGTGGTACTATAAAACAGCACTGAAAAATAAAACTTTAAGTACACAATTAAAATTTTACAAAATTATGGCAGTGCCTGTCTTAGCATATGTAAGTGAAATTTTGACTATTAACCTTTCAGACAGAAGAAAAATAGAAACTGCAGAAATAAACTTTTTACGTTCAGTAGCAGGTGTGACAATTTTGGACAGAAAAATAAATGAAGAAATTAGAAAATACTTAAATATTTTCAATTTAACAAATCGAACTGACAATATGAGAAACAAATGGTATGAACATAGTAAAAGAACGCCTACAGATAGAATCCCCCAGCTGTTATTAAAGTACAAACCAATAGGACATAGAAGTGTGGTACGCACATTTACTAGATGGGAAGATTAATTAAATCCCTCTTGATGTGAAAAACAGGTCTAAAGGCGTAATCTCATGAAGAAAAAGATGAGTGTAGATACTTAAGTTTAGGCGGACGGGTGAGGCGGTGGTTGCAATTCATCTTGAAGCTAAGGCTTTAAGCCTGCGCCATCTCGAAACATCCCCCATCTGGTCATTGGGCGTCCAACGGAACATTTACCTCTTGGATTATATTGGAAAGCCTGTTTTGATAAACGAGATGTTTCAATCCGATATACATATTGAAACAATTTTAATTTCTTGTCTGTCAGTTTATGTGTATATATTTTATCGTTAATCGATTATGGAAGACGAATAAGCACAAAGAGCCAAACGGGCCCATGCTCACTCTTTTTATTGACATACCTATTTTTCTAAACGGAAATGACAACAAATTCTGCTAGTACCATGCCATTATTGCTATACTAGTAGTTCTGGATTTATCATAATGTTCTAGTTCTCAAATTGAAAATATCATTGGCAAATAAGTTGCATGCAAAGTAAAATAAAAACGTAATAAAATAATATTCTATGGCCTTATTAAAAAATAACGCTCCTACTTGGTATTGGATTTTGAGACTAATTAGTTGCTATTAAAGTAGGGTTAGTGTTAGAATTGACATCAACGTTTTATTCATAGTTAAATATAGGAAATAACATTATGAGGTTCTTAATTCGTAAATTAATGAGTCATTTTTTAACATCTTACCTCATATTTTATGTTTCTTCAAACACGGGAACTAGTTTTCGAGAAAAGGATCTCTCTCATTTTCAACCGATATTATGACATTATTACCGGTAGTCATAATGTCGGTTGAAAATGAGAGAGATTCTTCTCTCAAAAACTAGTTCCCGTATTTGAAGAAACATAAAATATGAGGTAAGATGTTAAAAAATGGCTCGTTAATTTACGAATCAGCATTTTATTCTACTTCGTTGAATTGCAAGAAAATTCATATTTCATTACAAAACACCATACAAATAATTGTGGCATTCAGTAATATTGTACTAGTTTTTTTAAGATCAAGACTGGCATTGGTCACGATTGAGTCATAAGATGTCAGATCGGTATACTTTATAAATCCCATGTAAACCCCACTGTCATATGAACAGAGAACAGTACCAGCAAACCCTATTCCCACGTCCAAGTCGTGACCTGTGAGCAATGTAACCTCTTGTTGCAAACGGGAAAAGGTGAGATCGAGAGTCCGGCCCCCCTAACTATGGGAGCAAACCCAGACAAAAAATCAGGCAGGTTCAGAGGCATTAAGGTGGCAGTCTTACTACAGTTTACTAATTCAACGATGAATTGGAACTCTATTCTGAGAACAGTATGCATAGTGCATATTCGTAATCCCCAAGAAATGAGCCGTATTTTTTTTAAATACAGCAAAAACGCCTTATTCGCGGTTCCCTTATTCGCGTTTTCATTATTCGCGGGTTAAAAAATTGCGACAGAGATCCTGTATTCGAGGCTAAAAATGTATTTATTCGCGGATCCAGTTGGTGTGTTAGAACGATTAGTATCCTTTATTAACGCATCGGCAACTTGTTTTACTACAGCCAAGTGCCAAGGCGACTATTATAAATAGCGATTCAAAACAAATGGACAAGAAAATATCAACGAAAATATCAAAGAAAAACAAACCTTATTGTCACTAAACCTAAAGTTCGTTGTTAAAACCACCACCGTTGTATTTCACGTGCCGCTATGTCCGTTATAAATGCCGCCCTCGTCACGATCGGTGTTTTATTGTTTCAAATTGTCATTCGTTGCAATAATTTTCATTGAATAGCACGTGTCTCACCTGCATTGTTGCCAATTCAATGTCGAGTGAAAGGAGAGAAAATTAGTTCCGAAACGGAAAAAAGTAGTGTTGCCGCTTCAAGTAAAAACAGAAATATTTGACCGCTTACGCGTTGGCAAGTCGTTTGCGTCTATATCACGCTGTTTCAATGTTAATGAATCAACTGTACGATTTATCAAGAAATCCGAAGACAAAATAAGGAATTCTATCACTGAATTCACAGCTGAATATCAATCTGAATTGAAAGACCTTTTAAAAGCGGCAAAACAGGAAAACAATACTAAGTTCTTTAAATCCTTTCCTAAGCCTCACAATAATAATCACTGGTCAACAGTGATTTTGTTACATAAAAGTGTGCGGGCGCGGTGTGAGGGATATTAGTTCAACCTCTCTAATCAACAATGCTTCTGCTACCATTTGTACGGGGTACAACCACGCAGACTACCGCCATTTATCCGGGATCGGGTTTTGTTACTGCTGCCTCTATTAACGTGGATCTGCTTTCCTGCAATCACAAAGTTGCTTGCCTTGGGCCCATAGAAGGCAGCAATCGATTCATCTTTCTCTCTCAGATATATTGACATAAATAAATAATGATTCTCAAATACATAGAGTGAGTGAAAATGATAATAATTGTCATTCAAGAAAGCTAAACAGCAAAATAGCAAGGGAGCTGGAAATAATTTCCTACGTGAGTGAATTTCCGTATAGGATTGAAAACAACCAGGTGCACATCAATGAAGTAACAGGTAAATTGTATAAAAGATGACCTTTAATAGAAACAAGTTGTCTGAAGTAAAAACAAATTAACAAAGACATTTCGATCATTCAATTAAACAAAAATATAAACAAATAAATAACGATATTCTTACAATAGAAAAAACCGCACCATACCTCACGCCACACTCATGCTAGCGTCCGAACCAGGGGCCACTTCTTCCCTGGTCTGCCGGACCAACTAAACCACGCCGCTTCTCGGCTTCAGACGAGCTTGTCCATTAGAGCTTCAATCGCATCGCGGACTGGATGCTGATTCAAACTTTGAATCTGCTCAAAGAACTGAACGATGAATGCTTGAATGATTGAATGATAACGTTCTGCCAGTGCACCACGTATATGAAGGTTCCGAGGTAGAGGGGAGATGCGCCGTAGACATTGAGCAGCGGGAAGGGTAAAGAGTAGAGAGAGGGGGTAAATACAAGGAGAAAGGGATATTGGCATAGTTCATAAATATTCATTTCTAGGGAGGAGAACGACGTTACAATAATGAGCCGAAAAACACACTTTCGGTTCAAAAGATTTTGGGTGATTCTTATGTATTTTCATCTGCTGATTCCAAAAATGATGTCAGAAATTTTCCATCACCCACCATTTTTTTGTAATTTTTAAAATAATTATTTTCCTGTTTATTAGCATTTTTGGTATACAACATGATGATTAGAAGGATTACCTTACATTTATATTTAATTTTATTGTGCCAACAATGGACTTATAATGCTTTGCGATTGTTGCCTTGAATTCATAACTTACAACAATGACATTCTCCTACAAAACTGTGATTGTATGTTTTAAGTTCGCAGTTGAATAGAAGCTTTCTTAAAAGAAAGAAGCTAATTCTGTGCTCACTTCCGTAGTCAAGTGAATTGTGATAGAAGTGTATTGTGAAGACTAAGTATTGTATTGTATTGTAGTGTATTGTAAAGAGAAGAGTAAAATTGTATTTGTATAAGAAATATGTCTCGAAAGTGTGTTAACGATAGAAACAATTTCTGTTTCGTATATGGTGAGCTCACTTTCAAAGCGCAGAAGCGAAAGTTTACTCCTCTAATAAGAAGAGCTTATCACTGTTATTTTAACAACAAAATAGACCAGAACAAGATATGGGCCCCGGAAATCTGTTGTACCAAATGTGTAACACAATTAACTGGCTGGTAGAAAGGATCCCGTCATATGCCTTTCGCAGTCCCAATGATATGGCGCGAACCTAAGGATCATATTTTGACAGACTGCTACTTCTGCTTGACAAATAGGGGAAGGTCATGTATTTTGGGCCACCTAACTTAAAATTCGAGTAACGCCTTTAATTATATTTAGAAAATTATAAATTTTATAAACGATGAATAGTACACAGTACTGATTGCTTTTATGATAACTACGTCTTATAATAATTTCCATAACATTTTTAAAAATTATGTTTACATAAATAATGATTCCGTGTAATTTGAGCCGAGGTCGTGTAATTTGGGCCGATGCCTTATAGGTTGTACATGCATATATAATTATTCGTATTGCTTTTTAAGTGATTTATTTTAAAAATATGAGTAAGTGAATACATTCTCTTTTCGGGTTTTATAAAACTGTAGCACTGTCTGTCCTCATTTGTGTTTCTGAAACACGAGAAATAAATACACATAGATAAATAATGAACATATGTGATATTTGAGATCATTTTTGGAGTCACATGGTCAGATCATCAAAGAAATACAATAAAAAAATTGAAAGTCCAAAATATGTTAAATGATCTAACTAATAATAAAAAATTAATAATAATAATAATAATAATAATAATAATAAAAACAGCAATAACAGTGAGCCATAGTTGAACTAACTTATTGTCGAACACAAAATTAACTAATTAATTAAAAGAATCATAAGAGATTATTAACGTACACTAAACAATATAAATGTTTTCTAATACAAAATTTAATAATGTTAGAAATATTAAAAATAATAAGTACGAAAATAATAATTATATTAGTAAAATAACCTTATGTCCGAGCGGCCATGAACCTACGGGTTCTATAGAGCCAGTGACTTGGTTGGTAGTAAAGTAATTCTAATAATAAAAATAAATATAATAAAATGATTTTAGTTATGTTCATTATTATAGCAGAAATAATTTTATTATTAATAATAATTATAATAATAATAATTATTATTATTATTGTTATTATGATAATTATTATTATTAATAACAATATATATAACTGAAAAACATTTAATGCTCTATCTCAGATCCACATTACGAACTCTAGACGAGGCCCAAATTACACACTCTCATGAGGCCCAAATTACACACCATGTATCATTTAAATAAAAACATATGTATCATAAAAATTATAGTAAATACGATACTGAAATATTAATAAAACGTACTTTGAAATATTTGCAGCAGTTTAACTAAAAATACACACACTCGACTTAACCACTAGCTTCAAAAAAGTGTTTCACTTTGAACTGAAACATTTTAGTGAAAATGGACAATATAATATTTTCTTCGTTGCCTCGAAACCTTGAGGGATACAATAAAACAAGTTTCAGGAGGTCTAATGGCCTTGGTAATTCCGTTACAATGAAGGGGTGAACAAACTTGGAAATATCAAAATTTTAAAAAGCCCAAATTACACGTCGGCCCAAATTACACGGATCTACCCTATATCTGGAATAACTTCCAAGTCAAGACACACCGTTAAATATCCGATGTTAGAATCAGCAATTCGACCGGCACTTCATGGGCCAGGTTTACTCATACCAATTCCACCAGATCACATAAAAATGATTGAAGAACTTTCTGATGTTCAGGATTTACAGAATGATTCAGATTTTCGGAAGATGATGCTATAAATGAAACTCGATTTCTAACACAGGAGGATTTAAATGATTTGGTTCGGGATCTTGGTTTAAGTAAAAGCAAGGCACAATTATTTGCTTCAAAATTGAAAGGATGGAAGCTACTGCAGGATGACACCAAAGTAACTTTTTTCCGCAATCGCCAAAAGGAATTTGAGGATTCCTTTTCTAAAGAGAAGGATCTAGTTTTCTGCAATGATGTTGAGAATTTTTTCCAGTCACTGGGTGTTGAGCATAAATCTGAGGATTGGCGTTTATTCATAGACTCCTCGAAAACAAGTTTGAAAGGAGTGTTACTGCATAATGGAAACATATATCCACCCATTCCTTTAGCCCATGCAGTTGGTATGAAGGAAAAGTACGAGAATATGAAGCTCTTACTATCCGCTATAAAGTATGACAATTTTTCGTGGCAGATATGTGGGGATTTGAAAGTTATAGCCATCTTACTTGGGTTACAGCTTGGCTATACTAAATTTTGCTGCTTCTTGTGCAAGTGGAATAGCAGAGATAGAAGTAATCATTATATTAAAAAGAACTGGCCAAAGAGAGAGTTACTTAATCCAGGACAAGAAAATGTTCTTCACCAACCACTTGTACGTTCTGAAAAATCTTATTGTCTCCACTACATATTAAACTAGGCTTGATTACAAATTTTGTGAAAGCAATGGATCGTGATGGCAGTGCATTTCTCTTCCTCAAAAATAAATTTCCAAGGATCAGTGAAGATAATTTGAAAGAAGGGATATTTGTTGGCCCTCAAATAAAGGAACTGATGAAAGATACGCAGTTTCAGAACAAGTTAAATATGCAAGAAGCAGCTGCATGGCAATCTTTCAAAAACGTTGTCTCAAATTTTCTGGGAAACTTGAGGTCTGATAACTGCAGAAAACTTGTCAATGAGATGATTGAGAACTACAAGATAATAGGATGTAATATGTCTTTGAAAATTCACTTTCTGCACTCCCATCTTGATTTCTTCCCTGACAATCTAGGGGCTGTGAGCGACTAACACGGGGAGCGCTTCCACCAGGACATCGCGGTAATGGAAAGGCGCTATCAGGGTAAATGGTGTCCAATTATGTTAGCAGACTACTGCTGGACACTGAAGAGGGATATTCCTAAAGCGAAGTACAGCCGAAAATCCAATTCACATACATTTTGGGTGAGCAAATATAGTTTCAGCTAAGATATAATAAATTGTAATGTATAGACACGAAACATGTTTTTCATGTGATTACTCGAAAACCCTGGGTGATGGAAAAGTTCCGAAAAAAATATTTGCAATCAGCACAAAAACGTAAGTTAGAAACACACGTTTTTTCCCTTGTAACATAAAAAGTTTAAATTTTGTTGGCCAGTGTAATTAATATAAATTGTTCAAAATCTCTCATTAATTGTATACTTTGATGATTTTTGTTTTATTCTGGAATCTTGGAACGTATCCTCTATATACCCATAAAAATTACCATTCCATATTCGCGGCATATTTGTGGAACATATCCCCCTGCGAATAAGGAGCTTTAACTGTACTAGAATTTATTTAATGTTACAGTTAGATCTTCTAAAATATGGAATGGATGTATCTTATCTATCGATACTCGTTTTTCTAATAAGTCACTTATTATAATCATTATTGTAATGACCTGGTATCAGGAGTAGCATGCTGCAGTGCACAGGTTGCATTATTACTCCACTACTTGCTTAACAATGCAATTGATAATTACTGTATCTGAATGTACTGCTATTGTTGTTTATCAATGGATTGTGTTGCTTACACATGAACAGTAATAGTTCATGCAAATACCATTATTGTTGATCAATCAGTTGATATTGTAACTCCTACGTAGTGGATTACCTCCAGGTCACAGATTTAAAGCAAAATTACCTACTTTTTGTTACAATAATACCAATAACTAGAGATCCGTGAAATTCGCGATATGCTCTAATTTTGACATTTTCTTGTATCATTTCTTAACTCCACTTCCCATAACCCCAAAAATTTATGAATCGTGAAATAACGCGAAATCCTACGATAACGCGAAATAATACCGAAATAAAAAATTTTCAACGGATTCCGGAGACTTTTTGTTCTATTTGCGAAATTTTCATAATGCATTTTTAAACACTGTTTTCGGATTCCATCTTCTTTTTTAACCGCCATATTTGATGGCACCATATCAGCTTCCTCCATGCACTCTTGCAAAGGGAAATGGTTGCAACACAGTTAACAACATAGAGGTAATATTTTCTGTCCTTCTCATGCTGAAATATGGTCTCTCCATAGGTTTTAAGTTCTATGGCCAATATGAATTCTCAGAAATATGAATTATATTCACGTCTAAGATAATTTTCCCCCTAAATTTTTGCAGACATAATTATCAATGATTGATAAATCATTATTGGGTAATGGTATGTTCAAATCTGAAGAAAACGCTTCTTTAAGTATAAGTAGTAACCTGACAATAATGCCCAATTTGAATAAGCGAACAATGGACCATTAGTAATTATATCGTATTGATAAATATTGTTATTTCCAATTTAATTGAAACAGAATTTAATTACATAAACACATTTTTATTGGATTACATATCTATAACATTCATTGTAAATTTCGCTAACAAATTAGTGACTACAATTAAAATGTCATGCATTTTAGTGTATTAAAGTCGATATAAATTGTACAAGCTAAAAGTTGACCTTAAACTACTGGACACACGATTCTTATTGTGTTTAATATACTAAACTAGGATTAAAAAAAATACTCAAAATTACATTTTTTACAGTAACACCGCCAAATTCCCAATAACATCGAAATCTTGAAATTTTAAAACGAATTTTCCCTAAAAGTAAAACCACTTTCACTAATCTCTACCAAAAACACATTTTGTTTATACTATGTCTCATTTCAGTATTTCATGATGTCACGAAAAAGGACCGAAAAAATGTACAGTACCATGTACTCTAATATTCACAGAAACTGGTGCAAAGTTCTCCAATGTATCGCACCCCGAAAAGAATAACGTCACAACTCAAAAAAAAAAAAAAAAAAAAAACTCTTTTTCTAGTAGAGCAAATTAAAGTTCACTTACATCGCAGTTCAAATAGTTTAGGAATAGCTAGCTATGCAACTTGTATCTTGATTAATTAAAAATTCAGCTAGTGACTTATTTTATACAGTTTAAACAAATTGTTTTGTATTGGGGATTAACTCAAATTCGTCCACTTTTAATTTGTGACATTATCCTTGCCGGGTTCGATATGAATAAATCATGGCAACCGCAATTAATTTTGAAAATAAGTTTCCTGGGTGATGTTTTACTTTCAGTGTTTTTCCACAGTTGTAAGACAAATATCAGGAACATTTAAAGGCCCAAACGGTCCCCGAACATCATCTGGCCATCGTAATCGTCATTATAATATTCGTAATGTTTAGTATGAATGTGTGTGTGAATGATGTGTTTCGTCTTAAAGTTGTGTTGTCTCGGAGGAGGCCCCGGCATTGAGCTGATCACTCAGGGAGGCCCTCGATGACTTTGGTGGTCTTAAAAATTATACGTGTTGTCCACAGTTCAAAATCACTCCCCCGTCAGGTAGTGCCACTACATGCCCCAGCTGGCCTGTGGCATAAAAAAATACACATAAAGTGTGAGTTTAAACTGACGAGGAGCTGTCATCTATAGTATGCCGAAACCTATTTTGAAATTTCTCCCAGCGAAGCGTTGACATAAACCAATACCGTGTCCAAAAAAATTAATAAATAAAAATAACTGCCTTATTTAATTCCAAGTCATTGAAATCCAGCGCCAAATATCTCATTTAAACCACAGGGATGTAATAAAACTCCTCACTGGATATATTCATTAATCCTAACTACCTGCCGTCCGCGCTGCACCCGCAGCATTTCCCTCCGCTCTAAGTCATACAGGGAGTCCATTTACTACGCACAGCGGTCTGCCATTGCTGGATTCTAGCTTCCACATCCATGTGTTGCAGTTAAAAATGGCAGATATTTTTTTTTTTCGGCACAGACTTGGTATATCACAATGCTTCTCTATGAGAAATTTCAAGATAAGTTTCGGCACTCAATGGTTAACATTACCCTTGTGAATTAAGAAGAAGAAGAAGAAGAATTAATAAATTAGTTAAAACTGAATGGTTTAAAATATAAATTTATATTTTTAAAGCAAAATGTATTCTTAATTAACAAAAATGTAATTATGTCAGATAATTATAAACAGATTGCGTATATATATATTTTTATTAAGAGTTACCTTTCACCCTTATTCACAACCGATTCTCCTGAAAGAAACTTGTCAATATTATAGCTCATTAATATAAGTTGATAAAGTTACTCATCACTGGTCTGATTGTAAGAGGAAGTTGGTTGCTCCATTCATGTCGTCAGCTTAGCTTATCTGTTGCCAACGCATACAGCAAAATAGTTAGTGAAGTTTAGTTTAATTAGTTCGTAATTTAAAGTTACCACAGATGAATTTTATGAAATGTGAAATTCTCAGTACCGCTGCGGTATATTTATATATTCAGCAACTTTATGCTGGGTTCCAAATAAAACGTATGCCTGAAAGCTTTATAGTATTAGATTACCCTGAGCACCGGACCTGAGAGATCTATTGCGTTATCCCAGTATATTATGGATGAACGGAATGAAAGTACTCTACGATATTATGTAAGTTGTAGGATGTCTTGCAGGTCTGACATACCAGATTCCACTCCCATGACTAATACCGCCACATTTGGGTTGGACTCATGGTCGCAAGAGGGGATTAAAACCTTCCAGTTGGCCATTTCTGTATTTTTTATTGCTCAGGATCGGCATCATGAGGTAGCATTTTGATGGACCCCACTACATCTCTGCAACCACATATTTTCAACACCTGTGAATTGCCATCCAAACTATTTTTCCTAACATGGGAAATGAATGAACGAGACATGAAATGTCATGAAGGTTTGGAAAGGGACAATGTAGAATATTGGTGGGACGAAATTCGGGAAATCGGGGAACCCTGAGAAAAACACGAAACATTCTGGTATGTCCCACCATCAATACCCCACTGGAACCGCCAAGATTGGTACCGGATCCCAGTTGCAGCAACCAGGCGTCTACCGAGAAGGCAATAGTTGTAGTTTAATGATATATTATTATTCTCTTTGTTTTATAATTTATCTCTTAACAGATAGTTTGATGGTTTCTCATCTTTCATTTCTCTTATAATATACATTTGATTTTAATTTGAGTTTAATTTGTATTAAATATTAAACTATAGGTCTAATTATTTATATATGATTACACATATAAATGCATTATATAAAGATGCACAAAGAAGTTAAACAGTGCTCAATTCTGGAAATGCATGATACTGGTATTATGCAATATAGGGACTTTTGTCGTCCCAACTTCTCTCAAAAAACGTGAAGAGAGATGGGCAGGAGAATGGAGAAGACTGTTAAGAGTGAGCTTTATAAACTTCATAGGAAACCAGATATAATAAGAAGAGATTCTTAGACTATGATGGGCAGGACATGTGGCACGAATGGAGAATGAAAGTGGAGCATGGAAGTTCCTTTTAAGAAAACCAGAGGGAAAAATGCCCATTTGATAGACTAATTGTAAGAATAAAGTGGGAAATAGTATTATCCATGGTTAAAGGGAATTATAATATACAGGGGATGATTGGAAAATACTAACTCAGGATAGGGATATGTGGAGATATTATGTCCGAGCGATTATGAACCTACGGGTTTCATAGTCCAGTGTGTTAGAGTTAGTTATGTTTTTTATATGGCATTTCTGTATTTATTACTTTTCTGGATAAAAATAACATGTTTATGTTTTCATCTTGATTTAAATTTGTAAAGTAAATTTTGAAACTCTTCGGAAGAAAATGAGATGACACTGGAAAAAAATAATAAACACAAATTTTAATATGTACTGTACCTTTAACGTATATATTTTTCAAACATACGATTTCATAGTCTATTTTAGTTATAAATCATATATTATTTGTTACTTTTCCGCGAGTTATTGATGTATTTATGTTAGTAAGTCATCGATGTATTTAGTTATAAATCATATATTATTTGTTACTTTTCCGCGAGTTATTGATGTATTTATGTTAGTAAGTCATCGATGTATTTAGTTATAAATCATATATTATTTGTTACTTTTCCGCGAGTTATTGATGTATTTATGTTAGTAAGTCATCGATGTATTTAGTTATAAATCATATATTATTTGTTACTTTTCCGCGAGTTATTGATGTATTTATGTTAGTAAGTCATCGATTGTATTTAGTTATAAATCATATATTATTTGTTACTTTTCCGCGAGTTATTGATGTATTTATGTTAGTAAGTCATCGATGTTTTTAGTTATAAATCATATATTATTTGTTACTTTTCCGCGAGTTATTGATGTATTTATGTTAGTAAGTCATCGATGTATTTAGTTATAAATCATATATTATTTGTTACTTTTCCGCGAGTTATTGATGTATTTATGTTAGTAAGTCATCGATGTATTTAGTTATAAATCATATATTATTTGTTACTTTTCCGCGAGTTATTGATGTATTTATGTTAGTAAGTCATCGATGTATTTAGTTATAAATCATATATTATTTGTTACTTTTCCGCGAGTTATTGATGTATTTATGTTAGTAAGTCATCGATGTATTTAGTTATAATCATATATTATTTGTTACTTTTCCGCGAGTTATTGATGTATTTATGTTAGTAAGTCATCGATGTATTTAGTTATAAATCATATATTATTTGTTACTTTTCCGCGAGTTATTGATGTATTTATGTTAGTAAGTCATCGATGTATTTAGTTATAAATCATATATTATTTTGTTACTTTTCCGCGAGTTATTGATGTATTTATGTTAGTAAGTCATCGATGTTTTTAGTTATAAATCATATATTATTTGTTACTTTTCCGCGAGTTATTGATGTATTTATGTTAGTAAGTCATCGATGTATTTAGTTATAAATCATATATTATTTGTTACTTTTCCGCGAGTTATTGATGTATTTATGTTAGTAAGTCATCGATGTATTTAGTTATAAATCATATATTATTTGTTACTTTTCCGCGAGTTATTGATGTATTTATGTTAGTAAGTCATCGATGTATTTAGTTATAAATCATATTATTATTTTGTTACTTTTCCGCGAGTTATTGATGTATTTATGTTAGTAAGTCATCGATGTTTTTAGTTATAAATCATATATTATTTGTTACTTTTCCGCGAGTTATTGATGTATTTATGTTAGTAAGTCATCGATGTATTTAGTTATAAATCATATATTATTTTTTACTTTTCCGCGAGTTATTGATGTATTTATGTTAGTAAGTCATCGATGTATTTAGTTATAAATCATATATTATTTGTTACTTTTCCGCGAGTTATTGATGTATTTATGTTAGTAAGTCATCGATGTATTTAGTTATAAATCATATATTATTTGTTACTTTTCCGCGAGTTATTGATGTATTTATGTTAGTAAGTCATCGATGTATTTAGTTATAAATCATATATTATTTGTTACTTTTCCGCGAGTTATTGATGTATTTATGTTAGTAAGTCATCGATGTATTTAGTTATAAATCATATATTATTTGTTACTTTTCCGCGAGTTATTGATGTATTTATGTTAGTAAGTCATCGATGTATTTAGTTATAAATCATATATTATTTGTTACTTTTCCGCGAGTTATTGATGTATTTATGTTAGTAAGTCATCGATGTATTTAGTTATAAATCATATATTATTTGTTACTTTTCCGCGAGTTATTGATGTATTTATGTTAGTAAGTCATCGATGTATTTAGTTATAAATCATATATTATTTGTTACTTTTCCGCGAGTTATTGATGTATTTATGTTAGTAAGTCATCGATGTATTTAGTTATAAATCATATATTATTTGTTACTTTTCCGCGAGTTATTGATGTATTTTATGTTAGTAAGTCATCGATGTTTTTAGTTATAAATCATATATTATTTGTTACTTTTCCGCGAGTTATTGATGTATTTATGTTAGTAAGTCATCGATGTATTTAGTTATAAATCATATATTATTTGTTACTTTTCCGCGAGTTATTGAGTGTATTTATGTTAGTAAGTCATCGATGTATTTAGTTATAAATCATATATTATTTGTTACTTTTCCGCGAGTTATTGATGTATTTATGTTAGTAAGTCATCGATGTATTTAGTTATAAATCATATATTATTTGTTACTTTTCCGCGAGTTATTGATGTATTTATGTTAGTAAGTCATCGATGTATTTAGTTATAAATCATATATTATTTGTTACTTTTCCGCGAGTTATTGATGTATTTATGTTAGTAAGTCATCGATGTATTTAGTTATAAATCATATATTATTTGTTACTTTTCCGCGAGTTATTGATGTATTTATGTTAGTAAGTCATCGATGTATTTAGTTATAAATCATATATTATTTGTTACTTTTCCGCGAGTTATTGATGTATTTATGTTAGTAAGTCATCGATGTATTTAGTTATAAATCATATATTATTTGTTACTTTTCCGCGAGTTATTGATGTATTTATGTTAGTAAGTCATCGATGTATTTAGTTATAAATCATATATTATTTGTTACTTTTCCGCGAGTTATTGATGTATTTATGTTAGTAAGTCATCGATGTATTTAGTTATAAATCATATATTATTTGTTACTTTTCCGCGAGTTATTGATGTATTTATGTTAGTAAGTCATCGATGTATTTAGTTATAAATCATATATTATTTGTTACTTTTCCGCGAGTTATTGATGTATTTATGTTAGTAAGTCATCGATGGTATTTAGTTATAAATCATATATTATTGTTACTTTTCCGCGAGTTATTGATGTATTTATGTTAGTAAGTCATCGATGTATTTAGTTATAAATCATATATTATTTGTTACTTTTCCGCGAGTTATTGATGTATTTATGTTAGTAAGTCATCGATGTATTTAGTTATAAATCATATATTATTTGTTACTTTTCCGCGAGTTATTGATGTATTTATGTTAGTAAGTCATCGATGTATTTAGTTATAAATCATATATTATTTGTTACTTTTCCGCGAGTTATTGATGTATTTATGTTAGTAAGTCATCGATGTATTTAGTTATAAATCATATATTATTTGTTACTTTTCCGCGAGTTATTGATGTATTTATGTTAGTAAGTCATCGATGTATTTAGTTATAAATCATATATTATTTGTTACTTTTCCGCGAGTTATTGATGTATTTATGTTAGTAAGTCATCGATGTATTTAGTTATAAATCATATATTATTTGTTACTTTTCCGCGAGTTATTGATGTATTTATGTTAGTAAGTCATCGATGTATTTAGTTATAAATCATATATTATTTGTTACTTTTCCGCGAGTTATTGATGTATTTATGTTAGTAAGTCATCGATGTATTTAGTTATAAATCATATATTATTTGTTACTTTTCCGCGAGTTATTGATGTATTTATGTTAGTAAGTCATCGATGTATTTAGTTATAAATCATATATTATTTGTTACTTTTCCGCGAGTTATTGATGTATTTATGTTAGTAAGTCATCGATGTATTTAGTTATAAATCATATATTATTTGTTACTTTTCCGCGAGTTATTGATGTATTTATGTTAGTAAGTCATCGATGTATTTAGTTATAAATAATATATTATTTTGTTACTTTTCCGCGAGTTATTGAGTATATTTATGTTAGTAAGTCATCGATGTATTTAGTTATAAATCATATATTATTTGTTACTTTTCCGCGAGTTATTGATGTATTTATGTTAGTAAGTCATCGATGTATTTAGTTATAAATCATATATTATTTGTTACTTTTCCGCGAGTTATTGATGTATTTATGTTAGTAAGTCATCGATGTATTAGTTATAAATCATATATTATTTGTTACTTTTCCGCGAGTTATTGATGTATTTATGTTAGTAAGTCATCGATGTATTTAGTTATAAATCATATATTATTTGTTACTTTTCCGCGAGTTATTGATGTATTTATGTTAGTAAGTCATCGATGTATTTAGTTATAAATCATATATTATTTGTTACTTTTCCGCGAGTTATTGATGTATTTATGTTAGTAAGTCATCGATGTATTTAGTTATAAATCATATATTATTTGTTACTTTTCCGCGAGTTATTGATGTATTTATGTTAGTAAGTCATCGATGTATTTAGTTATAAATCATATATTATTTGTTACTTTCCGCGAGTTATTGATGTATTTATGTTAGTAAGTCCTCGATGTATTTAGTTATAAATCATATATTATTTGTTACTTTTCGGCGAGTTATTGATGTGTATTATGTTAGTAAGTCATCGATGTATTTAGTTATAAATCATATATTATTTGTTACTTTTCCGCGAGTTATTGATGTATTTATGTTAGTAAGTCATCGATGTATTTAGTATAAATCATATATTATTTTTGTTACTTTTCCGCGAGTTATTGATGTATTTATGTTAGTAAGTCATCGATGTTATTTAGTTATAAATCATATATTATTTGTTACTTTTCCGCGAGTTATTGATGTATTTATGTTAGTAAGTCATCGATGTATTTAGTTATAAATCATATATTATTTGTTTACTTTCCGCGAGTTATTGATGTTTTTATGTTAGTAAGTCATCGATGTTATTAGTTATTAAATCATATATTATTTGTTACTTTTCCGCGAGTATTGATGTATTTATGTAGTAAGTCATCGATGGTATTTAGTTATAAATCATATATTATTTGTTACTTTTTCCGCGAGTTATTGATGTATTTATGTTAGTAAGTCATCGATGTATTTAGTTATAAATCATATATTATTTGTTACTTTTCCGCGAGTTATTGATGTATTTATGTTAGTAAGTCATCGATGTTTTTAGTTATAAATCATATATTATTTGTTACTTTTTCCGCGAGTTATTGATGTATTTATGTTAGTAAGTCATCGATGTATTTAGTTATAAATCATATATTATTGTTACTTTTCCGCGAGTTATTGATGTATTTATGTTAGTAAGTCATCGATGTATTTAGTTTTATAAATCATATATTATTTGTTACTTTTCCGCGAGTTATTGATGTATTTATGTTAGTAAGTCATCGATGTATTTAGTTATAAATCATATATTATTTGTTACTTTTTCCGCGAGTTATTGATGTATTTATGTTAGTAAGTCATCGATGTATTTAGTTATAAATCATATATTATTTGTTACTTTTCCGCGAGTTATTGATGTATTTATGTTAGTAAGTCATCGATTGTATTTAGTTATAAATCTTATATTATTTGTTACTTTTCCGCGAGTTATTGATGTATTTATGTTAGTAAGTCATCGATGTATTTAGTTTATAAATCATATATTATTTGTTACTTTTCTCCGCGAGTTATTGATGTATTTATGTTAGTAAGTCATCGATGTTATTTAGTTATAAATCATATATTATTTTGTACTTTTCCGCGAAGGTTAATGATATGTATTTAGGTTAGTAAGTCATCGATGGTGTATTTAGTTCATAAAATATATATTATTTGATTACTTTTCCGCGAGTTATTGATGTATTTATGTTAGTAAAGTCATCGATGTATTTAGTTATAAATCAGATATTATTTGTTCACTTTTCAGCGAGTTAATTGATGGATTATGTTTAGTAAGTCATCGATGTATTTAGTTATAAATCCATATATTATTTGTTCTCTTTTCGCGAGTTATTGATGTATTTATGTTAGTAAGTCATCGATGTATTTAGTTATAAATCCTATTATTATTTGTTACTTTTCCGCGAGTTATTGATGTATTTATGGTTAGTAAGTCATCGATGAATTTAGTTATAAAATCATATAGTATTTGTTACTTTTCGCCACGAGTTATTGATGGTATTATGTTAGTAAGTCATCGATGTATGTAAGTGTATAAATCATATATTTATTGTTCCTTTTCGCGAGTTATTGAATGTAGTTATTTAGTAAGTCATCGATGTATTTTAGTTATCAATCATATATTTTGTTACTTTTCCGCGAGTTATTGATGTATTTATTTAGTAAGTCATCGATCGTATTTAGTTATAAATCATATATTATTTGTTACTTTTTCCGCGAGTTATTGATGTATTTATGTTATTAGTCATCGATGTATTTAGGTTATAAATATATATATTTGTTTTTTCCGCGAGTTATTGATGTATTTATGTTAGTAGCATCTGATTTTTTAGTTATAAATCATATATGATTTTGTTTACTTTTCCGCGAGTTCATTAGATGTATTTATGTTAGTAGTCATCGGATGTATTTAGTTATAAATTCTATATTATTGTTACTTTTCCGCGAGTTTTGATGTATTTATGTTAGTAAGTCCTCATGTATGTAGTTATAAATCATAGTATTACTTTGTTCTTTTCCGCGAGTTATTGATGTATTTATGTTAGTAAGTCATCGATGTTGAGTTATAAATCCTATATTATTTGTTACTTTTTTCGCGAGTTATTGATGTATTATGTTAGTAAGTCATGATTTTTTAGAGTTATAAATCCATATATTATTTGTTCTTTTCCGCTAGTTTATTGGATGTATTTATGGTCGTAAGTCATCGATGTTTTTGTTAAATCATATATTATTTGTTACTTTTCCGCGAGTTTTGATGTATTTATGTTAGTAAGTCATCGATGGTATTTAGTGTATAAATCATATATTATTTGTTCATCTTTTCCGCGAGTTAGTGATGTAGTATGTTAGTAATGTCCTCGATGAAAAAAAATATTTAGTTATAAATCATTATATTAATTTGTTACTGTTTCCGCGAGTTATTGCGTATTTATGTTAGTAAGTCATCGATGTATTTAGTTTATAAATCATATATTAATTTGTTACTTTTCCGCGAGTTTATTGATTTATTTATGTAGTAAGTCATCGTGTATTAGTTATAAATCATATATTATTTGTTACTTTTCCGCGAGTTATTGGATGTATTTATGTTAGTAAGTCATCGATGTATTTAGTTATAATCATATCTTAATTTGTTACTTTTCCGCGAGTTATTGATGTATTTATGTTGTAAGTCATCGATGTATGTTAGCTTAGAATCAATATATATTTGTTCTTTTCCGGCGAGTTATTGATGTTTTTATGTTAGTAAGTATCGATGTATTTATGCATTTATAAATCATATATTATTTGGTTACTTTTTTCTTTTCCGCGAGTTAATTGATTTTATGTTATAAGTCATCGATGTATTTAGTTATAAATCATATATTATTTGTTACTTTTCCGCGAGTTATTATGTTTTTATGTTGTAAATTCTCGAGGTAATTTAGTGTATCACTCATATATTATTTGTTTACTTTTCCGCGAGTTTTGATGTAATTTCTGTTAGTAATTCATCGATGTCATTTAGTTTAATCTATATTATTTGTTACTTTTCTTTTTCCGCGGTTATTGATGTATTTTATTTTAAGTAAGTCATTCCCGATGTATTTAGTTATAATCATATATATTGTTACTTTTCCCCGCGAGTTATTGATGATTTTATGTTAGTAAAGTCCTCGATGTATTTAGTTAAAATCAATAATATTATTTTGTTACTTTTTCCCGAGTTATTGATGTTTTATGTTAGTAAGTCATCGATGTATAGTTCTAAACATATATGTATTTGTTACTTTTTCCGCGAGTTATTTGATGTATTTATGTTAGTAAGTCCTCGATGTTTTTAGTTATACTCATATATTATTTGTTACTTTTCCGCGAGTTATTGATGTATTTATGTTAGTAAGATAATTCATCGATGGTTTTTCGTTATAAATCATATCTTATTTGTTACTCTTTCGCGAGTTATGATTGTATTTATTTTAGTTAAGTCATCGATTGTTTTTGTTATAATCATATATTATTTGTTACTTGGACATCGCGAGTTATTGATGTATTTTAATGTTATTAAGTCATCGAGGTTTTAGTTATAAATCATATAATTATTTGTTACTGGTTTTTTTCCGCGAGTTTTGATGTATTTTATGTTAGTAAGTCATCGATGTATTTGTTTAATCATATATTATTTGTTACTTTTCCGCGAGTTATTATGTATTATGTTAGTAAGTCATCGATGTTTTTAGTTATAAATCATATATTTATTTGTTACTTTTTCCGCGAGTTATTGATGTATTTATGTTAGTAAGCTCGATTTTTTAGTTTATAAATCATATATTATTTGTTACTTTCCGCGAGTTATTGATGTATTTATGTTAGTAAGTCTCGATGTTTTTAGGTTATAAATCATATATTATTTGTTATTTTCCGCGAGTTTATTGAATGTATGTATGTGTAGTAAGTCATCGATGTATTTAGTTTATAATCATATATTATTTGTTCTTTTCCTCGAGTTATTTGATGTACTTATGTTAGTAATTCATCGCTGTTTTTAGTTATAAATCAGATATTCTTTGTTACTTTTCCGCAGTTATTGAGTATTTATGTTAGTAAAAGTCCTCGATGTTTTTAGTTATAAATCATATATTATTTTGTTATTTTCTCCCCGATTTATTGATGTATTTATGTTAGTAAGGTCTCGATGTATTTAGTTATAAATCATTTATTTGTTACTTTTCCGCGAGTTTATTGATGTATTTATGTTAGTAAGTCATCGATGTAATTTAGTTCTAAATCATCTATTATTTGTTACTTTTCCGCGAGTTATTGAGTATTTAATGTTAGTAAGTCATCGATGTATTTGTTATAAATCATATATTATTTGTGCCTTTTCCGCGAGTTATTGATGTATTTATGTTAGTAAGTCATCGTTATTTAAGTTATAAAGCATATATTATTTGTTACTTTTCCTTTTTGGCCCGAGTTATTGATGTAATTATATGTTAGTAAGTCATCGATGTTTTTAGTTATAAAATCAATATATTATGTGTTACTTTTCCGGCGATTTATTGATGTCATTTATGTTAGTCAAGTCTCGATGTTTTTAGTTATTAATCATATATTATTTTGTTACTATTTTCGCGAGTTATTGATGTATTTAGGTTAGTAAGTCATCGATGGTTTTTTAGTACAAATCATCATATTATTTTGTACTTTTGTTTCCCGAGTTATTGATGTTTTATGTTAGTAAGTCACGAGTTTTTAGTTATAAATCCTATATTATTTGGTTACTTTTCCGCGAGTTATTTGATGTTTTATGTTATAAGTCATCGATGTTTTTAGTTATAAATCATATATTCTTGTTTACTTTCCGCGAGTTATGATGTATTTATTTAGTAAGTCATCGATGTTTTTTAGTTATAAATCAATATATAATTTGTACTTTTTTTTCCGCGAGTTTTGATGTATTTATGTTAGTAAGTCATCGATGTATTTAGTTATAATCATATTTATTTGTTACTTTTCCGCGAGTTATTGATGGTATTTATGTTAGTAGTCAGCGATGTTTTTTAGTTATAATATTATAATTATTTGTTGACTTCCGCGAGTTATTTGAATGGATTTAATGTTAGTAAGTCATCGATGTTTTTAGTTCTAAATCAATATATTATTTTGTTAGCTTTTCCGCGAGTTTTGATGTATTTTGTTGTAAGTCATCGCTGTCTTTATTATAAATCATATATTATTTGTTTACTTTTTCCGCGAGTTATTGATGTATTTTATGTTAGTAAGTCATCGATTTTTTAGTTATAAACCATAAATTATTTGTTACTTTTCCGCGAGTTATATGTATTTATGTTAGTGAAGTCATCGATGTTTTTAGTTATAAATCATATATTAATTTGTACTACTTTTTCCGCGAGTTATGATGTATTTATGTTCGTAATTCATCGATTTATTTGTTTATAAATCATATATTATTTGTTACTTTTCCGCGAGTTATTGATGTATTTTATGTTAGTAAGTCATCGACTGTATTTTTATAAATCGTATATTATTTGTTACTTTTTTCCGCGATTTATTGATGTATTTATGTTAGTAAGTCATCGATGTATTTGTTATAATCAATATTATTTGTTACTTTTCCGCTGTTATTGATGTAATTTATGTTAGTAGTCTCGATGTTTTTAGTTATAAATCATCATATTATTTGTTACTTTTTGTCCGCGAGTTATTGATTATTTATTTAGTAGTCCTCGATTTTTAGTTATAAATCATTTATTTTTTGGTTACTTTTTCCTCGAGTTTATTGATTATTTCTTTAGTAAGTCATCGTGTATTTAGGTTATAAATCTATTTATTTTTAACTTTTCCGCGAGTTATTGATGTATTGTATGTTAGTAGGTCATCGCTGTTTTAGTTATAAATCATATATTTATTTGTTACTTTTCCGCGGTTATTGATGTATTTTTATGTTAGTTAAGTCTCGATGTATTAGTTATAAATCATCTATTATTTTGTTACTTTTCCGCGAGTTTAGTGATGTATTTAATGTTAGTTAAGTCATCTGAGTTTTAGTTATAAATCAATAATATTATTTTGTTACTTTTCCGCGAGTTATTGTGTATTTATGTTAGTAGTCATCGAGGTTTTTTAGTTATAAATCATATATTATTGTTACTTTTTTCCGCTAGTTTATTGATGTATTTATGTTAGTAAGCATCGATGTATTTAGTTTTGTTTTTATAAAATCATATATTATTTGTGACTTTTTCCGCGAGTTATTGATATGTATTTATGTCGTAAGTCAATCGAATTATTTTTATAAATCATATATTATTTGTTACTTTCCGCGAGTTTTGATGTATTTATTTTAGTTATTCATCGATGTATTTAGTTAAAATCATATATTATTTGTTACTTTTCCGCGAGTTTTTTGATGTATTTATGTTAGTAAGAGTAAGTCATCGATGTATTTAGTTATAAATCATATATTATTTTTTACTTTACTTTTCCGCTAGTATTGATGTATTTATGTTAGTAAGTCATCGTGTTTAGTTTATAAATCATATATTATTTGTTACTTTTCCGCGATTAATGATGTATTTTATTTTAGTAAGTCATCGATGTATTTAGTTATCAAATCATAATCTTTGTTACTACTTTTCCGCGAGTTATTGAATTTATTTATTTAGTAAGTCAGCGTGTACCTTTAGTTATAATCATATATTATTGTTTACTTTTTCCGCGAGTTAATTGATGTATTTATGTTAGTAAGTCATCGATGTATTTAGTTATAAATCATATATTATTTGTTCTTTTCCGCGAGTTCTTGAGATTGTATTATGTTAGTAAGTCACCGATGTTTTTAGTTATACTCAATATTATTTGTTACTTTCGCGAGTTTTGATGTATTTATTTCGTAGTCATCGATGTTTTTAGTTTAAAATATATATGATTTGTTACTTTTCCGCAGTATTGATGTATTATGTAGTAAGTTCATCGATTTTTTTAGTTATAAATCAGATATTAATTTGTTACTGTTTCCGCGAGTTATTGATGTATTTTATGTTAGTAAGTATCAGCGATGTTTTTAGTTATAAATCATATAGTTATTTGTTACTTTTCCGCGAGTTAATTGGATGGTATTTATGTTCGAAGTCATCGATTTATTTAGTTATAAATCATAATTATTTGTTACTCTTTTCCGCAGTTATTGATGTATTTATGTAGTAATTCATCGATGTGTTTTAGTTATAATCTATATTATTTGTTTCCTAACTTTTTCCGCGAGTTTATTGATTATTTTGTTATAAGTCCATCGAGTTTTTTTAGTTATAACTATTATTTTGTTACTTTTCCGCGAGTTATTGAGTATTTGATGTTATTAAGTCATCCGTATGTTTTTAGTTATATATAAATCATATATTATTTGTTACTTTTCCGCGAGTATTGATGTAATTATGTTAGTAAGTCTCGATGTTTTAGTTTATAATCATAATTATTTTGTTGACTTTTTCCGCGAGTTATTGATGTATTTATGTTAGTATGTTCATCGCTGTTTGTTAGTTTATAACTCAATATATTATTTGTTACTTTTTCCGCGAGTTATTGATGTATTTATGTTAGTAAGGTAAGTCATCGATGTTTTTTAGTTATAAATCAATATATTGTTATTTTCCGCGAGTTATTGATGTATTTTGTTTAGTAAGTCATCGATGTATTTAGTTATAAATCATATATTATTTGTTATCTTTTACTTTCCGCGATTATATTGATGTATTTTATGTTAGTAGTCATCGATGTATTTAGTTTATAAATCCATATCTTATTTGTTACTTTTCCGCGAGTATTTATGTATTATGTTAGTAAGTCATCGAATGTATTTAGTTATAAATCATATATTATTTGTTTTACTTTCTTTTCCGCGAGTTATTGGATGTATTTATGTTAGTACTCATCGTGTCTTTAGTTTATAAATCATATATTATTTGTTACTTTTCGCGAGTTATTGATGTATTTTATGTTAGTAAGTCACTCGATGTATTAGTTATAAATCAATATTATTTGTACTTTTCGCGAGTTATTGATGTAAGTTCTGTTAGTAATAAGTCATCGATGTATTTATTTTAATCATATATTATTTGTTACTTTTTTTCCGCGGTTATTGATGTAATTTATGTTAGTAAGTCATCGGTTTTTTATTTTATAAATCATATATTATTTGTTACTTTTCCGCGAGTTATTGATGGTATTTATGTTAGTAAGTCTCAAGTTTTTATGTTATAATCATATATTATTTGTTCTTTTCCGCGGTTATTGATTATTTTTGTTAGTAAGTCATCGATGTTTTTAGTTATAAATCATATATTCATTTTTGTTATTTTCCGCGAGTTGTTGATGTCTTTATTAGTAAGATCATCGATGTTTTAGTTTATAAATCATATATTATTTGTTCTTTTTCGCGAGTTATTTGATGTATTATGTTAGTAAGAGTCATCGATGTATTTGTTATAATCATACTATTATTTGTTTACTTTCCGCGAGTTTATTGATGTATTTAATTTTATAGTCATCGATGTTTTTAGTTATAAATCATATATTATTTGGTTACTTTTCCGCGAGTTTTTGATGTATTGATGTATTAAGTCATCGATTTTTTTAGTTCTAAATCATATATATTTGTGACTTTTCCGCGAGTTATTGATGTATTTATGTTAGTAAGTCTCGATGTATTAGTTATAAATCATATATTAATTTGTTCTTTTCCGCGAGTTATTGATGTATTTATGTTATTAAGTCATCGATGTTTTTTATTATAAACCATATTTATTATTTGTTACTTTCCGCGAAGTTATTGATGTATTTATGTTAGTAAGTCATCGATGTTTTTTAGTGTATAAATCATATATTTATTTGTTACTTTTCCGCGAGTTATTGATGTATTTATGTTAGTAATTCATCGATGTATTTAGTTATAATCAGATATATTATTTGTTACTTTTCCGCGAGTTATTGATGTATTTTGTTAGTAAGTCATGATGTATTTAGTTTAAATCATATATTATTTGTTACTTTTCCGCGAGTTTTGATGTTTTATGTTAGTCAGTTCATCGATTTATTTAGTTATAAATCGATATATTATATTATTTGTTAACCTTTCCGCGAGTTCTTGATGTATTTATGTTTAGTAAGTTCATCGATGTTTTTTAGTTATAATCATATATATTCTTTGTTACTTTTCCGCGTTTATTTGATGTATTTATGTTAGTAATCATCGATTTATTTAGTTTATAATCATCTATTATTTGTTACTTCCGCGCTGTTAATTGATGTATTATGTTAGTTAAGTCATCGATGTATTTAGTTATAAATCTATATTGATTTGTTTCTTTTCCGCGAGTTATTTTGAGTATTATTTAGTAAGTCATCGATTTTTTTTAGTTATAAATCATATTTATTTGTTACTTTTTCCGCAGTTATTGATGTATTTATGTTAGTAAGTCATCGATGTATTTAGTTGATAAATCATATATTATTTGTTCTTTTCCGCGAGTTATTGATGTTTTATGTAGTAATCTCGATGTTTTTAGTTCTAATCATATATTATTTGTTACTTTTCCGCGAGTTATTGATGTATTTATGTTAGTAAGCATCGATGTTTTAGTTTATAAATCATATTTATTGTTACTTTT